>JAQMYG010000001.1:8551355-8567105 GCA_030014215.1 Clariallabes teugelsi | reverse complement strand
GACCAGGACCACACCCCTAAATGCATTGAAGCAACTGCCATGTGATTGGTTGATTAGATAATTGCATTAATGAGAAACTGAACAGGTGTTCCTAATAATCCTTTAGGTGAGTGTATATTTAGCCTATTAGATTTCAGAAGAGCTTATTTTTAAATATGTAACTAGCATTTTTAACCCAACCACACACCATCAATATTTATATGCAGAACAACAGCAGAAACTTGTGATATTACATATTTACAACAGTTCTACAAGTATCTACATATCCTGCCGCGGATGGCGGAACTGGCGACTGACAGAAGATGTGGGGAATAAACCATGGAGGTGTTGGACAATTCTTTTACATTTGCACTAATCGTGCTTTAGAATATCATCTAAATTCCAGGTTCTCAGATTGAATCCTAAAAAAGCGCAAAATGGAAAGCTGTGGTGTACAATGCCTTGTTCCATACACAAATTAATGTCTTTGATTAGCCCATGCTGCGTGTAATTAACAACTGTTAGAACAACTGTGATGTGACGTGATACGGACAGTTAAACTTCCCAGTGCTGTTATGCTCTATATCACCACTCGTGGACTGGCTCTCAACTAATCAGATTACTCGGTCAGAACTAACTGTTGTATAATATTACAATATAATATTTCTGTGTTAATAATTTGATGCAGAGTTTTTACAATTCTTAATAATATCATTTCACACTTCCAATCTAAACTGTGGACTAAAACTTTTCATATATATTAAATTTCATATAAATATTTCAAGCATTTCGATTTTTGATTTTTATAGTTGCATAAATAGAGTATTTATAACACATGGCTGAATGTTTTATAAATCAATTCTGCTTGCAATCCTTTAGAAAGTAGTAAGTTCATGATCTAAAATCAGCGAGCTATCAGAATAAAATGATTATCGATATGGTCTCTTTAACCTATTTGGGGGAAACAGGAAAAAAAAAGAAAATCCTGCATTAATGAAATCAATAAGCTTTTCTGGCCCGGCAGGAGAAAGACAGAATCGGAGAAATGACTGCCGTCAGTATAGAACGTCGGTACGGTTCTGCGCTTCGGGGTCAACAGCAGAACCTTTCCACCGAGCCTGACAGCTATACCTTGAACTGGACGAGGATCAAAATCAATCTGCTTCTGTGAAATGATAAAGCGCTGAATGAAAGAACAGATGGATGAGTGCTGCCAGCTTGAATTGCAGTTGGGTCAGCATGTGCTTTGGGTCAACAGTTGAATCTTTGCACCGAGTCTGACGGATCCGTAAAAAAAAAAAAAAACCCTTGGATGAGCAAAATCTATTTTTCTATGACAGGGTGGTGAGATGAGAAGTAAGGACGGCAGGATTAGAGAGACGGATATGAAATCGTGACATCACATTTGGTGGTTGTAGAAAGAAATTTCAGGGAGGTTCTATGATTTGATGGAGAGTTGGATAGATAAAATGGCCCTGGGCTTTTGGGCTTTTGGATAGAAGTAGGGACGACTTAAGGTCGAAAACGTGGCACTGGTTCTTTGAGACGATTAGAGCAAAACGTTTTTTTATTACTACTTTGATATTTGGCATTGCAGTTGACATACTACATTCTGAAAAGCAAATTTACACTGAGGTTATTATAAATTGCACATTTATATTCAAAAATGTTCAGTCTGGAACAGTAATGAGAGTTAAAAAACTCTTTAATTTAAGAGAAACATTCAACATGCTGCGAGATATAATAATATGTATGAAATAAAATAATAAATAAAACATTCGTTTGATAAGACTTGGGTTTCTTTCACTACTTTAAAGTTGATTATTTTCCAAAACAAGCATGTACCTACAGTATTAGAGTTTTTATTTACTAAAAACTGTACCTTTTTAAAATCTTATTTTATATTAGATATGTTATAACCATAATATTTTATATTGTGTTTTATATAATCCATAAAAGAAAAATACACATTGTTACTAGGTAACCGTAAAACTCAACACTATTAGTCGTGAGGACTTTCCCCATAGTGGAAAACCTGAAGAAACAGCTTTAACTCTAAACATTACAAACCACTGGACACTTTTAAAAATTGAAAATAAACATTCGATTCAATAAAATTTTATTTGTATAATGCTTTTAACAATTGCTATTGTCACAAAGTAGCTTCACACAATTAAAAGCTTTATGGCTTTAAGTTGATATGGAGTCCATTTCGTTGTTGGAGGTATACAGTATAAACATGTCCTTACAAAAAACATACCCTATAAATAAATGATCTATGCTTTTCTTGGTTAAAAATCAACGTTGAATGAATGTTTCTGAAATACAGCATGTTTACTATTAATGCTAAGTGTGCGAATGAGCTGTTAGTATAGAAACAAGCACGTTTTTAACCAATCTGCATTAAGTTTTAAGAGATATAAATCTGAATAAATGGAACGAAATCGGAACTTTAAGGTACTATTCTTACAATGTCTCAATTTTCTTTCTGATCTTTTTGTTACAACTTTTTTTTTTACCGCACAGTTAAAATTAGCACAAATGGAATAAAATGGAAACTGCACTGCTTCTCTTCACACCGTCAAACTCCAGAAGTTTATTCTTCACACACCATCACCACTGCAGAAAGATTTTATTCTATACACTATCTATGTGTACACTATTCATGTTTCTCAGAAGGTGTCGTACCTGACAGGGCATTTTAAATAGTTTGACTCGGGCGCTAGACTCCACAGTAATTGTGGGGGGGAGGAAGTGAGACAGGGTTGACTCAAGTTTAACATCATCGTCTCATCTGCAACACTCTTGCTCGCTCTAAATAATTGAACAGACTGCTTTTTTTTTTAATGCAGAACTGTTTATCGTTGGATCTGCTCGACTGAAAGCAGTGATTTTAAACGTCTGAGAGATGTGATTAAAAAAACAAGCTACATAAATAAATAAATAAAATATTTCATTGATGTGTTGGTGCCTTTTATGCCTCTTGACAGTTTTTACATTGTTATGTCTGCAGGTAAAATAGAACAACAACAAAAAAAAAAAAATCAAAGATTTTGAAAATTGAAAATCTTAACAAGTACTTCTGTTAGTCTACATCCATAGGAGTAAATGCTACATGAAATACTAAGCTTGGAGAATAAAAAATAAAGGATCAAAAGTAATACAGAAGACAAAAACTGCCATCTTCTCCTCATGTTAATAGTGATCATTAAGGTTGTATCATTAGGTAATTGTCGACACGTGAGATCACTGATCACACCTGCAGTGTTTGTGTGTTGATTTAAATTTAATTCGAGTTCAAGTCAAACTGGGACTTTTGATTGCACACAATAACAGAACACAGTTATATGAGTTTAAAAGAAAGATAACATTTTATTTCTCTATATAATCCCGTTACACTAGTGCACTTATCCTGAAACGCTGGCCTTCCAGGAACACCTTTAATGTTCCAAAAGTGTGAAAATGACTTGGAGCGAGGTCAGGACTGTACAAGGGGGATGTGGCGATAACTCCTAGCTGAGTTCCTGTAACGTGGTGTAAAGTGGTGTTGGTGAATGATTGTGTTCCCACAGACAGATGAGTCTCTTCTGCAAGTTGTCTTCAAGATGTCCACGAATCTTCAAGGATCAGTTGTTCCACTTGCTGAATGTTCACAGGAATGCCTGCGGTGGGCTCTGAGCGCTTGCACTCTTCAAGAGTCTCTTCACCGTAATGTGCTTGAAGTCTTCTGTAAATGTCAATCAGTTTTAATCCTTTGTTCATGAGATATTTTATCATCATAAGTCCTGGTTTGACTTGAACGCCCCTCAAGTGCAAGTGGTAGACTTATGTAGAGTTCTGATTCAATACCAACGCAGCAGCAACCAACATCTAAATTGAAATTTCATAAATTCTAAGGAAATTTATGTATGAAGTATGAATCAAATGATTGGCCTCCATGAATTCTTCGGACTCAAATTCTTATTAACACTTATGTTAAAAAAAAAAAAATCCTCTACTTTAGTTCCTGCCTGTTTTTAGCTTCAATTCGACCATATTTCATGATCATTTATTCCTTTTTAGTTAATCCTGTTACTGTGAATCTAGAGTGTATCAGTTACCAGCACCGTTCACACCACCATAGCAATCTGCTCATCATTTACTAATCATTCATTAAATAACAACACATCGTGCTTTTTAAAAAGTTTGTAGGTAACATTTTGAAATATCCATGAGACAAAGCTGCAGCTTGTCATTTTACCAGGAAATCAGAGCGTGTAAACTCCTACACCCGGGACTCCTATCATAACGGTTACATAAACCTCCCCTAACAAAAACCCTCACCACATGAACGATTACATGTTTTTCCCTGTCAGGCTTCGCTTTTTTAGTCATTTTCAGACATTCAGATAGGTCTTCTTGCATGTGTGTATTGGCCGGGGCTTAAACAATCCAAATGTGACATCATATAAGAAGATCACCCCTTCTGAGCTCGTTTCTGAGCAGAAATCTCATTTACATAAACACTGAAACGGTGTGTTCGGAAAAGGAGTGAAACGAATTGAATGTAAGGTATAAAAAAATATATTATCTAGGAGGTGTGTCAGCTGGAGCATGGAACGCAAACACACTTTGAGGGATCTCTGAGACCTGTGATAAATATATAGTACAATATGGAACATTTAAAATGTGTTTACTTCATCGTTCAAGCCTCTGTATATATAAGCTGTTACTAAAGCAGCAATAACGTGAGAATGAGGGCATAAATGAGGGCACCTTACCATCCTACCCGTGTTGTTATAAAAATACCAACCATTCAACCAATCAGGTTGTTTTGCTGTATGACTAAAATGAATGCTCCTTCTTGACCAATCAAAATTGAATATTCAATCATGCGGTGGTATAAATTATATATTCCCATTGTACATGCTTCAGGAGCTAAAACTTATTATCAGAATAATACAAGAGGCTACAAGAGACATTCAATTACGAGCACCTTGCTAGTGTGAACCCAATGTGAGGTTTCCAAACCTAAACTTTTTAAAACAAACAAAACCAAAAGCGCATCCAAGTTATCAAACGTTCCTGTTTCGCTTGTCTTTTCGAGCAGTCGAGCGCTCACCTTGGTTCAGTGTCGAAGTGCTGTTGATGTCTCCGGAGATAAAGGAAGACTCGGACTGCTTCCTCACCGTGTCGTTCCACATCCGCCTGATACGACTCTAGGACATAAACGCACACACGCAAACACGCCGTTAGCTGCTTGTGCATGCGGCACGTTACAAAAAAAACAAAAAAACAACACTAATTAACGAAGAGCAGAAGGTAACAACGATCATTATGCTTTCCGTCACGCAACCTTGTGCCTTTTGGGAGCACGAGCAAGAACGGCAGACAGAAAGGAAATGCCGGAACAAAAAAAAAGAATGAGAGAGAGAAAAGAAATGAATAATAATAATAATAATAATAATAATAAAGGTTATAATAATAATTATGGTTATATTTATGGCGGAGAAGTTGCGATGTGAACTACTTCATGGAAAACGAGCGATATACGTTTATGGCGTCTTTACAGGAAGTCACAGAAATCACGCTGGGGTCTATTTAGTGAAAACCAAGGTTGGTAAGAAACTCTATTACAGCAAGCGTGTACAACGACATGGCTGCTTATTGACGCCGGAACGAACACTACAGGTGTGAAGAAGAGTCACGCTGATGACACTGATATTCTAACAGCGACAAAGGGTCTGATTCGCTAAGAGCTCCATTAAGGCTCGTTAATCTGCGTGCGGGGGGAAAATAAATCCCGCTTGCAATTGATTTCCCGTTTGCTGGCAAAACCTACTAACCACAATTAGTCACAAAGAATCTCATTTAAGAGAATGATTAGGTCTGCCCCGGATGAGAAATTAACTTCTGAGGAATACGGCTTTCTTTCCCTCACGCGGGTGGATTAAATGAGGAAGGCATGTTATGGTCCTGATACTTTAGCAGGCGGAGCGTAACGTAGACTAATTATTTAAGGGCATTAATAAACAACTAATATACTTAAAACCTAGTCACAAAAAGACAGTCGTGGCTTAAAGAAAAGTTATCAAGCAGATATGGTGGAGTTTTTTTTTTTTTAGTTATTTTTTTTTATGTTGTTGTTTTTCTTTGTTTTCCTTTTGTTGATCATTCCCTGAGGTACGTAAGAAAATCCATTATCTGTTCTTTTCTTCCCCTACGATTTGGATCTCAGCAAGTCTTAAAATCTCAGAAAGCATTTATTAAATCAGGCACAAAAACTCTTTCGCAGACCCGAAGGCACAAAAATCACTTATCACAATAAAAGCTGATGTTTTTTTTTTTTTTGAATGAAAAAAAAAAAAAAAAAAAACATCAATGTGTGTCAGAACAACACATTAAAAGCACCATGGCCGCTGATGGAGAAGTGAAAAGATGGAGAGTTAAGTGCTCTACCTGTGTAGCGGAGGAGTACCGGGCCGTGGACCGAGATGTGGACGCTTTGCCCACGCTGTGAGAGTTGTCCGGGGGCAGAGCGCCGCAGCACTGAGACTGACGGAAACACTTCCCATATTCCTTACGCACCTGCAGGAATGCAACATAAATAAAACATTTAAAAAATTCATATCGGGCCAGGTATTATTAATATTAGGAGGAACGATAAATAATCGATTTATTCCTTTCACACCACAGCAGGACTTTTTATTCACTTATAATAGGGACATTTAATATTGTCTCATCGACAAATACATTCTCTGGAGTGTTTTATTGCTTTTATTCCACCTCTTTTTTTTAATCAACTAAATATCAGAGCTCTAAGTTTAATTATTTTTTTTTGCTTTTCTTTTCTTTTTTTTGGGGGGGGCGCAAAATCATTGCTTGACAAACCCTTTTGTCCATCAAAGACATTTGCTTTTTGAGTGCCTTCTTTTAGGCAGTGGCACAATCTCGGCATCAAAAGACTCATTTCACCCTCGAGAGGCTACGGCTAATGGAGCAGACAGCCGAGTGCTTGTTTTGACACTGCTGATGAATTGAAACATTAAACACAGGAAAAGATAACTCGGAATAAAGTTTCCCTGCAGCTCCGTCTCCACCAGTTTACACGTCGCCCCTGGTGAGACGGCACCCGTAGCGTCGCTGGGATTCGTTTAATCACGCGCCACCTCTTCGGTATATGTATATATAAGTTTCGGCCTGATGCATACACCGGCGAACCTGGAGACGTCTTTAAAAGTAAAAGCACACCCACACCGAGGGAAGTTTTTGAATCATTATACGTGAGCGAGTTGCTAATAGTCCCCAGAGGCGCACGAGGCTAATGCTGTTTCCCCAATCGCGACAGCTAATCACGAGGCATGAGCTCATGTGATTGCTGCTTAATTAAATTACACAAACAAACAATGAAATCAGAAAGCAGCGCCGTAGACCGGAGACATCGTTCCCAGACATTTTCGCGTCTGCTTTCTGTAAAACAGGAGCAGACAGAGAGGCCCAGTTTCCTTTAAATATAGCCATGGGAGCAGTGAATGTTTCTTTACCTTCTTCTGGAGGAGACAGTGGAAGATGAAGATGAACATCCCTTGCAGCGTGTTGAAGACGGTGAAGAGGTAGGCCATGACCACGAATGAATCGTTCAAGAAAAACAACCCGAACGACCAGGTGAGGCAGAGCAGACAGAGCAGCGCAAACGCTCCCAGCACCCACGACCTGCAGGCACGGATAAACAAAACGCCGTCATTACCGTGGCATCGGAATGTAAATCGTGGTCTTGACTTTTTTTTTTTTTAAAAAGAAGAGCATCAATACAAGATTTTTTACAAAAAAAATCTGTAAAAAAGGATAAATAATTACTCAACACTACTAGATACTGAGTTTTGGATTTTGTTGCCTTCACACACTCACATCATAAATATTTTCCATTAGTATATTCCAAGACAAATTAGATCTACTTGCTTATCCCCAGTAAGTGAAATTATCATTTATTTATTTATTTTTTTATGAGTACAACAGCTAAATGCCACGCGAGCCTTCATAAATAAATGATCCAGAAACAAACCTGCAGGACGCTGCGAATTTGTAATATAAATGACTTCTTAGGTTTATTAGAATTTAATAAGGTACAAAAGCATGAATAAAACAAATCCGCAGGACGTGAACGAATGTCAGGATAGAAACGTATCACTCAAAACTATGACACTTCATAAAATGACATTAAAATTATAATGCTATGATTCTGCACGCAAAATGTGACCATTTACTACCTGTATAAATTTTTCAATAAAAGCTCTTTTTGCACTACAAGGTGTGACAACATGAATAAAACATGAGCCTAGCCTTGAGAATGGATGCCAGAGCAGAACTTTATTACCTGAAAGCTTGTTTTAAAACAGACTTTTATTAGCACAAAAGATTAGCGCCCATAAATAATAAGGACTCAGGTCTCACTTATTTTCGTAACCGTCACAAAAATCATTAACAGCTATTAAATAATTTATCAAGCAAAATGTACATGGTAGGAGAATATTATTCATCTTAAAATGCTTAGACTCGTGAATTATTGAGGAACTTTGAGTGCTGGATTTTTAAGGGGTTCAAATGTAATAAAGCATTAGATAAAATATCACTGCTAACACTAAGCCATGTGACAATACTACGTCTAAAACATTCAGCAGGACTTAAACATTTATGTCAGGACAGCCATTTATTAGCATGAATTACCACTATTTCAATTTAATGTTTTTTTTTGTAATGAACTTGTTTTTTCATATTTATTATTGCAATTTAGAAACGTGCATAGGCACAGTGATCATAAACTTAAAAAATGTAATTAAAAAATTAATTAATTAATTAAATGTAATTAAATTTAATAGTATTTTGTAAAAAAAACTTGAAATAACGCGACAAGACACATTTTACAAAACATTACGCTTATCTCCACATTTTATTAATGTAATTCAATATTCACGTCTGTACAAAGACTTCCACTAAATTTGCTGTGAACGTTTTCATAAATCAGAAAATGTTTTTACTAAATTTATTACTTTATATAATATAATATAATATAATATAATATAATATAATATAATATAATATAATACTCCTGCAGCTTTATAATAGCAATGGAACTTCTGCTGCATCGTTTATAATGTGCATTATGATACAGATCTAAAATTCACCTAGACTTTAAAAACAATTGGAAATTTGCTAGCTAGAAAAATTTATCTCTGTTGCTTCTTTGCTCATTTTGCGAATTTCAGTCACGCCACGTTAAAAAAAAAAAATACCAAATAAACTATCATTTAAAAAGCAACATGTCAAAAATTACAACAATTTCTCACATTATGTTAGCATTATAAATAAAACTCGGCTCAAACACTTTAAGCTGTGATGATGGCGATGTAAAATTCAACTGGATGTCAGAATTAAAATTTATCAGCAAAAAAATTCCCAGCGCAAAAATTAACATTAATCCTGCAAGCTGCTTCTTTCCACATTTTTAGTGAAATACAACTGTTGTTAAGTTTCATAAATTATGCATGAACGGTCTAAAAGAAAATATATAAATTGTTTAATTTAATAGGGAATGAGACAGGAGTGATGTCATAGAAATCTCTAGCAGACATTTTTAGAAAATATAAAATATTCTATATTTAATTGTATTTAACAGCTGTTAAAAGCACGAGGTATGAAAAAAATATGAATACATTCATTTAAGAAAATCCCCTGGCCCTGGGAATGAATGTCAGAATGGAAATTTATTAGCATGGATTCCCACCACAAAAAAAAAAAAGAAAACTGGCGCTGGTTGTGTGTGCACAGTTTTTTTTTTTTTTCCATTGTTGTTTTTTTTCCCCCTCCATATTTTAATAGTGCAGAACAACAGCTAAATGCCACGTGAAGGCCCATAAATAACTCAGACACTCAAATCCGCTCAAGCTCAGAAATTTGATAAGAATGCCCACAGAGCTGCTCTGCTCGATGACTGTATTTCACTCGGCTCTCGCGGGGTCTTGCGAGAGAGTACATGCTGCGCAGCCGACCGTGCCCCCACTCCAACCAACCCTCCACCCCTTTAGACATTCCGGGAACTCTTCGTAAGGATCGAATGACACGTTCGCCAGACAGGATGGCCGAAGGCCCGCTACGGCAACATGACATGAGGAGGAATTTTTCTTTTTCCCATCTCCTGTTACACAAAGTGTGTGTGAGGCCGAGATCAGTTATATGACCACTCGTCTTGTAAAAAAAAAAAAAAAACATCTTGATTTTAACGGACACCACCGGGCTGTGACAGGCTGAAAATATGTTCGCACTTCTCAAGGACAGTGTTTACAAGAGGCCATGCTCACGCCAACGACACGGTCGGCGAGCAACTTAACTGCGCCGCACAAAAGGTTAATGGTTTTCCTAATTACATCCATAAACTCAAATGAGCCCCTTCGGAATGCTTAATGCAAGGCTATGCTGGGACGCGACCTTCACCCTGTCCTCGAACTTTAACCCGAAACTTTGTCGAGTCTACCTTTCGAAGCAAATTACGTGTCAGTATGTGTAAAATGGATCCGTGCTAGTCATTATCGCTTTTTGCGATTCCAATTATGACTGGATAATGTCACGTGACCACACAGGCGAAAAGGATTAAGACGATGACGCTGAGAAAATGGAAAGAGGAATCACAAACTGGCGCGTCTCTGTAAAATAAATGAAGCGGCGTGAATGTAAAAACAACAGTCTCACCTGATGCTCTCCAGGCGGGTAGAGTCGGGCTTCACCGAGGTAGAGTGCTTCACCATCTTGTACATGGTCACGACCAGGAAGGCCAGATTGAGCTGTCAAAACATTGAGAACGTGGTAAGTGGACCACACAGCAGAGTTCCCTTCATTTCCTAGAATCCACAATGGCGTTTAATCATTCCAATGACATGTTTATCATGAAGAACAGACCCATTTTTATATTCGATGCGTCGGCACAAGAGTGTTTTCTCAGCCGAGAGTCTGAGGTCAGAGCACCACCGGGTCCCACCTGGGATTTGAACTCACAACCCTATGATTTGGCTCCTATTAGTTCAGCTATTGGAGCACAGTGTGCTAAAAAAGGTTTATGTTGGCTGTAACACGTTACGTCCTGAGACCAAAAAGCTTTCGATAACTCATTACGGTTGCTCGCTGCGGTGTCAAAGTGTGGCGATGGATCACATCTGCTGGAAAGCCCCAAGAATTTAATCACGCTTCATAAAAATGGAGGACAAGAACTTCCCTTTCCATAAGCAGTGATCGAATGTCCTAACAGGATCCCGTGTGTTTGAAACATTCATAAACTCTTAATATGATTAATGGAACAGAGGTCCGAGTCTTAAATCCAGGGCTGATACGCAGTATTGTTTTATTGTACAGTAGGTAATGGGATCCACGGTTACACCTTTCTTACACCCCTCCTTCTCCAACAGCGCCCCCCCCCCCCAACCACCCCCACCCAGAGTTTTCCTGGCTGAGGGGTAGATAAGATCGCTTCTAGTTCCCAGGAATTACTGTCTGCAGTGCTACCAGTTAGTCTTAATTTGAAGTACATGAACTGTTCAAGACGGAGTGTTTCACAGACGCCTTACCAGGCTGCTGTAAGTCCTAACCGTGAGCCGTCAAGGAAATCGGTACGCTGCCAAGAACTTGTTTTTCTTTTTCACCGCCCAGAGTATGGGAATGTCGAATGAGTCCAAGTTAAAGCGTAACGGAGGCAGTGAAACGCATTAAATCAGCAGCTCCAATTAAAAAGCAAGCGTCATCAAAAAAAGAAAAAAGGAAAAAAAGGATGAGGTATGAGGTGTATAAACAGACTTTTTAAGAATCGAAAGAATTCAAAACTAAAAAAAGAGGAAAATTTAATCCAGCTAAAGGTTTAGAGGGGAAAATGTGTGAATAGACACTAATAACTAAAAGAAAAAAATATTGATTAATTTTATAAAAAAGAAAAAAAAAAGAAATTTAAACCATGAAAAAAGGAGTGAAAAATTTACTGATTATGTAGAAATCAAGAAATAAAAAAAAAAGAAAAAGCAAGGTTTATTACTAATGTGAAATGGAAAGAGAGAAATACAATGTAGGAAAAAGTTCATTAAGTTATAAGGTAGAAAACAAGAAATAAAAAAAAGAATTCTCAACAATGTAAAAAGAAAATAAATAAAAAAGAAAAAAATTGTTAATGTAGAAAGCAAGAAAAAAAAGAGAGCAGGAAGGAAGAAACAACTATTAATAATGCAAATAAGGAAGAAAGAAATACAATGTAGGGATAAATTCAATAATAATAAAAGAAAGAAAGAAAGAAAGAAAGAAAGAATGTTATTAATAATGTGAAAACAAAAATACATAAAATACTATAAATACATTTTCACTGATAATGTAGAAAAAGAGAATGGAAAAAAGAAAAAAAGAGAGAAATAAAGAACTAAAAGATGAAAGAAAGAAAGAAAGAAAGAAAGAAAGAAGACAAGAATAGTCTGATTCATTAATTAAGTAAAAAAATAGGCAAAGAAAATGGAAAAAGAAAGAAAGAAAGAAAGAAATGTTCACTAATAATATAAGGGGGGAAAAAAGAAAAAAAAGAAAGAACAACTAACCAACAACAAAAAAAGACTAAGTCATTGATCAAACTAAACTCTCCATTAAAAGAACGTCTGAAGAGGAAGGCGGTGCGAAGGGAATAAAGGTGTCATGGCGTCTTGCATGAAACTAAATTCTGCCAAAAAGAGAAGAAAATCAATATCCTGATCTAAATGTTATTAAAACGCTTACTGTTAATAATCTGGCCATGTGACTCTCCCGCCATGAATAAAGTGGAGGGAAAGCCCCTCTCGCTAACAGCACATCCACTCTCGGGGCAGCAGATGGAATCGACTATAATTAAAACAAGGGGGTTATCGGAAATAATATCGCAGCAGCCCAGAGTTATGAAAGCGGCTCGGCGCGGAACAATCTGGAGCTGATCTGCAACATCAATACGCGTCTGCTTTCTGGAACGGGCTCAAAGGAAAAAAAGAAAAAACCCGGGCTCAGCAAATGGAGTCTGGAGCAAACAAGGAGAGTAGAAAGCAGAAAGCTGCATTAAAGACGGCTCTGTTTGAGCGTTTGTCCATCATCGCTGCAAACGAGCATGACTCGAGTGTGGAGCTGCCCCGAGCTCAAATCCTCCAAAACTCACAGCACCAAATGTGCTGCTGCATACATTACAAACAAACACAACTACATCTGTAGTGTGTGTGTGTGTGCGTGTGTGTGCATGTGTGTGTGTGTATGCGTATGCTGCAGAGTTGTTAACATGATATACTATCACTGGCTTATGTCCTGAGAAAGAAAGCATCCGGACTAAAGCAAGTAAAGCAGAAGTCGTCAATTAAAAACGCATCAATTCCACACAGAGAGAGAGAGAGAGAGAGAGAGAGAGAGAGAGGTAGTGCTCTTTAAAAAAAATAATAAAGAAAAGCAAATGGATTGATCACAAATAATACTGAGGATAAAAGAAAGAAAGAAAGAAAGAAAGAAAGAAAGAAGACTTAACATTATGTAATGTAGAAGAATAAAAAAAGAAGAAAAGGAGATGGAATGAGCTAAACAAATACATATATACTGTATAGATGTTTAAGATGTTACAGATGTTATAGATAGATAGATAGAATAAAAAAAGAAGGTCAATGTATATGAATACAGGCCATGTGCAAATTAAAATCAGAGTGATAGAGAGAGAGAGAAGAAACAGAGAGACGACGACAGCAGCAGCAGCAGCAGATAGTGGAGCGAAACAGAGGACGGAGAGAGACGGAGAGAGATAAAGGCTGTGACAGTGAGACAGACGTGAGGATGAAGAGCAAGTAAAGTGCTTTTAGATCAGAAATCACACTACAGAGAGAGAGAGAGAGAGAGAGAGAGAGAGAGAGAGAGGAAATGCACTTAACACCACCACAATCATCACACACATCTGATGAGACAGGCATGACACAGGAACAAGCCAAGCCCACACACACACACACACACACACAGAGTAAAATCCTTACTCTGAGCCTCCTCTCACCCTAAATCACCCCTCAGCCGCCAAAAATAGAGTCACGACTGAACAGCATCAAAAACACTTGGAGAGGCAGAGGACATTGGATTAGTGTGTGTGTGTGAGAGAGAGAGAGAGAGAGAGAGAGAGAGAGAGATCTTTAAAAAATCAAAAAATTCAACATTTATTTAGTATTTTTTAATTCATTTAGTTTAGTTAAGATTCAACTTAGATTTATGTGTAGAACGGCATTTATCAGGTAATTACTCATTATTTCAACGTAAGGTCCTCATAATGATGGCAATACAGGAATTTGTGTGTAGATGTGATCGTGAAATCTGTTTCTAAAAATGTGAATGGAGCAACAAAGAAGCACTTTACATTATATGCATACCGAGGAGCGCGCGTGTTTGTGCGTGTGTGTGTGTATGAAAACTGTTTTATTATATGCAAATGTAACATTGAATGAAGTTTTCTGCCTATATGTGTGAGTTTGTGTGTGTGTGTGTGTGTGTGTGTGTTGGTCTGAAAGCTGTTTCTATAAATGCAAATGTATCTTTTTGTATTATCTGGGCACCCTAGAGAGTTTCGTGTTTGTGTGCGCGTGTGTGTGCGGTGTGTGTGTCACAGGAACATGCCCCAGCACAGCTCGGTCGTCGCTACACAATGGTGTCACTCACAGCACTCTTGTCACTGAGCTTTGCACCGCACCTCTCGTAAAGCCTCCTTGTCTTCCCTGCCTGTTAGCATCACACACCGTCTCTCCCTCCCCCTCTCTTTTTTTCTTTCTCTTTCAGGATATGAGGTCATCCCAGCACCCCCCCGCCCCCCCCCCCGGCTTTCATTTTTCTTTCCCTTGACCACTCTTTCACTCCACCCCAGTGGGTGACTTGTGTAGTTTACAAGGAGATGAAGTCACTTCGTTCTGCATTTTAAATCATTACATGTCCATTATACAGTAGTAAATTGTGTGGAGTTCTCCATTCTGATTGGTCGGATGGTGTATAGTGTATAGTTTACAGTGTTGGGGGACGTTACTTTTTAAAGTACATATATAATTACATTACAAAATTACTGTCTTTAAAAATTAATCAGTTACATTACAGCGTTACCTTCTGATAAAAGTAACTAGTTCGAGTACTTTTCCACTGCAGAAAATGAAAACTCCTTAGTGATTCCTCATGCATGTTGTTTTAGTCAAGACCTTTGTAATTATTCTACCATCATCACTCAGCGAAGTTTGGCCCATAATCTAATACCCTTAATACCCCTATCTCACCTACGCGGTTCAGCGCGGTGGCCGTAAGTACGGTTCATCATGATTCACCACAAGTTTTGGCGCTGTGATTAGGTTTCCATCTTTCCGCGCTTCGGTCCTCACATAGTCAAACCGCATAGGTGAGAAAGGGGTATAACAGCAGGAGGGGCGGGTTATCGGGGACGGGGCTTGTAGGACGACTTTCACACACACAATAATGGATTGGGAATGATGGCTGCATGGCTCACAGATTACATAAATTGTCTGAATAACAGATTATATTTTTGAAAATGTAACTAAATAACCGAGTACTTAAATGGCGGACCTAACGTGTTAGATTACTCGTTACATCAAAAAAGTAATCCAAGTACTCTAACGCTACACCTAATACTGATAGTGTATCTGCATGGTGGAGGTTTGATTCAAGATTCAAGATTCAAAGAACTTTATTAATCCCAGAGGGAAATTGCTTTGTCTTGGTTATACAGTTGCTCTG
>JAQMYG010000001.1:8529984-8543639 GCA_030014215.1 Clariallabes teugelsi | reverse complement strand
ATTACTTTAATAAATACGACAGTTTACTTTAGTGTGCAGTAATTACTTTAATAAATACTACAGTTTACTTTAGTGTGTAGTAATTACTTTAATAAATACTACAGTTTACTTTAGTGTGCAGTAATTACTTTAATAAATACTACAGTTTACTATAGTGTGTAGTAATTATTATAATAAATACTACAGTTTACTACAGCATTTAATAATTAGTATAATAAATATTACAGTTTACTACAGCATGTAGTAATTATTATAATAAATACCACACTTTACTATAGCATATAGTAATTACTATAATAAATACTACAGTTTACTAAAGCATGTAGTAATTACTATAATAAATACTACAGTTTACTAAAGCATGTAGTAATTACTATAATAAATACTACAGTTTACTATAGTGTGCAGTAATTATGTTATTAATAATAAAGTAACAAAAATGTTATTAATAATACTTTTGCCTACAATCTAAAATAACTTATGCAAGACACAAAATTAGAGAACATAAGCTCATGGTAAACGGTCCAGTCAGGTAATTCTTACTGTAATACAGGGAAATTACACTGAATATTGCCATAGAAAAGTGTTTCTGGGATGGTGATTTTTTATTTCTCGTTGCTTGAAGTATATAGTACAATCCATTAAAAATACTTGCTTTAATATACCAGGCACAGCTTTTATAATAGGGGTTTTTACAAGGGTTTTACAGCTCAGCTACTGCTAACAGCTATGATTTAGAGACATTATACAACAGGTGTGAATGAATCAGTAGCTCAGGTGCTCTACACAAAACCATTATGAGTAGACGAGTGATTCAGTAGGTTGTTGATATGGCACTGTACTCACAAGCACATCTGTACCCTGTCCATCAACTATAAAAAAAAAGACTTCTTCCATTACATAGTAACCCACTCCAGCTGTTTCTTAGATGTATTTGCATGG
Organism: Clariallabes teugelsi; assembly: GCA_030014215.1. Classification (NCBI taxonomy): domain Eukaryota; kingdom Metazoa; phylum Chordata; class Actinopteri; order Siluriformes; family Clariidae; genus Clariallabes; species Clariallabes teugelsi. Next base: position 8,542,697 of record JAQMYG010000001.1, on the reverse strand, counting down.
TGATCTCAGAGGACAATCTGATCATTTTGCTTCATACATATTTTCTCACACATTTCACACTCATTTCCATAATTTTCTTTTAATTCTGTAAAGCTGCTTTGCGTCGATGACCGTTAAAAGCGCTATACAAATAAAACTGAACTGCATTAATATGATGACATATGATATATTCATGTACATATGATTTATTTTAATATACTAATATAATAATTTAAAATAATCTCACTCACTCACTAATACCCTTTTTATACTGAACACAGGGTCATTAGGGGCCTGGAGCCTATCCCAGGAGACTCGGGGCACACCCTGGACAGGGTGCCAATCCATCGCAGCGGGGATACACACGGGCAATTCGGTAACACCAATTAACTTAATCTGCAAGTCTTTGGACTGTGGGAGGAAACCGGAGCACTCGGAGGAAACCCACCAACCAGCATGTGGAGAACATGCAAACTCCATGCACACAGACCCTGAGGTGGGAATCGAACCCGGACCCTGGAGGTGCAAGCCACTAAGCCACCTATATATACTAAGCCGACTATAATAAATAATAAAAAGGAGAATTATAGTATAATCTTAAAAAACACTAACATAAATCATCATTTTTCCTAATTAACTAAAAATTTGCATCAATCATTCTGCTTTTTAATTTGCTAACTCGTAGACTTAAACATAAAATGACCTTATTTGCATCTCGACATTGCTAGCGTGCTTAAGCGTACCTGCTAGCTACAGTAACTCAATGCAATCCTAGTTAGCTTTGCTCAAAGGCTAACAAATATTGCTAATACATATTGCTTGCTAGTTTGCTTGTCTTGTTAACTTTGCTGGTATCTCAAGTAGTTATTTTTGCTAGCAACTAGCAAGTATTATTATTTTCAAAAAATGTCCTTTGTTCTTAAAATACTGCTTTGGGTTCTGATTTACGGTAAAAATGTCCAAACATGCATTTATCCTAATGATATTTTGGTTACTTCCACGTTTGAACCTTGCATTGACGGTAAAATCACTTGGCTGTGAAAACAGTACCTAATGGTGGCATGTGTAAAGAATGTGAAGGATTACCCAACAGAGACACAAACACTCTCGGTTACCCTGTAAGTATACTAACCCGCTTTCCCATTCAACTGTCAGTGTCAACAAGCGCACGCTCGCAGATTCTGCTTCTTCAGTGCTCACTGCCACTCCTAACAATTCACTTACATTCACAGATCTATCTGATGCTAAGGCTTGGACTGACAGTAGTCTCTCTCTGCACTCTAAACTCTCACACTCCCCCACACCTCTCACATTTCTGTGTATTCAAGCTAACACCTGCATACCACCATCTCGACATTTACACATGTATTACGCACCATCGTCTTTAACGTCGACGCCAACATTCCACCCCGCATCCCTGCTAATGCTTACCTTCCAAGCCATCGCTGTCAAAGACCCACAATCCACCAGCAACACACACACACTTAGTCTGCTAAGGCTCAATGATGATGATAATTTAGCATGACAGCATGGGCTGCTGTTTTCAGTCATTTACAATCATTTGCTATCACTGATGGTCATTTACCATGACAGGATCAAACTACCCGCTTTGACCAGCAAAGATTCGTCTGACTTTCTTTGAAGGCTGAAAAGGTCATGTTGCTAGAACATTGCAAATGAGGCCTGCGCCATACATGAATAAATCATTTAGCTAATCAGTACCCTATGCTGTCTAATCAGATAAATATTGTCAGTTAAAGGAGATACCGAAAGGGACTAGTATAAAGGAAAGATAAATACGATGCTAAAAAAGGAAAATTGCTCCTGTAGGAAACTTTCAAGGCATCTGAAGAAAGGTCCCAAATGATATGTTCCGAGTTAATCATTTCTCAGCGCTAATGCCAATCAGCATTTCATTTAAAATTAAATTAGGTTTTGTATTAAATTTTACATTTTTGGAAATAAATTTGTGACCCCAGCTGAAACTGGGGTGGCATGCTTGATTTCCGATGCCTCTAAACGGACTATTATTATTATGGTTAACATTACTGCTAGCATCGAGCTATGGATGGGGTAAAGTTCATGGGGCAAGGCCTGTAATTATCTTCACCACAAAGCCCATGTTTCCACATTTATTACTGTCTAAATGCTAGCTGCTTATGCTATTAAACTCATAATCCCGCTCTAATTCTATTGCTCATTCAAATGTGATCCCCAGCAGACTTGGCGTCCTCAGGGGTGCGCTTTATGACGATGCTAATCGCCGCTCTGCGCGAGTAAGAACATGTGTCCTAGCTGGATTTTAGCCACAAGCTGTAAACACGAGACTCAATCCTGCAGCAGGTTTCCTACTCCTGTATCAGATGTGGCACTTGTACTCTTAAGAGCAACGAGGTTTTAATGCCTTCTATCCCTCATTTCATTTTGTGATAGTTAGACTGTTAGCATCTGCCTCCAGTTTAATCACTGGGCCTGTTGTATCAATCACTAGGTTTAACCACAGACATGAGCCGGTGCCAGAACCAGCGTTTAATCTAAAGATGTTTACATGAGCCTAAATGGTGTTCGTTTGATGATAGAAGACACGGAAACACTCTCTGTATGTTGTATGTTTAGAATGATGTTGCTAGCTAAAGACATCTTTGGTTAGCTATGTAGATGATAAATCAAGCTATGTTTAGTCTAAAACTGCATGCTTGTTTATCCATATTAACTGGTGGGTTCTTGTACTAATACTCATGGTCTTAGCATCCTGGTTCCCATTCATTCTCAATCAAGAAAGAACCCTATTATTACTAAGGTCTTCTTTTGGTCCATTGAGGGGCAAAGGTTCTGGTTTTCATTTCACAAAGACGGCCAAGCAGAACCTTTGCCAGCTTTGAAGCTTTGCCATCCATAAGAACTTTGAAGAACCATTTTTCCTAAAAGTAAACACTCTGCTGTCCAGGGTCACTGCCAAAACGTGCCTGTGCTTATCATTTGAGCAAAAAGCAAAGCGGTTTTCCTGCCTAGACCTAGTTCCACCACAAGCCAAGCCTTGAGGTCAGTGGGAAAAGAACAGTCCTTCTTTTAGTCTGAGACCCTACCCTTGACATTTTTCTTAGACTTGTGCCTCTCGAGAAAGGTTTTTCGTTCAACCGACCGGGTTCTGTCTTTCCTATTAGACAGGGTTTCCCATCCCTTAAGGAAGCCTTAACTATAAAAAGAACTCATAAGAAACCTCATGAGGTAGACTCGAGACCACAAGGCACTGGGAGGTTCACCATCAACCCTTTCGGCATATGGCCATCGAATTAACCAAAGTATGGGGAAGTTCTTTCTGGCTTAGACCAGGTTGCAACAAGGTTGCTGAGTACTGTAGGTTTGAGAATAAAGGTTGTCCTAAAGGATCTACCCTGTTATTTAAATGCTCCCATTATAACCCTTTGTTTGATTTGGGAAATCCTTCATTTGGAAGGTGAAACCCTTCTGTTTTTTAAAGAACAGGTAAGTTGTTAACCATTATCTGGTGGCCAGCATGTGAAGGAGCTAAGGTGGCAAAACCATCCCAGTGCTCTCTTACCACGTGTCCTCGGTGGGCCATGAGGATGGCGAAGTTGGTGAGGTGACTGCATGAGCAGGTGGTGTGGGTCTTATTTGTCCCAAGGAGCTTGCATCCCTGAGTGGACCAGTATCCCATCATGCTCCTCTCTGAGTAGTTCCAGAACGAGCAGTTTGGGTTGAAGTAGTTCTCAGTCTGAAAAGCAACCGAAAGAGCAAACGTGATACACCACAATTAATATCATGTGCCCTGCATTGACTATGCCTTAGCTATGAAATGTTCCTGCACCTCTTTCTACTTACATCAAGGTGTTCGAGGGTGAAGACAACAGGCTCGGAGACGAAGATGCGACTGGACTCCTTGTTGATGGAAGCAGACAGGATGTGGGAGTTGACGGTGAGTGTGTGGTTCCGCACCACTCCTCCTTCACTCACCAGCCTGAGAGTGGCGTTCTCGGTGGTCAAAAAATGCCCAAGGTGTTTGTACAGCACAAAGACCAGCTTTGCAACACCTGTATTCCAGAAAGAGTTCAAGGAAATGATGGTCAAATCCAATGTACTGTAGGTAACGTATAGAATAAAACATGTCAGTGAATACTTGAAGAGTAAGTAAGGATAATGAATGACTGGGTGTGGTGTACAAATCAAAATTACTAGCGATAGGAGTCGGTAACCATTCCATAATCAATCATATCAGTTTGACTGCACAGTACAATGCTTCTTTGATATTTCATTGTTGTGTCACTCAAAAATGAATCAAAATTAAGGTTCATATATTGTACTGTAAGTTACATAATTACTGTACAATATGTCTCTGCTCTGCACACCGAATGTGTAGTTCATCAGCCAGAACGTGAGTATAATGTACATAATCAGAACCCTCGTTCCATGCAGAAATGCATTCCAAAGTTCAGCTGAGACTCATATGAAGCTTCTGCAGTCGCACTGAGATAAACTGAGTTGATATCATTTGAAATTTCTGTGTATTTAGTATTTTACTTTCCAGATATTCATACAACTACAAGGCAAGTTCCAGTTAACCATGCATGGCATTATACAGAAAAAACATAACATGTTTTAGGACATTTTAACAATGAAAATCGATTTTGATCATCAATCGTATGAAATGCATAGGACATCAATTATCGGCGGAAACAACTTAAAATGTAATAATTTTTCAAAAACAGCACTTTTTTTTTCTTTGTATACACAGAATTTTGTAAATTCTAATGAATTTGTACAGGTTTAAATCAATTGAAGCAAATTGTAAGGTAGTTTACAGTACGTTATTGATTATGTTGTACTTTTTCTAAGACAAACACAATGCAAGACTTTGCAATACTGAAACTTTTTTGCCTGGCTGTTCCACAATGCTGAAATTGGAAACTCCTTCCATAAAGGTCTCCTTAGTGAAATCCCTGTACGTTGTTCTTTGTTAAATCAAGACGTGTTTACTATTTGCCTTGGATTAAGTGCCATTGGAATCGTGTGGATTAGTTGTTACTACAGACACGACGGGGTACCAAGTATGAGCAAGTTAATCTTTAATATAAATCTGTAGCTGGAGTGGTGTCCAAATCCAAAAATTTCTATTATAGAAAACTAATCAACATCACTCTCCTGACCAATCAGTCTCATCATTTTTTGCCATAATTTCATTTTTTTTTTTATATTTCGGTATAAAGTGACTTCCCTTTAAATCCGGACTGAAACATTCCACATTTTATGAGATGTGACTGGAAATGACGCTGACGCGATAACTATTTTAGACTTCCTTATCATGTTATCCTGCAATATCAGTATACCATCACACAGCAGGTCTCAGCGATGATACACATGATCCCCGAGTGCTGTGAGGTCTTTGCACCGGTAGGATCATAATCCAGTTTAATTCTTCATTACACCACGCACACTGGAGGATTACAGTCTTAAATTACAGTCTTAAGGAAGGAATGTGTACCGGTTTTACTTTCGTCAAGTTGATTTAACAGCCTAGCACTCACACCCTGTCGTCGTTTGGACAACCTAAGCTTTCTGTCATGGTTTATACTGGTATGAAATTTCACTCGGCGCTGCAGAGCTTTGGTTCTTAAGGACGTTGTTCCCAAAACAAACAAACAAAGGCCCGTGCATAATCTCTGCTTTGTGTGACAACACAAATCCAAAGATCTGTGGCTCATGTTACGCCAGTTGTCACAATGTGAAAGGCCTTGTACGTCTCGGAAGGTAGAGTGCAATACAATTAAAGTGCTTGTATGAGTGGGAAATGAAACGTCTTGATAAAACGATGGAATTTACCCAACGTCTTGGTAAAAACCCTTTACATGATGAAATCTTGACATTTTCACATCTCTGTTTCGCTGTTGATCAGAGCGTGAGATTCACTGTGTGAGCAAAACCTTATACGACGTGATCTTACGAAGAAGATGCCAAGCAAGATGCCAAAAACCATTTATGGTTTACTAAAGTCAGGGGTCTTTTTTTTTTGGATGTTTACAAGAATTTACTCATAGTAGCATTCATCAGGGTTTCCCAGAATACCACTGATATAATATTGCCTGACTCAAGAACCTGTTCAACTTGCTCATTAAAGGGATTGAGGGATTGAAAAAAGATAGCCCAGGTGGGTGTGGCTTATCATAGGAATAAACGCTTTTGATTGACATGCTTTGAACAAGACTCCCCTTAAGGGGAACTTAACTTTAAACAGAATGATCCTTATGACTGGGTGCGAACATAAAAGACTAAACCGCGAGGAATAAAGACTGCTCACCTCGACGTGTACAAACCCACCCAATCACAACAGTCTATGTTTCAGCTAGGTTCATTTTATATACTGCAAAAGAAATCTTAGCATTTTAGCATGTGAAATATTCTTAAATCTAGCCATACCTGTCGATAATTGCTTAAAATAAGATTAAAACAGAATGAATATAAGAGATAATTTAAGATAAGATAATTAAGATAATTTTGCTTCTTTCAAGAAATAAATTCCTAGCAACATTATCTGTCAATAGAAGTTGAAATTTTGCGGGTAATAATCCCATATCTGATTTTTGGAAATTATAGAAAGTTTAGATGTCATTTTTACACGAGTACATGTTATTTCACTCAATATTTTCCACAGCCTTTAACATTTAGACATACCTACTGTAGGTTCAGACCTATTAAGCTTACACAACCCTTACCTGAGATTAGACTGAATAATATTTAAAAAAATAAATCAAATAAAACCTTGGACATTTGTTTATAATTAGTGCTGTGTGTTGTGTCCCGCAAGACCGGCATTAACCTAATTAGAAAGCAATCACAGTTTCGGGTTCTCTGGAGCTTTCGAGTCTGAAACTGAGCCGCAGCACAATTCTATTTCACTTACCGTTCTTGCTGTTTAATTTGACCGTGTTGGCGGGGAGCTGGATGGTGGCACCTCCTTTACTCGTCTGCGGAAACTTGAAATCCTGAACGTGGCCGTCTGTGCTCAACACGTACACGTCTAAAACTGCAGACGGGGGGAAAAAAGACTATTTAAGGCAAAATATTTTATCCATATCCATATTGGATCTACGATTTTGTAGATATACAGTACCAGTCAAACGTTTGGATTTATTTTTCTACGTTTTGGAACAATACTGGATTTTTTTCCGAACTATACAATAACACATGTAGCATTAGGTAATTAAGTAACAACAACAACAACAACAGTCAGCTGTTCTGGATCAGTTCTTGCAAGAACAGTTTGTGTCGAGTGCATTTGCGAAACCCATCAAGCACCATGATGAAACTGTCTCTCATGAAGACCTTCCCAGGAAAGCAAGACCAAACTTACCTCTGCTGCAGAGGAGACGTTCATTTAGAGTTACCAGCCTCAGAAATCACCAATTAACAAACAGCACCTCGGATTAGAGCCATAATGAAGGATTTACAGAGCATAAGTAGCAGATAATGTACATCTCAATGTTGTTGTTTTTATCAGTGGTAGCTCAATGGTTAAGGCATTGGACTATGGTTTGGAAGGTCCCAGGTTCAAATCCCTTGACCTTTAGGTTGTCCCTGTTGGGCCCTTGACCCTCAACTGCTCAGATGTATAATGAGATAAAAATGTAAGTCGCTCTGGATAAGGGCGTCTGCCAAATGAAATGCCTAAATGTAAATATCAACTGTTCACGGGAGATTACTGCATATTTTGGACGCAACAAAATAAAGATCAAGAAAGACCACGGAGTTAGAAGGTGTGTCCAAACTTGTGACTGATAATGCATTTTTTTTTTTTGCTGTATTCTATATTTTGACTAAATCAGAGTGAAGGATAAAATGTGACAAGGGACTTTATTTATTTATTTGTTATAATTGTTAATAATATAATTATTATGATTATTATCATGATTATTTGAACTGTATTTAATTTTGATTTCTTCCAGCTTGAAGGTAACTTGAGTAATCTATGGCAAAGGCAACATGACACACTGAACCAATAAACCACTTCTAAGGAGAGACACATTTGAGACAAACATGGAAAAAAAAATAAAATAAAAAAAGTCTGCCAGACTTCTCGGGTCTGCTCCAACAGCATCATCACTTTCTAGTGTCCAATCCGGTATACTGCGCTGCACAGACATATATTTTTATGTATAGCAATAACTTTTAAACACATTAAGGGGTAATGTACTGTACATAAATATACTGCACAGTTTTGTACGTCGTATTTCTGCTCCATAAGGAAGCCCAAATAGCCTGAGGTTACAATCCATTCCCCTGAGTAAAAGGACCTGGCCATGCTTTTCACTTTCTTTCGCTTCCTGCTTAAACTCTGCCTTGAACTAGGTCCTTTAGCGCGATTTAATCTGTGGCGGTACCAGCCTGAGCCCTGACTTCAACACAAAGCTTATGACTGGTAGGAAAATGTCACAATAACGGTAAGAAAACGATCTGTTTATGCTACTTTGTGGTAAAATGAGGCTCCGGAACGACGACCGCTGACCCGCTTTATCCTCCGGGCACAATCCCTGCATTGTGTGTTGTTGAAAAGAAAGATACGGAGCGTTTACCTATCTTGGGAGTGAAACCGCTGTAAAAAAAAAAGAAAAAAGAAAAAAGAAAAAAGGAAAAATACACAAAGTACACCAGAGTACACAGTGTGTGAATGTCAAATATAGCCAGGATCAAACCTATCACTAGACTTTTACTGTGATTCCTCCTGTGGCTGCTGATAGGTTTGTGTCTTCAGCTGCGCCTTTAGGGCCCCGACGGAGCACAGCTCTGAATCCATTCAGACTTCGTTCTGAGCGCGCTTTGATGTGTGAAAATACAACGAGGTCAGACATCAGTATTAGCGCAAACTCCTCTCTCTCTCTCTCTCTCTCTCTCTGTCTCTCCCACTCTCTCTCGCCGACTTGTATTTCTGACACTTAGAAATAAGGGACATTTTTCGGCCCTTCTATCTTTCTTTTCCTTTTCTTCTAGCAGCACGTATCCACTCCATCTATTTCCTTCAGCCCCCAGAGCAGTTGCCTTGTGTTGCGGTTGAGTTAAATTATGCTAATTACCGGTGAGAGACGGAGACAGAGTGGCAAAAAAGTTTTCCTAATATGCTCCAGGGCACTTTCTGTCAGCCGTGGAGCCGGCAGGCACTGGGCTGCATCGCTAACCACATCTTACGTCTCTCAAAGCGAAGACGGACTTAAACAGGGCGTGCGAGGTGCGTCTGCAGCCGGGGGAGAAAGAAAAAAGAAAAAGGAAAGAAAAGAAAAAAACACGCCAGTGCGAAAAACTAGATTAATACTGTTTTCAACATTTGCCAAAAGAGGGAAGTAGTTATTAAAAGGAGAGTTGAAAATAAAGAGGCTCTGTTATTTTTAAAAAGGCTTTTTCTCCTCGATCAGCCACAGCACTACGTTGCCGTTGTTACTGTGTCATGTGACTCCTTTAAAGCTTAATTATTGTTTATACTGTTTACTCTGCAGATTTTCTTGCCAGGATATAATAAAATCAGCCCGTGCTAATAAGGGCGTTCTGGAACGAGGGCAAAAACAGCTCAACATCAAAATAAGATAATTAACAGGAGGATGGCGGGGAAAAAAATGAACAGGTTATGATAAAAAAAAAAACTAAAATTAAAAACAAACAAAAAGAACTCGAAGTTGAAATGCAGCAAATAAATAAATAGATTGGTCAAAGGAAACAAATAAACAGACAAATAAACACGCAAATACTGTATGTGTGTCCAAATTAAATTTTAAAAATGTAATTAAATTGAGAAAATAAATTTAAATGTAAATACTTGACAAATGCTGAGATGATTAATGTAAAAACAAAATAATTAATTATTAATTTTAATTAATTAATTAATTAAATCGAATGAAATAAATAAATGCATGAAAAAAAGAACGTCAGAAAGAAAGAAATTCAAGCAAACGAAACAGGTAGATGTTTGAGAAATGCTGAGGATATTAATAGGAAAACGGCACACAAACAAATAAATAACAATAAATAAATATATAATCTCGAAAGTCGATCGAGTAAATAATCCGGTCGTTGACTAGGAAATGCTCGGCTTATTATTATTATTCTTTTCTCTTTAATCAAATTCTGTTTGTCTCCAGCGCTTCCATGTCACACAGAACGCACAGCACCTCTTCCACACATCTGCTTTCCCAATATCACCCATGTCTGCTTTTAAAATCCTGGCATACTCCGGCCCCATGCTCCCTTTAATATCTGAGCTGAAAAAGAGGCGAGTGAAACCGAGCTACAGCAGGTGTACACGCTCCGAGTGGACGGGGGGCGGCGGGTTTCAGCTCTGAAATGTAAAAAGGTGGAAGGCCATTGAGGAGAGGTTAAAAGCAGAGCCATGACCGATATAAATGTGCTCACGGTGCTAACAAAGTCTACTGGCAGAAGAATGAAACACACAGCGGGTCAGGGGAGTCTCTTTCCAACCGCAGCCTCTGTTGTCTGAATAAAAATAAGAACAGTTACTAGGCTAAAAAAAATAAATAATGAAAAACAGCTACACCAGGCGCTCCTCTCAGCCAAATGAATGACTGATGACTGAAACTAGTTATACTGTACACATACAGTATGAATGAAAAGGTCTTGTGTTGGATTAGAATTTGAATTATAGGAATTATTATTAAAAGGAAATGGTTTTTCAGAGTAATAGTTTTTATTATTTATACGATTAAAATGCGTTGCGGCTTCAAATTGCTCAAAAATTTTATTTGGGTGATTCTCCCGATATACAGTACTGCGCAAACGTCTCAGGCACCATATTATATTCTGTACCAATTTAGTTATATATGTTTATCATGTCTGCATAATTATGTACAGAATCATTCAGTATTTCCATATATAACTTTAAAATTAATAGATAAATAACATTACAGGAGAATATATGCATGACTGTAAAGAAAGAAATATATATTACAAGACAGACCAGTTTTCAGAGAGAAATGAAAAACCTAATGTACGCTCCTGGGATTTGCATAAAAATATAAAGGTGCGAGTGTGACAAAGTTACCAGAAGATTCTCATATTCTCCAGCAAACTCAGTAAAACCTAACAGCTGTTTTACTTATAGTACTGTGTAAAAGTCTTGGGCACATACAAACATATGGCATAAGCAAAAGATGCTTTTGAAAACATTTCTGCATAAAAGAAACTTCTATAAAGATCAATAAGGAGTAATAAACAATATTTGGAGGGAAAACTCGTTACTTAAAAAAATCAGGAGTTTTAGATACGGATTTCACACTCACATATACACATATACTACTAACTGCTTAAACAACTACATATGTAACTCTCCGTGCACACAGTTTGTGTGTGTGTTTGATTCAAGCCGTATATGGCGCCTTATAAAAATGGGTCCAAATATCGTCTGTTCTTTTTGGCCGCGTGCCCGTGACCCAGGAAAAATTAGCCAACTCGCGTCATAATATATGAACGACACATCGCAGCGGATTGTGATGAAAATTAAATGATGACGAAAATAAAAACAGATGTTTTATTTGTTTTTATTTTTTTTAAACCACATTTTAGTCTCGTCTTTTCTTGTCAACGATATTGCATGCTGATTTCGTCGCGGTCACTGTTCACTGATACCCGTGACGTCTTGTTATCGCCTCGTCTTAATCCCAGTCGTCAACGAATATTTTTACGTCATTATTTTCGTTGACGAAATTAACACTAATTTCAACAAACTGATTGAAGAGATAATTAAGATATCACAATCTATATCTAATGATATCAGTATATGCTAATTCCTTTAATTCCTCTTTCATGACTGTCTATTATTAAAATCCCTAAACTAATAAAATTATACTCAACTATTTACGCTGTCAAACTCCACTTCTGAAGATAAATGCAGATGTACGTGTTTTTGTTGATGTTGAAATACTGTATCTTTACCCATTCCTGGGTCATACCTTTGGAAACATGCATGCCATGTAGTTAGTAACATTAAGGAAGGAAAGATGAGCTTCATTATCACACAGGTCAGGCTTTGTGTGGCGTAATCATCAGCAAATTATCCGTAACTGAATAAGATGTAGTTAAAATGAGAGTCAGAAGATCCTGTTTAGTCGACTGAACGCCAGCACCATCAAAAGATAATCACCAACTCTCAAAGTCTTTCATTTCCATTTTTTTCACTTTGTTGGATGATTAACATATTTCTGAAGTATGACAAGTATAAATTAAAAAAGGGAAAGAAAAAAAAAACACTGGATAAAAGAATGCTTAAACCCTCTACAACACAATGTGGTGTTTACAGACGACAGTCAAACTCAAGTACCAGACGTGTGTCATGTGACCCTTAATACTTAACTGTAGTAAGAAGGGAAAGAAAGAAAAAAGAAATAAGAAGAATATGATCCATCCATCCCTTCCTCCTTCAACAGTGTATGACCCTGCTGTGTGTGTGTGTGTGTGTGTGTGTGTGTGTGTGTGTGTGTGTGTGTGTGTGTGTGTGTGTGTGTGTGTGTCCGTCTGTATCTGTCCGTCTGTCCGTGTGTGTGTGTGTGTGTGTGTGTGTGTGTGTGTGTGTGTCCGTCTGTCTGGGTGTCTGGGTGTCTGGGTGTGTGTGTTTGTGTCCGTCCCTGTCTGGGTGTGTGTGTGTGTGTGTGTGTGTGTGTTTGTGTCCGTCCCTGTCTGGGTGTGTGTGTGTTTGTGTCCGTCACTGTCTGTGTGTGTCAATC
>JAQMYG010000001.1:8491998-8529884 GCA_030014215.1 Clariallabes teugelsi | reverse complement strand
AATAATTATGCAGACATTATAAACATATACAACAAAACTGGTACAGCATATAATATGGTGCCTAAGACTTTTGCACAGTAATATATATATATATATATATATATATATATATATATAATAGTAATATACAGTAATTAGTTAAAAACAATATATTATATCTATAAATATAATAATACTTTTAAACCTGTCCATGCTTGTTATAAAATACAGTACAATCCTAAAATACATGCTACACTAACGTTCATGTCTGAATCCATACAAAAATTCCATCTTATGCCTGAAACATTCACACCGACTATTCGTTCATTACAGCTAATGAAAAAGTGTGTCTTAGTTCACAAACTCTCTAACACGTATGCACCTATGAAATATTCAGAACATTCCACGAGTCCCGTGTTCAATAGGAAGTTATGTCATTCTAACTTCTCGAAGGTCATAAGAAGAGATTCTTGCGTTCAACTTTCTTTATTTTTAGTGATATTGAGAAATCAGTTTGCCGAGGTCACTTTAAATGAACAGCCCTGTGTATAGCCCAAGCTACAGAATGAAAATAAATTATTAATATAAAAAAATTTATAATCATTTCAAGGTATGCTTGGCATGCATGCTAGTTATTAAATACAATTAGAGCTGCTCCCAGTGAACCAGTCACCATAACACACACACACACACACACACACACACACACACACACACACACACTGTTATATACTGTTGTTACATTACCTTACATTTTACAATATAGTTCTAATAGTTATAATATCTTAAACTTTGTGCAATAGCTGTGCAATAACACATTTTTAAACTGTGTAATATTATATTATCTGGTGCAGTTTGACTGAAAGTGTAACTATTGTATTGTTTTTTTTTTCTTTTTCTTGTATATTTATACACCGTACTGTCTCTACTTTATGCCTGCAAATTTTTTATTGCTGCTGTAACATAGAAATTTCCCCACGATGGAAGAAATAAAGGTATATTCTATCTTATCTTTAGCAAATGATGCTTGTTTGCTAATTTGATGCTAAAATTCATTCCTGTTACTTGTTTACATGCACAATGCAGACGTTGCTGGCAAAGAAAGCTGGAAATTTCTTTTTATTATTTTTCCGATGTTTTTCTTTTTTGAACGGTTAAATGCATTTAATGCTAAAACTGTTAAACATTTATTAAAAGTCACCTTAATAATGGTAATAATAATCACACTTTATTTTAGAAAAGAAAAATAACTCATATACTGCACACACAAGTCAAATTATTATTACTATTCATATTCATATTCATATTATCATTATCATTATTATTATTATTATTACTACTACTACTACTGCTACATTTATTGTATAATAATTATTATCAATAAATATTTTATATTAAGCACATGCTGTTTGTTTGCTAATTTGATGCTAAAATTTGTTCTTTTTACTTGTTTACGTGCACAATGCAGACATTGTTGGCAAAAATTTTTTTTTAAATAGCCGTTTTTTTTTTAAATGGTTAAATGCATTTAATGTTAAAAAACTGCTAAATGTTACTTTTATTAAAAGTCACCTTAATCTTGGAATCATTCTTTATTTTAAAAAAAGTAAAATAACTCATATACACTCAAGTCAAATTATTATTATTATTATTATTATTATTACAATTAATTCTGACACACCTCTGGACGAGACATTTAAAAACCCACTTAGTGTCTACAATCTGCTCACCTCTACTTTAATTCTCAGCAGTGTGTGTGTGTGTGTGTGTGTGTGTGTGTGTGTGTGTGTGTGTGTGTGTGTGTGTGCATATGTTTTTGCGTGTTTTGGGTTGAGCTGCACAATTAATCACATGAATATAAAAAATCGCCACATGGCCCTGGGCAATTATTTAATCATAAAAGGCTGTAATTTATCACAGGTAATAAACACACAGTCAGGATTTCATGTAGACTTTGTCAATCATCTAAATATTTGTTTCATTTTGAGCTGATAAATAAATATTGGCAAAGATCTCCTTGATGAGGTGGTTTGTGCTGTTATTTGCTGTCATCCCATTTGAATATGAATCGCTGCAATAAATAGTTAGATACCAATCGTAATAAGTGTCAAAATAATCGCAATACAGTCCAGCTGTAATTTTGAGGCTTTCAAATGATCGCAAATTGCCTTGTGATCGAGAGGTTTCGTATTCGCTTCTAAACCTCCAGGCTGAATCCAAAGTAAAACGCTGGGTAATTATGGAAAGCTGCAGGTGACGCGAGCACCTGGGGAAGGGGTTCACATCACACACACACAGAATAAAAAAAACAAAAAAAAACAATGGGCAAACATATAATTTGCTCTTTCCTCTGGAAAGTGTGTGTAACTTCCTGAAAGAGCCATAATCGTGTTTAAGACCTCTACAGGTTATAATTTGATATCTATAATCTGATCGGATTTCTTAAGAGCGATCATGGGGTCAAACATCCAGCGGTGACTTTACAGTCGAACACACTAACACAAAAAAGTGGAGCGCGCTTTTCTTTCACACTCCCGAATCAGGCTTCCACATTAAGGAATAAAAAAACGGTAAAATTTTTTATTCATATGTCTGTAAAGCTGCTTTGTGAAAAGTGTTAAAAACAAACTGCAAATAAAATGAACTTAATTGAATTACATTAATAATCGCACATTAATCGTAGATATGAACTGGTGACAATGTTGCAATAAGAATGTGATGTCTGTCTGTCTGTCTGTCTGTCTGTCCCAAACTGGCTGGTCCATGCTGACAAAACTCCACCTTTCATAATCACCTGTATGTAACAGGGCTATTAAGTGCCGGTGCTGACAGAATGCTGTCATCTCACCCAGACGCTCCATTAACGTCTTTCTCTCTCTCTCTCTCTCTCTCTCTCTCTCTCTCTCTCTCTGTCTGTGACTCACTTATGTTCTCCGCAGGCACTTTGACGACGGCAGGCTCGATCAGATTGTCGGCGAGGACGAAGGCTCCTTCCTCCAGCGTGTCCAGCAGCATGGTGGCGGCGTGCGTTTGCTCAGTCGAGTTCATGTCCTCCCACGACTTCAGGGCTTCCGGTCTCAGGAGGTTATCCACCGTGTCCACAATAGCCTGCACGGAAGAAAAACCGGAGCGGTGAGGGGGCGACTGGAATTCGTCTTTGTGAAGAAGGAGAAAAAAAACAAAAACACATACATACATGCAGGCCAAGGCAGTGTAACAGAAGCTAATGAGACTCATGACATGAGGGGCTGAGGGAATTTGCACGGGTGTTTGGCACAAACAAGGTCCAGTGTGTGAGAGTTGTGTGTTACCTTTGTCATTTAACCAGGGCTGAGGTTTATTATTTCGAATTCCTTTCGGAAAAAAAGAAAGAAAAAAAAAATCTGCCCGACTCAATGAAGCATTCTTTTTTGCTTTCATATCCCTACAAAAGCTCTTGTTTTCCAGAGACTAATTACGGTCACATTCCATACGAGGGTCTGACCGCAGTGCCCTCAAAACATATGCTTTTTTTTTCCTGCGGTGGGGGGTGATGGGGCTCGAAAGCTTATCGGGCGGCGGGATCTGTTCGCAGAAGCCCAGCGGACCGGAGGAAAAACGGTATGTTCACCTTCGCTTTCTCACTCCTAATCGCCGAGCTTTTCATTTCCTGAAGCCTGGAGCTCAGCGCTAACTGAATTAAACAATCCCAACGCTGCTCGCTGCCTCGTTTAAACAGGCCATGGATGACTCCCAGCATCACGTAGTGGCCACTTACAGGGCAGTGTCACTCCAGGCAGGCTATTAAAGAGGCGAGGAATAACGCTCTGCAGAGGCTTGTTGGCTTTCCACTGCGGGCGTCAGGATTTGCTGAAGATAAAATGACTTTAGGACCAGCTACAGTAGGTCATCCTTACAGGAAGCTCTGGAGCTGCTTTAGCGCAAACACTGAGTGTTTCTCGGATAGACTCGAGTCAGTATAGATCATCGTGACTAAAAACCAGTGAACTTTCACCTTTGTTTTTTTAATCCAAAATTGTAAAGTGACCTCAAGTGCCCTGCTTTCTTCTTCTTATTATTATTACTATGATTATTATTATTATTATACTTATCCTAACATCTATGGTCACAACCCAATAAAATTGGTTAAAAAAAAACGTATTGGTAAAAAATGTTGGTGTCTTGTCCCAGGATGCTTGTTTATTTGCGTTGTAAAAAACTACAACTTTTCGTGATTTTTATTCCAGATTCCAGTTTTTTTTTTATTACAGATTCTCAGTGTTCAGATTTCATTAGAGAGAAAAAAAGAAGAAAAGAAAGAAGCTTTCAATCCAAAAAAGAAAAAAGAACCCAGATGTTCTAAACACTAACTAACTAAATAATTCTTTATTCTATCCTTCTGTCATTGGTGTAGAAACTTTTGCACTTAAACTCTAAAGGCTGTTCCAGCACACCTTTGAATTTTAAATGGAATAAATCATTTAATTTGTCGTCTAAGGACGTAAACAACTGAAAATATAGCATTTTCAAAAATAATTAACTAAATTAATTATTTTAAGCACGTTTAGTGTCCAGTATGTTTCTATCACACAACATCACGAAGCATCCTCTGATACAGCAGTAGTGCGCCAACATTTTTTTTTTAATTAAACAGTCACATTATTATTTGTTAATAGATCATTTTAACATCAATGCCATAGCAGCTACGTGTTTTATTTTCTCCTTTCTTTTAAAGATTAAGAAAAAAAACCTTGACGTTCTTCCCAGAAACTGCTAAACTAGCACGTCCTTCAGAAAACTCCACCATGTGCGGCGTTAAGGTCAAACCGGGACTTGTGAATGAAGGCGTAAAACGATTGACATTTACAGAAAACTTCACGCGCGGTGCGGTGATGAGACGCTTAGAAGAACATCTAAATTGTGCAAACGTTTTAGAAAACGGCTGCATGTCCGCGAATGACTGGGGTCCATCTGTCCGGGGGAACTGAACACACAATCATTCACCAACCACAACTTGCACAGTACAGGAGTTACTGCCACGTCCCCCGTATCGTCCTGACCTCCATCCAAGCCGTTACAAGGAGTTCCTGGGAGGCCGGCGTTTTATATGTAAGGCTGGCTGACAAGGTAAGCTATCGAAGCACTGGTGACACAGTGGGAAACGAAAATCCCATTGACGTTTTCATTCTGTATCTTGTCGACTGCCCTAGCGTACAACTTGTTACTATAGAAACGATCACACGTTAGGACAGATGAGACGTTAATTCCTGTTAATGTTAATACCGTTCCTGTCACATTCACAATAATAACCTAGCAACTGGTGCCATCAGGTAGTGATTATATTATTAGTGTTCAGGTTAAACACACTGTTTGACCTGGCTGTTACATAAACCGTGAAAATGAATAAAAAATAAATAATAAAAGTCACGTCTGCGCATTGAACCTTGCTCATTAATTCTCAAACGGAAGAATTTCGTGCTCCTTCTGAGGTGTTTACGCCATCAGAGGCGAGTACTCGCTGCATTCTTAATCTGAAGGAGCTTTGTCAACACTAACGCTGTCGTTTGAATGGAGAGGGACTTTGAGGCTGAGATCATAGCACACATTTGGGGAAGCTGGCACGCGAAGCGAAGCGGCCCGTCGTCGTCCTATTTCTCTCAGCAGACAAAAGGGAAAAAAAAAAAAAAACGCCATCACATGAATAAACCCCAGGATCACGTGACACCGGGCTGGGATTTTACACCAGCAAGTGTTTGTGTTATTTCAGAGGCAAAAAAAAAAAAAAAAGCACACACCCCAGCGTCAGGGAGACGGTGTTGCAGCGGGAAGTCGATGAAATGCTTTAGGTACGAGCGGAAATTCTCCGAATCCATCAGACGATTGAACGCGGGATGATCGGTCGAACGCTGCAAAGTTGAAGCGGGTGAAAAAGCGAGCACGCGGCCACTTTGATCACACTGTTGGCAGAGGGGGGATGCTGCAATTACGGCCACGGGAAGGCAATTACTCATACAATGTTCCAGTGCTGAGGGACATGAGAGAGAGAGTGAGAAAGGAGGCGTGAGAGAAAGAAAGGAAAGTGGGAACAAGTGGTTGACGAGGATATTAGGACTGGCTCGAGAAACAGGTGGGTAGAGGGAGGAGAAGAAGGTGTAGAGAGAGAGAATTTGAAAATTTGGAAGCACAAGAAAGAGGCAGAAGTGGTGCGATGAGGGGAAGAAGGCTGAGAAATAAATAAAGAGAGAGAGCGAGAAACAAAGAGCGAGGGAGTACAAGTGGGAAGGAGAGAGAGCAGGGGATTGAGGGGGAGGGGAAAAGAGATAAAAGGTAAGAAGCAAGAGCGAGAAGGGAGCATGGAGCAGAGAGAGAGACGGTGAGAGAAGAAGAGACAGAGACAGAGAGATGAAGCAGTGCAGAAAAAAAAAAGAAAAAAAAAACACAGTAGTCAAGCAGACAAAGAAAGAGATAATACTAATAAGTGGCTAAAGAATGAGTCGGATTCCAGCAGAGAGCGTCCTGCGGAAACAGAAAGCCAGCCAGACGAACAGATGGCTAGACAGACAGTCAGACAGACAAGGAAGGAACATGCAGTAAATCTGGATTATACCGTGTATATACCTTCGTATATGCCCTGCACGTCTTTTCTCGCTTTTGACGCTTATTTTGAAAAAAACAAAAAAGGAAGGGAAGGGGAGATCAAGAATAAGAGAGAAACACACACACACAGACACACACAGAGTTAGAAGATGTTAGAAGCTACAAAAGCAGGTCCTGCGTCATCAAAGGAACACGGAGGCACCACATTCCTGCAGACAATCAAGCGTTTCGTCTGGACGATGCAATCAGACGGTGCACGGGAGCAGCGTCCCGCCGAGAGAGAGAGAGAGAGAGAGAGAGACGCGCCACCCCGCTTCGCCCTCCTCTTTCAATTAAAAGTGTCTTTTGAATACCTAACTAGCTTACATAACCAAAACACCAGGACTGCTGAGTTGTAGAGAGATGAGGAGCGAGGAGTGGAGGGGAGGGAATAAAAAAAAAAAAAAAATACAGAGACGCAAGTACTGGACCGTGCTAGAAAATCCATTAAACTCAATGCATTCAAGCTGGAGGAGGTCATTTGTATTTGATGGTCAGGATAATTGTGCTATCGGGCGATATGAAGGTTTGAGAGCCGCCGATAGTCATTTCATCAAAACAAAGTGCCCCCCCCACACCACCACACATGAACACACACACACACACACACACACACACACCGTATCCCTCCCTCCTTCTTTCCATCGTTCTTTTCACCAGAGGATCCTTGCGGCGTGAAGAAGAAGAGATGGGAGAGTGGGAACGCTTCAGCGTGCAAACTGGATTTCTTCGCAGAATTACACCTACTTCATTTCTTTTACATCAGCAGAGGTTTCGACAGCAGCGGCGACAGCCTCGGGGCAGAGTAAGTCCACCACCTCGCCGTCCCGCAATCCTTTATGTGGGAGATCAACGGCCCTCCAGTCGAGCCTCTTCTGTGAAAATTCCTCCTTCAGCAAATACTTGGCTGCATATTCTGTTCCTAAAGGGCCCTGGCTTGTATTCTGCTCCTTTTTTTTCTTCCCCCCATTCATTTTTCAAAATGGTTTCTAGACACAAGTGGCAGCTTTTGCATCTGTAGTGCCAGGTGAGTCAGATGCGCTAACCCTATAATTACACTGGAGCTGAGCTAAAACACATTTAAGAGGGGAAGAAAAAAGAAATAATAATAAAAATAAAATAAAAAACCCTGGGGCTGGAATACTGACAGGTGGGAGTGGCCTTCTCTACCACCTAGAGAAGATAAGCAGTTTCAAAATGAGAAAAAAGAAATAAGGGATTCAGGTTGTCAGAAAAAAAAAGCAAGCGTGCTCAGATGGGTCATCGTTCAGGAATTCCAGCGGGCCTGCTAAACGTTTCAGGAATTCCACAGTGGCAGGAAAATGAGCTTTGAGAACAGGAGAGGCAATTGAGGATCAGGAAATCCACAAATACTTCACTATTTTTCTTTTTTTTTTTTTCTCTTTGTACCAACCTTAAAAGTTTCTGGTGGGAACCTGGGGGCTTGGGAATGCAAAATAAGCACTTGATCTGCACCGAAACATCATACGAGTATGTAAAAGTGCAATTAGAAGAGCTTATCTGTAATTGCACAGAAATTCCCTTTTGAAAAAAACAAACACTGAAAAATGTGCAGAGACAAAAATGCTGCACTGTTAATCCTGATTGCAAACTGGATATTATGTAAAAAAATAAATAAATAAAAAAAAAAACACTGGTTAAGAATAATAATAAAAAAAAAAACGAAATAAAATCTGCCATACCTTGTTGAAGCTGCGTCCGGCTGAGTCCTTCTCGCTGGGCCTGAGCTCCTGAAGCTGCGCATCCAGGATGTCCACCAGCTGCTCCATGAGCCTGACGCTGGAGCTGACGTCGCCGGCAAACACGGGGCCGTGCGTGTGCCGCGCCAGCTCATTGGCCAGATTCGCCGCGTTCTCTCCACTCCGGATCTGACCCAATTTAGAGCCGAAATGTGTGATTACAAGGGACACAAATTACATGGTGGATTTAATGCAGGGAATTGGCAGAGAAAGCGAAGCGACAGAACCATGTTGATAAACTTCGCAGCCCAAATTTGGGTTAGTGAGTAAATGTTTCGGGTGAAATCGGCTGAAGAGGAAATTGTTACTTGTTGCAGGGAAATGAATGTGGCGTGACTGGCTCGGGGCTGCTACTCACAACGCGTTAATCAAAGGGTGTTGCTAAAACGCTGTCCGCACACATCAACACGAAATAACATGTTTGGGAAATTGTTCCGAACATTTACATTTAATTAGGTTGGAAAACCTTCTTCTTATAATAAAATAATATGACACTAATGCAAATTGTAATATAAAAACTAAAATGAGTCTCTTAAATTGTAACATTAAAAACAAAACTACACCGGATTAAAGACTACTAAATTAATAATGCAGTTTAATTTTTAAAATGTTAACTGAAAAACAAAAGCATGGTTATACAGTTTCATTTTAATTGAAATATAATTCCTTTTAATTTAGGCGACTATGTATTAGCTTTGGTTATGAAAAAAGATTGTTTTTGATTTTTTTAAAATATAATTATTCTTATTTTTTTCTATTTTGATCAGGAACAGAAATATGTTTCAAAGGAAGAGAAATTCAGTCCAGACGTGTCTAGTCCTAAAAACCACAAATAACAGCCAAATCAAGCAAAGCCACCAGTGAGAGCCAAGATTTCACTGATTCAGTCTAATTTTCTACAAATCATCTGTCATCTGTTAGTTCAAAAATAAAGAATTTAATCGTTTAGCACAGAGCAGAGAGCAGCTTTGAAACGTTATTTGCTCGCGCCGGTGCACTGATTATTTGTGCATTGCGTTTTCTTTTATTTTCAGGTACATATTTGCATCTTTTACCCTTTTTCAATTACCTCCAGCTAATTACACCCAATGATGCTGCATTCAATTAAAAAGGATCTATCCAAAGCTTCAAAGTGTAATTAAAGCTTCAAAGCTTCAAGTGTCATTATTCTAACTTCATTATTTTGTTTTACATTTGCGGTCATTATTGTTACAACAAAATAACCTATTTTTTGTTAAATTTGATACTGACCTTTTGCGCCACCTGCGTGACCCAATGGGAAGTGCAGTTGCTGAGGTCTGGTCCTTTGGGGTTCCACGTACCACTAACAGCTGTACAGAGGTATGAGGCAATGCCTGTGCATGGAGAACCAAAAAGAGAATGCAAAATGAATCATAGAGATAAGTGATGAAGAAAACAAAGAGAGAAAGTGAAAACTGCAAACCAGAGGCAAAGATCAAAGAAAACCGATTGGGAACCCAGTTCGCCTTGGAGAATAGGGTAGAGAAAGCAGGTTGAGAGAGCCAGATAGAAAGAAAAACAGCTATAGAGAGCAAAATGGAATCAGAATGTGAGGAGAACTAGTGGGAGAAGTTGGAGAGAGACTGAGAGAGAGTTAGTTAAAGCAGGTAAAGAGGCTGTGGAGAGAACCATAGCAGAAAGGATGGAGGAAAGAGGTTGAGGGATAATGTGGGAGAAGGTTGAGGACAGATAACAGGAGGAAAAAAACAGATAATGAAGATAAGAAGAACCTGATGAAAAAGAGAAGATGGAGAATATGGACATGGAGAAACTTTATTATGAATGGTGCCAAAACCAGAGCAGCGTGTTGTAGATAGAGTGTCAGAGGAGGAGGATGGACAGAACTAATGGAAGAAAATGTCACACCAGAGGGAGAGAAGGTTCAAAAACTATAGATATAATGATAAGATAAACAAAATGAGGAACAGATAGAGAAACTCGAGAAAAAAAAGTCAGAGAGGAACCAGCAAGCAGAGTCGGTGGAAAAAATCCAGAGGAGGATGATGGAAAGACCTAACAGGAGAAAGTGGGAGGAATTAAATGGTGAGTGAGCGGTTTAGGTTTTACTTCGGATCAGTGGGTTGTGGGTTCAAATCTCATCACTGTCTAACTACAACTGTTGGATTCCTGAACACAAACTTTAATCCTCAACCTCCTGGATCGATACATGCATCAGCCAAGTGATCAAATGTGAACATAATGTAAAAATGTAATGTAAAAAAGTAAATAAAAAAAGAAACTCATGAAGAACTGCAGAAGCAGAGATAGAGAATGCAAAGTAACCAGCATAATACTGCAGTCTGTCTCCCCTCATTAATGCCTCAGGGCCAAGCTTTTCTCCTAAAACCATTTCCAAATGGTTCAAAGAAACAAATCAAGCTGTGTGGATGCTCATCTAATCCAAAAACAAGCTGTCACAACACAATAGTCACATGACTCTGTGCATAAATAAACACAGCAAATCACCGGCGCTAAATTAACTCCAAGAATCAAATGAACTCAAATGTTAATTTCAGCCAGGGCGGCCGATATCCTGGCCTGAGGGGAAATGTGGATCTGTAGCAATATTTTTCCCCACATACACAAATCTCTCTCTCTCACACACACACACACACACACACACACACACACACACACACACACACACAAGATTCTTTCCAAACATAACCTCTCCACATTCGGCCTCATCCTGACCTCGATCTACATTAGTAATCCGACACCGCATGCATGCATCCACATAACAACTCACCTCTGGTTCCTTTAGGACATGGCCGCTCCACGGTGACGCCCCTGTGTGTCCGAGGCCAGACGATGTCTCTGATCTCAGTGCCCTCACAGAACTGTCTGCTGGAGGGAGGAGGACCAGCGTTAGTGGGACCTACAGCCCCGGGGTTCTCCAGCGCAGGGTCATGAGCGCCTCTGGTCAGTTTGGGATTGATGGTGACTGTGGTATTGGCGGGAAGACGACGTGTGAAGCTGCTGCTGGTGCTCACAGAGGTCGTGGTCCTTCTGGGGAACGCCGTGGACGTGAGACCGTCTGCAAGCGTCGACACTGTGTGAAGAATTTCTCATCGTTAGCAGGCGTACTTAAGTAAAGCTGTGAAATAGATCAACAAGACTAAATTACGAAGTTAGGTTCATCATAATTCTTAAGATCAGATTCTTATCCTATGTTGATATTCATCAGATAGATAGATATAGATAGATAGATAGATAGATAGATAGATAGATAGATAGATAGATATGCAATTGATATATTTCAGTGAAAATAAAGCTGCTGCGTGATATAGTATATTGCATCACAAATATATTTTTTTCTGAGACATATTGAGTTATCTGTTCATTATGAGTCCAGCATGTAGTTTAACTTAGCAGATAAAATTGTTTATTATTATTATTATTATTATTATTTATACAATATAAGTGTAACCTTAGCTAAGCTAGCCTTCGAACACCACCATAATTTAAATCTTGTAGCTTACTGGCTAGTTCAAGCTCATGTTACCTCTCTAGCATTTTAAGCTAATTCACCAATACATTCAAGACATTTTTATCTGTTTCTTCATTATGAGGCCAACATGTAGCTTAACCTAGAAGATTAAATAGTTATATTGTTGTTGTTGTTGTCATTATTATTATTATTATTATTATTATTATTATTATTTAGACAATATATCAGTAACATTAGATGAGCTAGCTCCCTACCTTCACACAGCAATGCTTTAACATTAACAAGCTTATGAGTTACATTTCTACAAGCCATTTTCTCCCTTTATGCTATAACTTAGTTTCACTCACAAAATATTAGTTTCATCAACACAATAAACCAGCAAAATTAGCTAAGATAACTATCTACCTGCCATATTTTAAAATCTCTTAGCTTGCACACTACTTCAGGCTGATGTTAGCATTTTAGGCTAATTCCTACATTCTAGCTTTCAAGCTAGTAGCCATGTTTACTAGACAGCTATCCTTACACCTTAAAATCCTTCAATATGTTGTGTAACAAATAATGTTAATAATAAAATTAATAAAATTAACAACATCTGGGTACTTACATTGTTATTAAAATAGCACCCAAGCTTGTTAACAAGCTATTGAGAGCACATTAGCACGTTATTAGCATCTGACATTTTAATTTTCCCACAGTTAATTAAAACCTGTCAAAATGTTTCTTAACCTTACTGCAGACAAAAGAAAAAAAAAACTTTCATCATATATTAATTTTATTAGCATAATTGAACTTTTTAAACATGAGGCTTACTATATAACTCTTCACATTTTTATTCACCCCTGAAATGTCTTTATTTGTGAGTAACTATTCTTCCATTGACTTGACCGCATAAATCGGCTAATGACCAAACAGATGGCGAGTTGGTTTTACTGTAACTATTTTTCTTTTCTTTTTTGTTTTTTTTACGGACTCACACTTTAGGAACCATGGACATAAAAAAATCTCTCATCAGACTTAAACATCTGGTAACCCCTACAGAAAAGTACAACACCTTACACACTGAGGGTTGTGTGTGATAACGGCTGGTGTGAAGTGCACTGTTCACACCGCTTTTTTGTCAGATACAGTGATAAAAAAAAAAAAGAAAGAAAAAAGAAAAAGAAAAAGAAAGGTCTACCACCTATCCAGAATGCTGCTTCTTTTTTTGTCCCCACTACAAAACTGATAGCAAAGCAAACGTCTAAGCGTTGCCATCTTTCATTTTCTGCACTTCAGTGTAAATGCCGACTCGTCACTTCGCCTGGGTATCATCCTCACAGGAGCTGTTTGTTACTCCGGCCAGATTAAATGTCAGCGGTGAGAGACATAGCCGAGCCTCAGTGCATTTCACTTTTCTCTGACATTACCTCTATTATCACTTAATAATGTGTGTCTAAGCAAAAAAGAGCAAGACTTTGTGGAAATACCTCTAGACTGTATCTGAGATACAGCGAAAAAATACCTCATGTTGCGTGTTAGATTTCTAACAAGATCTGCATTTCTTTTTATTTCATATACATAATTTTCAAGCATGTTTGTCTCTTAAGTCAGATGGTGAACGGCGTCATGGAGCTAAGTATCGGACCATGTTTCAGCTCCTTCTTGTATGCTTCAGTGTGTGAGAGAACAGTCACATCAATTCACTAACCCACTTTGCGCGGGTATGATAACGCCAAGAAAAGTGTAAATGTGTCTGTGGGCTGGCTGAACGCAGTCGAGGCCACTTGAATCAGGGCTGCTAGAAAAGTGAGCTCGCCGTGCACCACGCCAACAGGGGAGAGGGGGGCGGCTTTGGGGGGCAGGGGATTGTAGCAAGAGAGGAAATATCACATATCTGGCAACCCATCATCGGATACGGATCTCCATTTCCTGTGTGCGCGCAAACGCACCCCGGGCTGAGGTCCAAGCCACCAATCTGGAACATCTTTTCTTTTGTTTCTACATTCCGGTAAAATATGCAGTTCATTATTTCCCTCCTTCGTCGCACTGAGAAAACCCGAGCAACCCGAGAGGGACAAATAAGCTAGAGTGCAACGATCCAAACCCTCTGGGTCATGGCACTCTACTGATAATTTACTGATTTATACCTGCAATGAAATGAGACAGCAGTAAGAGGAAGCTGATGTTTGTTTTCTCACTTACACACTCCATTCATTCGCTCCACACTATATTTTATTTAATAATAGACAGACACTACATTCATTTTTCATTCTTAACACAGAAAGACCTGTCATGTTACATTTCTTTTTTTCGGTGAATAGGACTGAATAGGATTCAAAAGTTCAATTCTCCAAAACGCCGCTTCTCTAGGTTGTAACAATGCAGCATTTTTTTTCTACATCAGAAGAAAACTCTCTAGGAACCTCCTTTTTTTTTCTTTTTTACTTGTTCCTTTTGATGCTTTCAAATACCTGATACTGACTTCCTCTTCATATACTGATCTCAACCTAAAGGTGAGGTATTACCTTAAAGGACACTATGCAGACTTTTCTTTCTTTCTTAACTTCAATGCCTATATAATGGCATGCAAATTGCTCAAACGTTCTCATGCCTTGTGATGTGTTTAGTTCAGCATATGACTTGTACAAGTATCTGTAAAAAAATTTCTTCCAAATAGTCTACTGGTTCCTTATTATTTTGTATCCTGTAAAAAACAAAAACTCCCCAGACATCAAATGTGTTCATCCAAGTAAGCCAGACTGCTGATCTGCCCACCCTTACAGCTCTGCCCGGGCAGAGTTCACAGCCAAAACTCAACGTGAACCATAAAAGATGAAAAATTGGCCTGGATGTGTCCGCAGCAGAAAACCATCTAGACCTGAGTTGCCCAATAAATCATAAGATGATATTATCTTGCTGTGTAGTTCATACGAGTGGTTAAAGATAATGAGCTACTGTCCTACTATCATTATCATCATTTTCTGAAACTCCAAGACACCAGCACACAACGTTCCAGGATTCAAATGAAAACCATTTTAAGTTTCACAACATACAGTACTGTGCAAAAGTCTTGAGCCACCATGCATTTCCTCATATTTCACTTACAACGAACCAGACACGCTTGTTTTTTTAACGCAGTCTGGAGCAACAGTTTTCCAGGGATCCTGAAAGACTTTTTTGACTCTTTGGTTTTTCAGTTCAGTCCGTGTACCTGAACAGTTTCAGAGGAATGTTTTTTGATTGTTAAGCCACACAGTGACCTATGGATCATTGAGACAATAAAACATCTGACTTAAGGCATGAACCAGTGAGAAACAGGTGCAAATGACGACAAATGATCAGGCCGGTGATTAGTATACTGCTGATGCTGGATGCTGAGTGGTTGGAACAGACGAGAGGGGAAATGAGGCTGCTGTTGAGGTTGTTACGTAAACACCCAAATTTTAAATGGTAATGGTCTTTAGGCACTTTGCAGTCTGTTACAGTTTAATTTAATATGACAAGTGGCTCAATACTTTTGCACAGTACTATATCACTTAAACACCTGATAGATCATCACCTTGTAAACCCAAGCAAAAAGCCTTTGCATCCTGAGAGGCTTATGTTGACGTCATTAAACTGCTCAATCACCTATCACGAATCATAACACCACCACTGGCACCAGAGTTGATTTCTTGTCCACATTCAGGTAAATGGTCTTCTGCGGCATTAAAAAAAGCAAAGAAAAGGAGTAAAAGGAGAAGAAAAAGACCAAGAGAGGTAAACAACAACCTAGTCCGCCTCACTGTTTCTTCTGACATCTCCCGTCTGGCAGCTCTACAATTTTCTTTTGATTATGCCGACCAATTTCACAGGCGGGCAGAAGAAAGGAGCGCTTGGGGGTCGTCCAGCAGCGCTCACTAGGAAACGAACCTCAATTAGCTGTCATTTTAAGAGTCAGTGAAGTCAGTCGCCATGCAAGAATCAAAAATCAAGGACATGTAGTCCATCAGAGGCGATGACTGTCAGCAATAAGGTGTGAGCAAACTTAAATAAATGGACAGGAGAACGCTCATGTGTGCTTAACAACATGAAAAAGGAAAACACAAAGCCTTTCTTAACTCTAATAGATCCTGCTTAGTTTGCTAGCTAGAAGCACACAAACTTCAAGCAAAGTAAACTTCCAACTTCGTGTGAAGATCCCTCACGCTCGAGTTCCAGATGGCTGCTTGCTGAAGGAACTTACAAAAGCTATTAAACGAGTGTGGATACATACCAGCCATGAGACAATACGATAATAATGGAAGGATCAGCACATGTTTGTTTAGTCTGGATGAACCAAATGATGCTGCAGTTCCTCAAGCAGCTCGCAGGCTTCTGTGCA
The DNA here is from genome assembly GCA_030014215.1 of Clariallabes teugelsi. Classification (NCBI taxonomy): domain Eukaryota; kingdom Metazoa; phylum Chordata; class Actinopteri; order Siluriformes; family Clariidae; genus Clariallabes; species Clariallabes teugelsi. Next base: position 8,513,713 of record JAQMYG010000001.1, on the reverse strand, counting down.
AAGTGGATTCTTTTAGTCACTGGGGGCGGATACCAAGTAGAAGACCAACAAGTGCAAAATAACAAGAGAAAAAAAAAAATACATAAAAACGCGCACGTCTTGGAAATACCTTTTGAAACTCTGAAATAACTCATATGACAAACAATGTATGTATGTCTATTTTGTAATCCGTTTTCGTTTTGGGAAGAAATTTACATTTCTTGGACAAGTTGGACAATAAGTATTGAGTTGATTATCATTATTAACACTGTATGACTAATATACATACATATATATAAACCTTCCAGAAGCCTATCCCAGGAGTCTTAGGGCACGAGGCAGGGTACACCCTGGACAGGGTACCAATCAATCACAGAGCACACACACATACACACACTCATTCAATCTGGGAATGACTATAAACCTTAACCTGCATGTCTTTGGACTGTGGGAGGAAACCAGAGTACCCGGAGGAAATCCACCAAGCACGGGGAGAACATGCAAACTCCATGCACTTAGATCACGAGGCAGGAATTGAACCTGAACCCTGGAGGTGCAAGGCGACAGTGCTAACTAGTAAGCAACGAGTAAGCCTATATAAGTTTGGACACACCTCCTAATTCCATGGTCTTTTCTGGTTTTTATTTCTTTCTACACTGTAAAACAAAGCTGAAGACGTCCAAAATATGCAATAATCTCCTTTGAACAGTTGATATTGAGATGTATCTGCTACTCATGTTCTGTAAAGACTTCATAACGGCTCTAATCTGAGGTGCTGTTTGAGGTTAATTGGTGATTTCTGACTAAATGAAAGTTTTGGTCTTGGTTTCCTGGGAAAGATCTTCATGAGACCCAGTTTCAACATGATGCTTGATAGGTTTTGCAAATGCACTTGACACAATACTGTTCTTGCAAGAACTGTTCGAGAGCAGCTGACCTTCATGTCTTTACTGTTGGATAGGTTATTACATAATGCCATATGTGCTATTTTTATAGTTTTGACTGGTCTTGTACAAATGTATATAAATATATAGTGAAAAAGTATTCTTTTAAAGAAAAAACATATTATGTTTCATATCTGATTATACTGTATATCAAAGTAATATATTAAAAAATCTTGTTTTTCTATTTTCCTTCTAAAAGTAGAACAAAATAAACATGTAATATATTCAGATCAAAAAGGTTTCTCAGACTTTTTTTCCCCCCAATGTTTTTAAGGCTCGAGTGTGCAAGACTCTGCAGATGTAAATCCCGCTCCACACACCAGCACAGAATTATGAGGCATTGCTTTGCTCTGCTCTGCTACTTCAGCCTGTATGAATTGGGCATTAAGCAGCAAAACAACACAATGTGGCGAAGCTAAATTTGAACTTTTAATGGGATTTAGGTTGCAAGTTGAGCTCTAACTTTTAATAGGTTTCAGGTTCCAGGATTAGATGTCATTAAAAATATAAAAGCAAAAGAGCTCTTTATATTTCACACAACAGCAGGAAAAAAAATCCTCATCTTAAATGTCATGGTAGGAATACTGACAGCAAAAGAGAAATAATGCGTGTTATTTGTTTTAATTCCTTATTTTAAAAAAATACAAAAAAGGAATAAAATGGCTGCAGCGGCTTTTAACATGTAGACAATGTGATCTGTGAATAAAGAATGACTAAAAGCGTGGTGGCCTTCAGTGAGGCAATTCATCAGCGGCTCGTCATCCTGGCGATCGATCATGTGACCCAGTGACCAAAGTCATTTGGGACTGCTTCCTCGCATATCCCGAGCCTAAATCAAATCCTGATTGAGACAGATGCCTGTTTTATCTAGCGGCCTGATTTTTCGCGAGCTCTCACGGCACGGGTTGTTCCGCCACCTGTCACTCGACAGATTTGTTTCGACCTCTGGCAACACCTGCGACACACAGACACACGCCTTCCTCTGTTAGCATCGGAGGCAAAGCGCCACTTTACCCAGCAGCTGACGGCATACAATATAAAGGTGTGATGAGGAACAGGCTCCGGGCGCTGAATCTCAATCCAGCCGACTGTTTTTGTTCGGCATCACGCTGTTCGGTTCTCTCAGGCAAAGCAGCAGTAGCAAACTTTACATCTTTTACTAAAGTTCAATGACCCAGACCTCCAGTGCATAGAAGAGCAAGAAGGCTTAAGCTTAAAATCTGCACCACTTAAGGAGGCATTTCTAAAAGTTAATGCTCAGTGCTGGAGAAATCGGCGATCAATACATTCCTCCTTAGATGCAGCAGAAATATTAAAAGGCCTGAACTAAGCTAAACACAGCAGATGGTTCTTGCAAATAAGGAAGGCAGAAAAGACAAAAACAATTCGAATGAGGCTTCACTTTTAGGACTGCGTGAGTAGGCCTCTGCTTTGATTGCACATCATTTGAAACTCTGAGTGACCTGAAAGAGCTGTAAAAGTAATCATTCTACACAAGATTTATTTTAGTGGAGCAAATCTGTTGTTATGTAAGTGGCAGCGCCACTCCAGACGACCTGATTTTGTCGAATCACCTCTCACCATGATTACGACACTCTTAAATGCATGCAGATGGGAATCTGTCTCAGTTTCCTATCCTGTTTTTTTTTCCCCCTCGTAAAAGATAATTATTGCCTGAACTTCGCTTCTTGCTTCAATTATCGATTTTCATCTCATTTACTGCTGATGCTGATGAAATATCTGTGAGCATGGTACATTCAGGACCCAAAATAGAGAATTAGGATTTATTAAGAGTGGGTGATATGAACAAAAAATATAATATCTTGATACTCGAAGGCATTTCAAAAGCATACAGTATCCGTTATAATACGTTAACGTTATAATCCGTTATAATAATATTTGCTAACAAAAATTTGCCTTAAAAAACATTTTTAAATGATTAACATGCAGTGTGATTGTATATGCCATATATGAGGGGCGTCCAAGTCAAACTGGGACATTTTGTCTCATGAGCAGAACAATGAAGCTGATTAACATTTAAAGAAGACTTCAAGCACAGTACTGTGATGAGACTCTTAGCCGCAGTAAAACATTTGAATGGTCCCCACTGCAGTCTTTCCTGTGAACACTGTCGTTCCAAGTAAAACGGCTGATCCTTGAAAATCAACGAATAACTTGTTGCCAGCTTGCTGAAGAGACACATCTGTCTGTGGGAACCGTACGCACAATCATTCACCAACACCACCTGCACAATACAGGAACTCGACATGGGAGTCATTGCCCGCACAGTCCTGATCTTGTCCACATGTTTGGGCCATTAAAGGAGTTCCTGGGAGGCCAGTGTTTCAGAGGTGAAGCAGGCAGTTCGATCATGGCTCTGGCAGACTGATAAAAATTTTGGGAATTCTAAAGGGAAATAAAGTATATATCTTTTTTCATAACTGTTCTGTTATTCTGAACAATCAAAAGTCCCGGTATGAACTGAATACCCCTCAAATAATATTTGGAATGATTGAGTACAATATGATTATGATTATATTGTACTACTACGTGGCCACAAACCTGATAACCCATACTTACAGTATGTCAGATTATAAAGCTTCTATTAGGCATGCATTGCTTCAACTAAAAGCAATATTTGTTGTATTTCATCAACTTACCGGGGTTAATCAATAGTTTCAGTCTTCAGAGATTCCATATTCACTAAATATAAACGATTCAGTCTGAATTTGTGCAATCTGATACGAAAACGATGATTTGGTGAAACAATCTCCTTCTGTGGGTATAGCCCAGATTTGCTAAACAGACACTCATCATCCGCTAATCACGTCGTTCGAACAGGTGCTCAGTGATTCTCGACTATGTAAATGTAAACCGTTAACAGACTGATACTCTCCCATCACAGGCTCTTAAAAGACACGGGCGGATCGGTGCCAGCATGTGTTTGGCAAACCCTAATTTACAAGTGCCAAGCTGCAGCTTATTATCCTCAGCACAGAAGCCGTGCCTCTGGTCAAACGAAAAAAAAAAAACAACAACTACAAAAAAACAAAAAAAAACAAAGAAGACAAACGGCGAGTCTGAGAGAAGAGACACAATGCATGTTTCTTTTCTGCTTTCATTTCGACTCCACATGCCTCTACTTCTCTGGCGCCATGGCAACAGACCTCAAGGCTCTCCCCAGCGAGGTTCTTTCTCCTCTGGATGGGGACCTTTAACCTCGCTAATGACTCTGAATACATGAGTGACACACACCAGCGTGCGCTCGGTTAGCGTTCATATAGCAGTGCGCTTCCCATTTCGCATTTCATCTCAATGATGGACGCGATCGCGGCAAGACGTCGGGACACTCGTCTCGATGAATCGCGCTACATCTCCATGAAGCCTCTCGTGACTGATGAAAGTAATTAATTTTATGGTTTCACTCGTTGCCTCTAAGATCAATACTGGCTCTGAGGCAAATCCATTTTCTCTGCATTAATTTGAAAATTCTCCTGGAAATGATTAGCTCGTGTGATTATGGCTTTCTAATTCTTTAGGCCAAGGTAATACTGTGTGTGTGCATTTCAGGCAATCCTTTTAAATATCACTACGAGGTGTTTAATTTGCCGGTGCTTAAGTGTGTTCAGTACCTACTTTATTGCCAGGCTCCTTTTACAGTAAAAGCCCATAAAAAAATCCGTCGAATCAGTGTGATTTCCTGTTTTATAGCCATGCATTTGTTTCATTTTCTAAAACCTCCAGGCACCAATCCAAACTCAAATCCAGGAGGACACAAATCAACAAAACAACCTGCTAAAATGTTTCATTAATATTTAGTATTATTTTAGGTATAGTCCTGCATTATAACCATTTATTTGGTTAAAAATTTAAAGTATGTGATTTTATTATACTGTAGTTATCAGTAACAACGCATTGTGATTTTATGTGACTTTTAATTCATTAGCTTAGCTTAAATCTCTTTATAAATCTTTCTTCTTGAAAAGGTTATACAAAAAGGAAACATTGTCAGACTGTAAATAGGTCATGATGTGTTATGAAGCTTAGATAACATTTATCCATTAATAGAAAGAGTTAAATTATGGGCAAAACGATAATACTGTTAGAAGAATTAAACATAAAGTCACCAGCTAGCTAGTCTCTCAGTCGGACTAGAGAAAGATTAAAATTGTATTACAAATGTAATAAATCCTGTGGTAAATGTAAACTGCATTGTCAATTTTTTGTCAAAGTCAAAAGAGAAATATAAAACTTTTACTTCAACAATTTACTTTAGTTATTTACTGAAGTTAAACTAGCATCTGTATTCCAGTAGCTAGCATGCTAATAACTCTGCCCATGCAGACTAGCTGAGTGCTGATTAGCTAGACTATGGTGATAAATACTCAATACTAAAAGCTGTCTGACACTAAAACAGGCTGTATAAGTTTATAAATATATGATTATTGTGTATATGGTATACAGTATGATTAAAAAGCTATCAGTACTCTAATCATCATAATATAGCTAGTTATACAGTAGCTATTTTAGCTAGTGTACTAATGCTCAATTTACTCATTTCTGTAAAAATATATTTTTTTAAATCACCACACAAAAACAGATTTTTGTGTGTGTGTGTGTGTGTGTGTGTGTGTGTGTGTGTGTGTGTGTGTGTGTGTGTGTGTGTGCAAGATTTAGTGAAAACATACAGTAGCATCATGGCTCCAAAGAATTAGCAAGGATGGTAGCAAGATGGAAACGGATCCCCTTTTGAGTTAAATTGTTTTTAAAGCAGCCAGTGCCAAGAGGAATCACAAATTAAAGTTAACTGAGGTGTAAAGTCTATTGATTGTATATTTTCCTTCATTTTCATGTCTTTTTTAAATGTTTTAGTTGTTTTTATATGTAAAAATATGATTACAGTGGTGGAAATTGTTAAAATTATTGGTAAAAAAGTATTTTTGCAATGCACATTTTCGCCTTAAATCTGTATGCCAAGGTGCCACTGTGCACTCCGGATAGGGCAACAATTATTTAAAGCTAGCGGCAATTTAGCATAGGCAGCAAGGCGTGTTTTAAAGAGACTAGAGGAAAGTGGAGAACATAGTGTTTCCAAAAAAATCTCAGGCTCAAACTCGGGAATCTAGAGCTTTGAGGCAGCAATGCTACCTACTGCACCCGCTGTGCCACGCCTCTATGGTGCAATTCATGGATTAAAGTAGAAATAAGACACCTTTTTGTTTGTTATGCACGTTATTATAATCTTTATCCTTCGGCTATATATAGTGTAAGTGATGTAAGCCTAAGGGACAAGCCGAAACCCCTAACCGTGAAGTTCAGCACACTGCAAGCATTGAGAAAAAGATTAGTTAATTAGCACGGTTCCTGATATACAATACAGAAAGGATCTCCGGTACAGCACTGCTAATCCATTTATGCGTGTCTCAGCTGTTCACAGCCCGGCAGTGACCAGTGAAATACGATCCAAGAGCTCGAGCCGCATTCCAAAAACGTTATGTTGTGTAAAGAGAACTCCTACACCATCGGGTTGTGCTTCACCAATGTCAAAAGACATGTGTATTGTGGCACGACTCCAATATTTCCATGCCAAGTTTAACAAGCGCCTCATGCGGCACTGTTATCGTGAGAGCTACAAGTGGCCCCGCATGCTGTGAGCTTGAGAGGAGCTCTTTAATACCACACCAGGAGATAAAGGCTTCACTTGGGCTCCTGTCGCATATGAATAAAGGACGAAACCTTTGTTCACATTAGTTTTTTGTCTTTATTGAATAAATTACCCTATCTATGTCAGCTTTCACCCTGAAACAACATCAGAGATATTAAAGGAAGACCATGATAAGCGGCAGTTCTTAGACTTAAAAAAGAAACAAATACAAATACTTAACAGCACAATGAATCTATTTTTTTGTCTGCATATCATAGCTTGTTAAGAAGCCGGGGATAAGGATGTAGGGTCAGCCATGATGCAGAGCAGATAGGGTTAAGGGCTTTGCTCAATGGCCCAACAGCTTGGCAGTGTTGGAGCTTGAGCGCCTAGCCTTCTAATCAGTAACCCAAAGCCTTAACCACTGAGCCTACATTGTCCCTGCGCCATTAGTGTAAACGTATTAGTAACATTCTGCTGTTTAGAAATGTTTAGCATTACAGGAACCTGAGGAACATTTAGGGCTGACTCCGAATACCAGAAAAGCCAATGAAATGGTATCCTGTATCCTCATAATAGCATCATGTTACAATATTCCTACAATTCACTTTATCTTACAAATGCTCTAACAGCCCGAGCTAACCATCTAATCTAAAGAATCAATCCAGTACTGTTTCTGTGAAACCGCCCCGAGCGGAGCCATGGTGGTAATTTCATTAAAGCAAATCACGATTTATTACAATGGCCCCGTTCAGCAATACAGGAGTCCACATTAGTGTAGGCCTAATGGCTGTTCATAAATGCATGCAAATACATAAAACATGCATGTAACCCAAGTCCCGCTTCTTTTCAGGGCAGTTGGCTATTCGCGTGCTGACACAGTCCTGCGACTTAATCTTGAACTGAGAAGATCTTAATAGGCAGCAATCAATCTCGTCTTTAAACGTTCGCAATTTCAAGGCACTGTCTCAGCACAATTACATCCGCTTTTATTTTATTACGTCTTATAACGGTGAAAAAGAGCATAGCATTTATATTTAAACAGGCAAAGAATTGCAAAGCATGGTGACCTTGTAAACCTTAGCCAATTACTCGCATTTATACTCCATTTATTGACCATTTATGTAATTGTTCCACAACTACCAAACAACCCTACAATCTGGTTTATTACTATATGTCTATTGCCTTTGGCAACACACAACAACTTGTAACAATCTGTTTTGTACTCAGAGCTAAGTACAAAACTGAGCGCCACTACGGCTGTGGCACTACTTAACCTCTTGAGATTTGAATGTCCTCGTATAAGGACATGACATTTTCTCCCTGTTACAGAACATTGTCTGTACTGTATATCGTTGTGCAATCTGCATATGAGAACTGCTAGGTCTAATTCTTTTGTCAAACTGCTGTTTGAAGATATTGATTAAGTTCGTAGTTATCAGGCACTAATAGAGAGAAACTGCAGTGAGAAGAAATTGCAATGTACAACACAGCAGAGTCTAGATGTCAGATTAACCCAGACAGGCGTCTCACTACACGCTACCTTAACGCTACCACAATATCAGAGTTTAGAAAAAAGCATCTAAAGAAGGAGGCAATAAAATAAGCGGAATATTTTATGCCCTTCGTTGGAAATGCACTGCAATCTCAACTGTTCTTTGTCACGCTGCTGTGATCACCCGCGGATGGCAATTATGATAATTCTGCTGTTAATCACATTTACATACATGCGAGCGTCAGAGCGTCAGCAGGCTGTTTGCACGCATCCATGGTGGGCCCATTAAAATTCTAGTGTCTAGATCGACTTAATTGTAGCTTGTCAAGATGCTGCTTCCAGACTAGACTTATGTAAGTGTTGAAGAAACAAAAAAAAAATACTAAATGTATAAAGAAAACACAATGTGTAGTTCTAAACATCTTGAAGCTCAAAACATCTTGCATATACGTTAGCTACTGCTGTAAATAAAGGCAACATTTTGCAAGTAGTTGATACCCGTTAAAGTTGTTTGCGTTTATAATATTTTCATGAGTACTGTAAGATTTCACAACTTCAGGGTCCAGACAATAACAGGTTGACCAGCTGTGACAAAAAAAAGAGAAATGTTTACTTTGGTAAACATGCTGTGGCGCTAAGTGAAGTTAACAAATGGGAAATATATCACACAACTTAAGATATTCCACCTAAAGGCCAGTGGTCAAAGTCAGAATTACAAATGGAAAAATTTAGTGCTGACCTTTCAAAGCAACATTTCAGAGGTACCAGGTGAATACTGTGAACGAAACCCCAAATTGGGTTGCTTTCTGAAACTCAATTAGGAAAGAGAAGCTTAAGGCTGATTATACTTGATTGAACTTTTTATGCATGTACACAAGATGTACACGAGACTACTCTGCACAGTCCATTGTCATTTGTTGCATTAATCTTCCTCACCAATTGCGACGTGGCTACAAGATAAACTAACTAAAAGTTGAACAAACTTCGCCAAAAAAAAAAGAAGACAAAACTAACATATTTGCTCTAATCTGCTCACATTTCTCAGACTTCTTTTAGGAGACTTCATTGAACATCACTATAAAGTGATGGCTAGAGATATTTCAGCTCTGTCTAGCATCCTAATAGATTTAGTTTGTCATCCTTGGATGTTTATTCATGCATGAGAATCATGGTCAAGATCTGGAGCCAATTCCTGGGAACACTGGGCATGAGATAGGAAAACATTCTGGATCCTTAATAGGCAGTAATTTGACAGAAAATAAGTTCCACGGCATAGAGATTCTCTTCCATGTTACCCTGTTCTGACAAGCACTCGTCTATATGCATAAAGAGACTGGCACTGCGAGAAAGATAATGTTGCCCGTAGGGAGGATGGGCGGATGTGGGAGCGGTTGCCAGGGTTTCCCACTCACACTCAAAGGAGTGGTTGGGTAATTAGACCTATTATCCATCTGATGGAAAAGTGCTGTCTGGTTACACACCTGCCTCCTCTCGCCTCTCAAGATGGGAATCGTTCAAATTGAGCCCATATAGCAAACACTCCTCGGTATGCGAGTTCTTCTTCAACACACACCCATGTATCTGACCTCATCCCACCAGTGATTTGCGGGCTCTCATGGGAGTGCACTATGCATTTGTCCTTTGCACTTCCTGCAGTAATGTTGGAAATCATCCAAATCTGCTTTACATATCTCATCAGATATTCTCTGATGAGGTGGCCATGGCAACAGGGTCTCGCGGGTATCCTTAAAGTGCCAAGGAGGGAGAGGGTCAACTCTAGGCTCATTGAGCATTTGCACGAGATAGCAATAGCATATTTCACATCATGATAAACACAAGTGTAGAGGGAAGAAGGTTAACCATGTCACGGTCATAATAGATGGGCCAAGGGCCTCGAGATTAGACACTCAATGAGGTCGGAGCCTCTTTATGAGCGAGTGGTTGAGCCGTTAATCAGCCTTCCTGGGTAGCTGGTTTATCCAGAGTCGCTCACGTCAGCATTTGCTGTTATTGTTTTTCTTTGTGTTATTGTCTGCATTTTAGAGGCTCAAGAATTGAGCAAGTGGCTGTGATTTTGTTAAGAGAGATAGGAATGAAAAACTTTTGATAGAGAATTAAAGCAGAATTTTTCTACCCTGTGTATTTATATTCAGCAGACAAACCAACTATCAGCAATTTCAAACAAAGACAGGATAGCTATTCTTACCTTCGTCGGGATCTGGTGGGCCAAACTCCAGCTCATACCGCAGGATGTAGAAATTATTCCATACGTAGAGCTGGTTGTCTCGAGGGTTGTAATCCACAGCAGCAATGTACTGATAGTTGTTGGGGAAGGGGATGTCTGTGAACTCGCCACGACCAAACTTGGTGTTGTAGACGTAGTCGATATGGCTCTTGCTGGCCTCGCTTTCGTTCTCCTCATAGCTAGAGCGCACCACGTGCAACACCCCGCACACCATGAAGGCGTCGGAGGCTGAGCGCTTGTCGTACGCCGTCTCCCACGTGGCCTCGAAGCGCAGAGTGTAGGGATTCAGCTGGCTCACGACAATGCGCCCATTGTTCTGCTCCGTCGCGTAAATTACCCACAATCCTCGTTCGTCAACAGCCAGATCGATGTCAGTCTTGCCTCCCCAGCGATAAGGTGATGTGTCGTGGTAGTTAGCGTTGGCCACAATGGCCTCACCACTCTTGATTCGTGTGCGCAAGTCGAACTTGACAATGTTCCTCGTACGTTCCTTGTTGAAGAAGATGGCGCCATCGTAGGCCACGAATCCGGTGCCATCTACCCGGTGAGGCAGCTTGTACGTGGTCATTTGCCTGCCGTTGCGGAAATCCTCGAGCGAATTGTATTCGATTAGCGTATCGGTGCGGTATGGCGTCCACGGCATGAAATAGATCTTGTCTCCAGCCTGCAGCGGGTCTTTGCACCAAGCTCCTGCTTGCTGCTCAGCCTCAAATGTAAAAACCGGTTCCCCCACTGCTTTCAACGTCCCGGGACAAATGAAAACTGAAACGAAAGCCACGAGACAAAGAATCAGAAATGCAAAGATTATTTAACTTCGAGTCGATATCTTGTTCTAAAACTGCAAGATAAAGTATGTGTATGTGTATGTGTGTGTGTGTAAAGCATGGATTTCATAAGATTTTAGATCCCAAACTCGTTTTGACGGTGTGGTGGTGTGCATAGTTGAGAGGAGATTCAAAAGGTTAAGTAAGTTTGAGCAGCTCTGATATGTTTCGATATGGCCTTGCTCCCTTAGACATCTTAACACAAGTAACTGTAAGTGAAAAAGGTGAAAGAACTGCAAAAGACCTCCTGTAAACGAAAGGAGACGAGAGAGGGACAGAGCGGGAGAGGGAGCAAGAGAGAGAGAAATAGAGAGAGAGAGAGACAGAAAAAGAGAGATGTAGTTCAGTTGTGCAAATGTTCCCTAAGTAAGGATTCATTACTGTTTTTTTTTTTTGTTTGTTTTTTTAATCAGCTGAACTTGGCATCAGATAACTGAAGGTATAGAATTCTATCAGTGCTATACCTTAGAAATAAAACACACACATACATGAATCATGTCTGAGGAAAGAACAAACAACACGCATGACACGCGATAGGAGGGACGAGGCAGGGAAAGGACAGTGGAGCAGAATGCCAAAAATGCTTCTTGGGACAGATAGGATGACAAACAGCAAGAGAGAGAGAGAGAGAGACAGAGAAGGAACTGAGCTGACGATGGGTGAAGGAGGCCTTGCTGAAATCAAACATCCGTCTTGAAATTTGGACAGAGCACAATGTATGTGCGGTCTATGCTGTGAAGAATATCACGTATATAAATATATATATCGATAGATGGATATTAAAGACCTCCCTCTCCCATGACCAACCATCTTAATCAGAAAATGTCTCATGGATGGTGATTGGAATAAGCCAAATAGATAAGCCAGATTTTTATTATTATTATTATTATATATTTTTTTTAAATCATGGTAAAAATAGTTCTCAATTTGGTAAAAAACAGATGATGGACTTTTGGAGCAATCTAATAGGTTTCTCCAGGATCTTCAGGTTGAACACCCCGAGACCAAAGCATATCTATAAAGAAAGTGATGTAGAAAATGTCGATTATGATGGAACATCTCATCCAAACAGCTCTCTAATTTCATTTGGAGTCAATGGAAGTCTGAGATCGTTGAGATCTCAAGGTCTAGTTATCATGTGGGGGATAAGGAAGGATAAGGGCAAAGGGGGGAGCAGGGTTGAAAGGGTAAAGGGAGGGAGGGAGTTTGGGGATAGGGGTAGGTGGACGGCTCAGAACCATACAAACAGACAACAAGGAGCTGAGGACCGAGAACCAGAGCGGCCATTTACCTTTTTGCTCCACTTCTATTGAGCAGTGGAAAAAAGTGGAAAGAGCGTCAAGGCAGAGAAAGATTAGAATGAGATTAGCATAAAGAAGATCTACAGGTACAGTACATCTATACGGAGTGAGTCAGAGGATGTAAGAGATAGAAAGATTTATATACACATAAAATAATGTTGGCAAGGGACAAAAATCTAGCCACATAGCTTGTAAGGCAGCGGTTCCCAAAATGTCTTATGGGTTCATTGAGTTCAAGTTGGGGGGAAAAAATGTGTGAGGTTTCTTATTTCTGTCTCGATTGCAGAACTTAATTCTAATAATAATAATGCTAATAATAATAATATTAATAACTGTTACCAGATATAGGAAATAAAATATCCTTGCAACCAATTAACATTTGGGAACCCCTGCTATATATGACTATTGATGTCGCTACATTGGCTCGTCCCTATTAACGAAGAAAGAAGGTTAATCGTTAAAGAAAGTAAGAGTGGAAGACAGAGACAGAGAAATGAGCCAAGAATCAGAATACCAAAGGACTGATTATAGGCATGTTCTTGAAGGTTTTTAGAGGGGCTTGAAGGACGCCTTTTCAACTTGCTGCGTACTTGAAGATTACAAAAAAAGGGGGAAAAAAGAAAAAAAAAGAATTCACATAATTACTTACACCATTAGCCTGTGAGAACAGTGAATAAAAACTAAAACGCACATGGCCGATGATTTTCTCAAGACCTCGATTCGAGCGGACTGGCCAGGAGCCTCAGGTAGAAAACTTTGCCGAGGTTCTACCCTAAAATATGGTTTAAATGACATTTTAAAAAAATCGTGCACATGAGGTTGCCGAGAAATATATGTTATGGACTAATCCCTAAAAAAAAAAAAAAAGTATCATACCTATTCATATTCGTCATATGCATATAAATAAAGCTATTGCTGCCCCCCCCCCCCAAAAAAAACCCTCTGATATAACCCTGCAAAAACACTAATATAAACTAACTAAAGCAAACAGACTTATACACTACTGCTGAATAAAATGAGAGAATGTTGACCAAGGCCATCTCACAACTACATTAGTCAGAGTCAATAGCGCATCACAGATCACTTGCACATTAATGGAGTATTAATGTTTTCTGTTAACAAAAGCAAATTCATTCCCGGATGGTGCTTTTATTGCAGCGATCAGACGGTTGCGCTGATTATGTCGAGGAAAACAGGCAATCGCTGCAAATTGCCTTTTGATGTTGGCCTGTGACATCCTCATTACGGCGCCTCAAAAGGCTGACACGACGCAGCTTGCGGATGAAGAACAACGGTCAGCATGTTCCTGCTGAATAGTACCTGCGGGTAAAGTCATCAGGGGGCGTCAACACTACTATACATTCACACTAGCGCGAAACCAGTCGCTCTGGCGTCTTGTAGGTTGTCATGGCTGCAAAAACATATCGCCTAGAACTCTACATATCCATTTTGTTTGTAATGTACTCCGGGTTGATTGGCATGGTACATGCTTGGATTTGTAGTAGATTTGTTGGCCGATAAACAAGGCAATCTAACTGTACTAGATACTGTATGTACATATACTCGTCAAAGTCTAAATTAATGTAAGCTACTCCATTCCAAGGTTTTTTTTTTTTTTGTATTGTCTCTGTATACCAAAGATGGGGGCGTTTTTGTCTCCAAAATCTCCAAAACCCTCCAGGGTCCGGGTTCGATTCCCACCTCTGGGTCTGTGTGCATGGAGTTTCCATGTTCCCCCTCGTGCTTGGTGGGTTTCCACCGGGCGCTCCAGTTTCCTCCCACAATCCAGCAACATGCAGATTATGCTAATTGCCCGTATTGTGTGTGAATGAGTGTCATGCCCTGAGATAGGCATCCAGGAGTACAACCCCATTTTAATGATGGTCTTTTGGATGCTCCTGTCTCAACCTGCAGAAAACTTGGCACAGATTTTACACCGGATCCCCTTCCTGACGCAACCCTCCAGTTTTATCCTGGTTTGGCACCGGCACCACATCCAGTGGTTATGGTTTGGGCATTGGCTGGAAATCGAACACTGGCCTTCCACATGGCAGGTGAGACACCTACAGTACCAATGCCTAGTGTCCAGCGTCCAGTGAGACACTAACATCCCCCTACTACTGCGTATACATTTAACTTTTTGGATTCAAATCCTTCAGACGCGCCATAGGATCGGACCAAGTAATCTTTCTCACTAATCGCTTGGATTTGTCGCTTTTCTGCATTAAAGCTAATTTGCACAGGATTGAAAAAAAGAAATCCAAATCCCGCCGCCTCTAGTTGCTCTTCCGCATACACATACATAGCAAATAAATGATCACCTGTCATTCTGGCGCTTGCTATTGTGAACAAAGGTAGGCTTATAGGGATTTCTTGTTCTTATTGAGGAAGCCAATTCCAACAGGCACTCTGGAATTTGTTTAAAAAAAAAAAAAAAAGGAAAAAAAAGTCTTATAAGCCAGAAAATCTTCAATCCATAAAGACACGCCTTTCATAGAGTCTAAAAGAGTCCACATGTCTATTGTCAGTTGTTCTGCAACACTAATACACCAGTTCATTTTTATTTTTTATAGACCGTAATATTGTTACATTCTGTTTCGCTGCCAAATTACACACACCAGTAAAAGTCTGCAAAGAAATGCATATTTCCATGTCACTGACTTGCTATAAATCTCCATGTGTGCGTAACAGATTGTATACACATTTTTTTTTTCTTCTCTTCTTTACAGGGCCTGTTTTGAGCGTACGTGTCGTTTGCACATCAGGCCCCGGCTCTGGTCGTAAGCATTCAAGGCAGCACATGCCAAAGAGTAAAGGACTCATTACAGCTGGTGAAAAAAAAACCCTTGACAGGTTCCATATCTTTTTCTTCTCTCAACGACTTTTCAGAAGGGAAAAAATGTTCTTGTTCCACGGAAGGAAAAAAAAATCAATGGCGCTAGAGATATAGCTGATGACCACAGCTGTAAATAAAAGCTTTCTTAAAAAAAAAAAAAAAAGTATTCACTGGCAAAAAGCAGTAGAGCGTGTGCTCCAATTCAGGGCTGATCTGAAAAACTAGAGGACTTAAACACCCAAATGTAAGTGGAAAAAAAACAGGCATGTCTGGAGAAGAGATTAACAGATGACTCAGTAGACGGGGGCTTTTTTAAAAAAAAATTTAGATTCGGCGCAGACAACTTTCAGAGGGACGGCTGCAGACATGGAATTGCACTAAATCAAAAAAACAAGACCTATTCAGCTGCAAAGACTAATGAGAAGACATAGTCTAATTAAGAGAGATGTGTTTAAGAAAAAAAAAATAACTACGCTCCCAGTTGTGCACATTTCCTTCAGTAGCAATAATCATGTATTTTTAACCTTATTCCGTTTCTGTTTTCCGTCAAGAAGGCTTGATCGAAACCATTCGTAACGTTGCTCGGGTTTGAATAAGTGCTTTAAACACAGCCAAAACATGGTATTGGAGCTAAAACGAGTCTCGTCGCCTAGGTGAAAAAGTGAACTTGTAGACAGGATCCTAAAACACCATTTTTCATAATGCTTAATGCTTCTTATCTCTGATCCATGCTTCATTTTTTGTAAATATGCATACACTTTATATAAGATAAAAAGAAACACATTTGCTAAATAGAATTTCATGCCCTTTGATGTCTATAGTGTCTGTAACTTTTTTTTAATTAAAATCTTTCATTGATCTTAATTGTTGTTCAGATGAAACTTGGCTGATTTAGATTTCATGAATGAAAAGACATAAACCTGAAAAAGTCTATTATTCTAAAACGCAAACTTAAGATATCGCAGCATGAATTTGACATGGTTACGGACACTACAGAATTTTTTTTTTTTTTTTTTTTTTGCTTTTTAAGCTTTTACCAAAAACCTATTTAAGCAACACTTTTTACAGGTGATATGCTTCTAGAAGCTTACAGCAATTTTACTATTAATACACATAAAGAAATATGAATCATTTTAAATGATTAATGTTTGAAGAGAGACAGTATAATGCTGAAAAATGTCCATTTTTTGGGCACATATTGTACAGTAAAACATCATCTCCGGCTGAAGTTAGCAAAATTTTAGTGAAGTAAGATTAGTATATCCATGTTGCATAAACTTCATAAGTAGCTATTTCCGTGCACACATTTTCTGTATTATGTGTATAACATTTAAAAAAATAATAATAAAACCAGCACCAATACTGTGTTTTGGCTGACAGTAAAATACCTAAATGCTAGAGAATAAATGATCGGGTAGGTTACTGATTGGATTAATGCTTTTAAAATAGTGCATTTCAATCATTTCTCAGTGCACAGTAACTGGCAGTTTAGTTAATGATGTTTCCAGAGCTGCTTCCCAACAGACAACACATCAAATAAAATAATACACAGGTTATTAATAGCATCATGTTATCCGCTGATGGAGAGTATCAGCTGACTGCATAATTCCTCAGAACAGGCTCGGGCATGACCTCTGATCATCGATTTCAGGGAAAAATAAATAAACACGTTTTATTATTATTATTATTATTCAATGCCATTTTGGGCTGGATCATATCCAAGGATTAGTTTTTTTTTCTCCCCTTTTTTTTCATAAATTCAAGTTAATCCAATTATTTATTTTTTTTTTTTAATGCCATGACCCAGATGTTAAGCAGTGGCTTTTTTGAATTTTGATATGTTTCTCTACAGACCGCTCTCATCGCTGAGTAGGAGTGCAAAGATCAATAATGTTTCACTAGCTGATATTGCCTATTTCTGGCAAAATAACTGCAGTTTCATGTAGTGGAAAAGTACAAATAGCTGTAGTGTTCAGGAGGTTGTTTTAAAGCCGACGCCTTCAGCCATGTTCTGAAGAAGCATGAGATGGGATTGAGGTTATTTACTGCGTAGTTGTTACTGCTCGAAAGCAAAATCACACCATTTATTTTGTTTAAAAAAAAAGAGGAAGGAGTATTCTAAGGGCGTTTTCACACTTGGCATGAACACTCGGGTCTGCGCCCAGGAGTGATTTTTGCAAGAACTTTGCAAGAGGTGCACACCGAGTTCATCTATTTGATGTTTTTATTTTTTATTTTTTAAATTTTCATTTTTTCTCATTTTCATTTCAAGGCACGTTTTTTAAACATGGCTTGCCATCATTCAAAGAATAGCCACAAATAAGGAGCTTTTCTGGTATTAGAAATTATGGATATACAGTGATGTTCAAAACTTAGTACCCCTTCTTTTGTTTAGTTTTTTGCATGAACGCATAATAAAAGTCAACTGATCCTAGCTGGTTTATAATTTGGCAAAATTTTCATATGCCTTTATTTATTTTACAGAAATGAACAGGAAATGTATGTAGTCCAGTAACAAGACTTGTGAAAGTCTTAGTGTACTTGGACCCCCATAGGTGAGCTAATTATTGTGTAGGTTCCTCTTGTGGCACCAGGACAATTCTGTCCCTTCGGGCCATGACTCCACAAGACCTCTGGGGGGACACTAATAGTGGATCCTTTGGGTGCTGTGGATTTTGGCGTGTTGGGGGACCATGGATCCATAGATCTGTGGAGTTTGTTGGCCGGGTCAGCAGCCTTGGGCCCTGTGTATGGTAGGCTGTGGTGCACCAGATGTTCTGGTGCCTATCTACTGTGGCCAGCATTGAATTTAACATTAAATGCGAACCAGGCCACAAGGGACCAGTAAAACAGTAATCTCAATTCACCACACTCTTGAGCTAAATGGGCCTGAGTTACACCCGAAGTGTGAAAACGACCCAAGACTTACAAGAGTTTCACATATGTCTGCTTCATAAAAAATAAAAAAAAAAGTCTGGAAGAAAGAAGAAAGATAGGCTTTATGCTTTACAGTATCAGAAGTAAACTTACGGCACTTACTGTATGGCACACACTCATACTGGACCTCAAGATACTTGTACGTCCCAGGACAAGGATCTGGAAAGACATCTGACCCAGTGATAACGACACACTGTGTCCGGTTGTTACATCTGAAAAACAGAGCAAGGTTAGCAGCCAGAGAGTTAGTATTTATATTGGATCAGGCTGAAAAATACTCCTCACGAATGTGCAACAAAATATAGTCAAGGGCATCTGAACAGAAGGTAAAAGTCATCAAAGCAGAAAAACAACGCCATATTTAAGAATGACATTGTAAAATATTCATCAAGGATACGACTATGTGCGGCTGTCACTCTCGCCTGCCTTTTAACTGTTACTTAACGCAACTACTGACAGCTCCGGATCGGAACCAGAAGCGGCTAAATGCGACGCGAGAATTTAAATGGGAACAAAGCCAAAAAAAAAAAAAAAGTTCAATTAAGCCGGGTTCATTCTTGTCACCTTTGTACCTGCTGTTGAAAAGAAACAAACAAATCAAAATGGTTTTGAATCTTTAATAGCCTAAGTTTAATCTTTAATAGACTAAGCCTTTAATAGCTTTGAGTGTTTAATAGCTTAAGTGAAGGGATGCTGATTGACAATGAGGCCAAGTGACTGTTGAGTGCGTGAACTGAAAATTCAGCTCAGGTCTCCAGAAAGACGCTCATCAGGCATTCATGTGTTGGTGCTCTCGGTAGAATAAATCACCTTAAGTATTTCAAACAAGAATCATTTGTGCATTTGTGTGGGACTGCTGGGAGAGTTCCAACGTTTACAGTCGGCAGTGACCTTGGTGATGGAGTTAGACATCTTCATGAATTAAAATGAATTCAGCCAGAGTGTGTGTGTGGATGTGTGTGTGTGTGTGTGTATATATAAGGGCATGTACATGTATTTAGTCTTTTGTGAGGACAAAAAAAAAAAAATGTCCTTACAGGAATAAAAACGTCCCCATTTCAAATGTCCTCATAGTCACATGGTCCTCACAAAAATGAGACGGTTTTACAGATTCTGTTTGAATCTCTAACACATATTCATGTATGATTTGTTTTTATATCTTAGTGGGGACATTTAGATTGGAATACCTGACAGGTTTTACGTTGTAGGGACATTTCTCTTTCTCTGGCATTAATTATTATACAAGGTCCTCACAATGATTGAAAAATCATGTCTGTGTGTATAAGTGTGTGTGACTTCAGTGTGTCTTGCCAGAATGGATTTCTGAGTAAATAAACGAAGAAATTGGCCAAACTTCAATCACGCTTTCTATATGCACAGGGATTTCTGATACAATTGAAGCAAACATAGCAGATATTCGTCCACATCAAAAAAATGACAAAATGGACCTCTTGGCAATCAACTGCTCTAAATATTTTAGATGGTTTAAAAGAGTTTGCATTTTTGAGGGGATGGAAAGAACTCCTTAAATGATTTTTTTTTGGGTGGTGTGGGGGGGGGGTGTTTATTACTCTGATACTCCATCCTTTAATAATTTGCCCCAGACAGTAATTTCAATAATTGGGTGATTGGGTTTATATTCACTATAACAGCAAGAGTCTCTAAATATTTATAAAAACACACACAAGGTCTGGGCTTTTATAAATATTTTAGGCCGAGCTATTTGGTTGGAAAAAACATGAGGAATCCATGAGTGCTCAGATTATCTCACAGTTGGAACTATTTTGCTTGGGCATGTTGCAGGGCAGCGATAAGGAAAAGAAATTATTTGCCGCATGACTCAAGCCTTAAAAAATATAGAATATAATATTGCGAAACAGCCTCAGTAAGCAATTATTTTAAATTTGCAAGACCTGAAAGTATGAAGTATGGAATTAGGGGCTTTGTGATTATTATTTTTTTATTTTTTGGGCGGGGGATTTTTTTATTTATTTATTTTTTATCTTTTTTGGAAGAAGGAGCGACCAAGTTCAGGAATTTGAAATGCATTTCGAAACCAAAACCGAAGAGCGCTTGGAGAAATGGAAATATTTCCAACTGAAAGCATCAAACCTTTCCAAGGTTGACAAACTCTCACTTGAAGGCTAGAACCCGGTGGCTGTTGAAATGTAAAACCTGCCGAAATCGCATTAATAAACCATAAATCAAACTCAGAGTTAAGTGACAGCCCAGTCAGGCCAGTGTGATTTCACTCCTCCAAGGGTTAATGAGGAATGAAAGTGGTGCTTGTCAACAAAACCAACTAACACGTTTTTAATTGCCTTCTGTAAAGATGAGCGCTGAGAACCTCTACTGTGTGCGAACGCCACCAAACTAGCAACATCATTTTAGCGCGGTAAACTGCATGTGGTGGCTTAATTATACAAACACAACACTAACTAACCATCTTTCATCAGAGAAAAACGCTTTGAAATTCCCTGAGTGGCCGCTTAAATGACCTTCCTTCAAGTATCTTCACTGGATCTCGCAGCAACTGTTTGCTTTTTAACATAACCTCTAATTAAGTACATGTCAGACTTTCTGCCCTTTAAAATAAATAAATAAATAAATAAATTGCCCACTCCTTACATCATCTAGCTTATCTGAAAGGCAGAGGTAATCTGCACAGGATGCTGGATGTGAGACGTTTGTAGCCGTGCCAATAAAACAAGAGAGGGAAAAAAAAAAGCCATACCATATATAAACGTTTTAATCTGTCTGCATCAACAGTTTGATTTTCCATTATGTCGTCAATGACAAGGCAGACGTGGGTGGCAGGGAGGCACTTAAACGAGGAGAGATGCTTGAAGAGGAGCTAATTTTTTAGTTAGCATGCACCGACGGACGCTTTGTGTTCGAGCACACTATGGATTGTTACTGAATGGCAATCATGCAGTCAGAGATGTGACCTTGACACCGGCAATGTCGGCCACGCAAACACTCCGAGTCAAGCACCGGGATTATATGTGTTGTGAGAGCCGGTTTGTTTTAAATAGGTAAATCAGTACCGGCTTTAATGGCTTGTGTGTTTGAAGCGGCTATTAAACGCAACCATTTTATTTTTTAATCTTTTTGTTTTCGCCTTTATTTCAGACAGGATACCGACTGATCAGACACAACTTTCCTAATAATAAGGGTTTTTTGATAATAATAATAATAAAAAAAACTTTAATTACTTTTGAAGATGAAAATCTTTGAAACCAACAGTAGGTAGAGTTTTTAATTAAACAAGAATAAATATTTTTAATAAGAAGTGATCATTTTTCGCATCATGTGCCCACTCTTCTGTGAACGAATATTAATGCCATAAAAAATGTTTTTATTGCACTTAAACATTAAAGACTTGGGTCATTCTTTATTTTTATTAATTTTTTACCCGATTTTCTACCTATTTTAGTCGTGTCCAATTCCTCCCCGTCACTAGGGGGCGCCCACATTAAGGCTACTACTACCACTCAGTCAGGAGGGCCG
>JAQMYG010000001.1:8474674-8491694 GCA_030014215.1 Clariallabes teugelsi | reverse complement strand
GGTCCTTGAACGTAAAAAAGTTCACCAATGTACAAGTTATTTTCAGTATAGCTTTAAAAGTTAAAAGCATAGACTTCCTTCCCCAGGTTTTTCAAATATCCTCCTTTAAAAAAACCTCACATTCCTTTGCTTTTAATGTATTTTGTTTGTGTCTGATTTTACGACGAGGCAGGAGCTCCACCACGGGTTAGCAGCGTTTTTTTTTTTTTTTTGCCAGACGCACAGCGTCGGTTGGACCTCATGAAATGTTAATATCTCGGCCCCTTTAAATATATACCATCACTGCGAGCAGCAGCCGGCGAACCAGCACAGAGTTCCCAGCGCTATGAATGTGTGCGTGCACGTAAGTGAGTGTGTATGTGCGTGTGTGTAGTCTGGCACCGACACAAGAACGTCCTGAGAGAGAAGCAGCAAGCACAAGTGTCACAAATATAAATGGTTTGAGAGGAGAGCATTACTCAGAGCCGCAGCCTGTGCCACTGCTGGCAAGAGTCGAGATTTGAACAAAGAAAACCAGCTTTTCAATCTGTAAAAAGGCTGCTCAGGAAATGGCTGTGTGTGAGTGTGTGTATGTATAACGTTTATGAAATGGCCTGAGCCATCGGCATGCTGAACATTAACGACGAAACTATGTGGCGTACCAGCCGAAGGGCTTCCAGTGCTCTAAAATGTTTGACTAATTCGACACATCCATTCAGTCTCTCCGCTATTCCACATAGAGATCATTTTCTCTGAAAAATGTGCCTGCTAGACACCACTGGAAGCTCCCCTTATCTTCACTTCTTTTTTTTTTTTTTTGACATTCCTTAAAATGACTTCTCAGGTGCACCTGGTAAAGGAACTCCTTCGTGATCCGTGACTGAGTCTTACCACCGACATTCAGGGTTTTTGTTTATGTTTTTTCAGCTGTCCCTTCAGCAGTTAGTAAAACACTGACTACCAGCGAATGGGAAAACAACTGCCATACTTAACAAACCCTCTGCATAATAAGACCGCTCTATCTACGAAACCAATCTGAAAGGCAGGAAATGGAGTCCACATTTCCATTATGAGTGATGCTTGGCATGCAGCCTTTACCTCTGAGATATGATTTTGTAGGCATCTGGGAGGTAGCAGTTGATGTTTTCCATCTGGAAAGGGTCGGCGTCGCAGATCTTGTCGTCCGTGCGGCCATAGTTGGCCGTCTCGATCATGATGACGTCGCTCCCCGGGCATCGGAGGTCGATGGGGTAACCTTCGCACGAGAGCTCTCGGCGCACCAGGCCGAACGGGAGCGCCGCTCGACTGAACGCTGGAAAACACAACGGAAACGAAGAGGTTAGAACCAGTTAACAATGACCGCACCAGACACAGTATTTTCACACTGGTTTTTTAGTTTGCTTTGAAGATATGGACAGAGATATCTCCAGTGGATACTTTCCTGATTTTTATATCTTTCTACACTGTAAAATAATACTGAAAGCATTCAAAATATGCATAAGAAGAATCTCCTCTGAACAGTTGATCTGGAGATGTATCTGCTACTTATATTCTGTAAAAGCTCTAATCTGAGGTGCTGGTGATTTCTGAGGCTGGTGAACTTCTCCTCTGCAGCAGAGGTAAGTTCTGGTCTTGATTTCCTGGGAAGGTCTTCATGAGTGACAGTTTCATCATGGTGCTTGATGGGTTTCGCAAATTCGACACAATACTGTTCTTGCAAGAACTGTTCCAGAACATCTGACCTTCATGTCTTCAAATAACAACTGACTGTTCCTGTTGTTGTTACTTCATTACCTAATGCCATATGTGTTATTTCATAGTTTTGTTCTATATATAAGCCACTGATGCCCATTTGGTCCTTGTCTAACTTAATCTGTCCCCTACACAAAAAAAATGTCCATTTATGGCTTCATATTCAGCTTGGCATCTTGTACATGACCAAAATATTTATCCTTGTATCCTTAAAAACATAACATTCCAAAAATGTCCCCAAATAAAGGAAAAGAAAACACTAATCACGTTAAGTACAGTGGAACCTTGGATTACAAGCATAATTTATCCTGGAACAGTATACAGTATTGTACACACGCGCTTACACACACACACACACACACACACACACGTGTCACAGTGTTATAGTAAACAGTACACGCGTGCAGGGATGTTGATTATACCAGTAAGAGACGAGCACTAAGACCCAGCAGGGGAGACGATTACCCACAATTCTGCAGCGCAAGAGAGAGAAAAACCGTTGGCTCAGTTGTGATCACGTGACGTTCGGCGTCAAAACAAGAAGCGCATGCGTGATACATGATACTCGGTACTCGTAAACAGAGACTTGTTAGTTTTTTCAAGTCCAAATTTATAAAAAATCTTTGCTCGTTTTGCGGAACACTCGCAAACCATGTTACTCGCAAGTTTCACTGTAAACAAACTTTATCACTCTTCTGCCTTTTTCTACACCGCTCATCATGTACAGGGTGGCACGAAGCTTGGAGGCTATCCCAAGGGGACCCAAGGCACAAGGCGGGGTACACGCTGGACAGGGTGCCAGTCCACTGCAGGGCACAAGCACGGACACACTCATATACACACTAACGGGCAATCTGGAAACGCTAACTAACCTAATCTGCATGTCTTTGGAAATGAAGGAAACCCACCAAGCACTGGGAGAACATGCGGACTCCATGCACCCGTACCCGAGGTGGGACATGACCCCCAACCTTGGAGGTGCGAGGCCGCAGTGTTAACCGCTACAGCGTTAATTTGTACAAGCCACCAAGTAGTAGCTGTATAAAATCTTACAAGCCAATATACTATTAGTCCCTCTGGTCTCATAAGCTGTACTCCTTCTCTCTACTTAAAGTATGTACACATCATCTGCTACTATGAAAAGGAAATTCTAAGTTATATCCTTAACAAATTGGTCAAGATAACAAATGGAAACTCAATACAGTAAACTGTCATCCTGCACACCATATATTTTCATCCGCATATCAATGACTTCATAGCTGTTTTACCCCCACGACATCACGAACATGTTTCTTAATTTGTGCCTGAAATGGATATCTAGGTGCCTGTGATGTGCAGCTGAACCCGTCCCCGCAGCTTTTGCGAGGGAATACAATTAAATAGACATTAGCGGATGCCCTTCATGGTTACTTCACTTTGACAAACAGTACCTCTTTCAAAGTGGCCAACAGGATAATGTAATGCACCAGGAATGTGAGATGCTATGGTTATGATTTTGGACAAAATGAAAAGCTTGGCCATGCTTGCAAGAACAGGGACGTTCAATAAGTTAAAAGAACAGAAGGAGGTCGGAAAAAAAGCTCTGTTAGCGAAAGACAAAGAGCTTAACCGCAATTGCATAGTTTTCTGCAGAAGATGAAAGACCGCATACGGGATTTTTGCCCGATAGAGTCCAGACACACAGACAAGACTTTGATGATGACTTTAAAGAATGAGTCATATCAATCAAATTAACACCAGCGGCAACAATCTATGGACTTCCTTTGAATAGAACAATAATAAAAAAAATAATGAAATTAATCATAATAATACTAATAAAACTCCCATGATGATAACAATGATTGTGATACCTAAAATCAAGCTGTAAACTAATTAAGATTATATGGCAACTTATGGATCTAACTTACTTCTATGTATAATCACTGCTTTACTACTTTTATTAAGTGAAGTTGAATTGTTCTCTAGTGCTCTCCATTCTCAACTCGGGTTGGTCAGCACAAGGTGTCAATTCTTTTTCTATAACAGGAGCTCCGGCAATTGTACCAGCTGTAATTCAAATCACAGGCTTACATTAATGCACTGCTTCTCTTATATTACTGTTGCTATAGCAACAGCTAGTTCAGGAGGTCTTGTAATGGTGGGAGCACTACATAAGTCTAATAATAAACAAATCATAAAACCTGTTGTTATTTAACAAAGAAAAAGGAAGTATTGATAAACTGGTCAAATTTTCCATAAGAAGAAAGTTCTGAACAAAAAAAAGCAATAAAAGTTTTCAGGATGGAAGAGTTTAAAGGAAATGCGAGATGAATGTTTATGGCTAGAGCTGAGTGATCGATTATGCGACTTAATCCGTCTTTTTCAATTCACGATCGCTAAATGATCTGTTAAAATATAAGCATATTAAAATATAAACTGCTTCCATCCTCACATTTTGCAAGAGTATCAATTTATTTTTCTTCTTTCGAGTTTATGCACAGCTGGTGCAACATCGCCATCTACTGGACTGGAGTGTTGAGCAGAAACTTTGTAGGAAAACATAAAAAAGTATCGATTTGTACGAGATATTTAATTACTTAACGTTAAACAATCAATGTTTGTTAGATACTTACGTTATTTTTATTTTAATATAGAAAATATATCTTGAGACAAATTAGACGGTAAACCTTCTAAACTAAAGCTCTACTGCTGCTGTTCTACAACATTAAACGTCACCGTAAAAACCGACAAGATCAGCATATAACTTCCTTTAAATAATAAACTAATGCAATCAGCACCATAAGAGTAACTACACTACATTACCATTAGCTCTGCTTCATGTCAGGTTTTGCTATTGATTTTTTTCCTCCCACGACGTTGCGTCATGTCATGTTTCACCCCTTTTCAAGGAGCTGTCACGAAATCATCATGTCATAAGTTCCTTATTGTGTCAGTCCGGGCGGCGTTTATATTATATTTCGCAGCACTCAACAGTTATTCTCTTTCAGCCCCGACAATGGCCATAGCTCACGGCTGTGGTCATGGGTTCTCGTACAAAGTGCACTCATTCAGTCTTTTATTATCCATGATTTATAAAAGTGTGTGTGCAAAAGCGGAGGAAGAAACTAAGAAGGTAAAAAGTCGAAGACGGCGAACAAGAGAGGGAGAGAACATGAATCCTAGCCACGTGAAGTGTAATTTAATCCATTTTACAGTCGTGCCGATCGAAGGAGGGATAGTCTGGAGTCCACACAGGAGGAAAAATCTATATACCATGCCCTGCAGCTGTGAGTGCAGCCAAACAGCCATGCTTAGGGGAAAATTAACTGTTTGCCTCAATCGTGTTCCCCTTCAACAAATAATTTGAAAAAGTTGGGGTTATTTGGTAAATGCTATGCACCGGGTACTTCGAGTGCAGAAAAGGGACGCGAATGAAAGCGAAGAAACTTCTTCCTCTCGGATTGTATACACCGTACACGGTAAAGTCCAGGTCTGCTATTAAAAAGACATAAAAAAAGGTATAGCGTCTCCATTTTCGCTTCAGAAAGCATATGGAGATAGAATGAACTGTCAATAATCACAGTCGTTAGCAACAAGCGTCAGTCCCAAGGGGGCAGCTGCCATTTGTGTTTTCTGCTCCGTGCTCTCCAATTAGCCCGCTCTCAGCCTGTTGCCTTGGCAGAAAGGAAAAAAATATACAGAAAAGAAAAGAAAAAAAAACACACACACACACACACACAAAACAAACAACAATGTGCTGCTCTTTTCCATTCCGCCATTCATCCTGCAGGTCTGCCATGCAACCAGCCCACTTAGCACCCTAACTCTAATTACACCAGGCTGGTATGAGCGTAGGCCTGACACCACCCTCCTACTTCCTGAACACAGAAAACACACACACACACACACATGCATCCATATTATAACTGCTAAGCATTAGTTACAGTGTTGATGAGCACCAGCTCAGCACTGACAGTGCTGTGTTTCTGCCAAAGTCTTAGTCTCGATTCTGGGTGTTTCTAGTCTGGTGTGTAAGCTGAGCCTGTTAGCACTTAATTGCACCAATCACGGCTCATTTACATAATATGAGAAAGAAACCGTATTATACAGAAAATATGAGAGCTCTTTTTTTTTTTGAAAGCCAGATTCATTTTGTAGCGAAACAACTGAATGCCTCACGAGTTCCTAGAAAGTATGAGTCGTCTGGATTGTCCATTGTGTTGGAATGACCGCAGTAGTGTACGGCTGTACCTTTATGCTACGGATGCTCCGCTTTGGAAAAGGAGCGAAGACGTCCACCTGTGATGGCAGTTCATTTTAACAGGAGTGGACATCTTGATTTTTACTAAGCCATGACATTCCTAAAGTAGTAGAGGTGCAACTGGGTTACGAGTGCATTCCATCTATCCATCCAGCACATTTAGGCATTTGGTAGAGCGATTTTCTGTCATTGAATAGATCATTTCACTGGGTTCCTAGCTTACTAACTAAGTACCATCAGTCAAACACTGTTGGGAAGTTTTTTTGGAGATTAACCCAAATATTAAAGAAACAGATCAGTCATTATTTAAACATTGCCAGTGACTCCAATTGTACAGACATCCAGAGGAAGTTCATTCCACTAGCCAGGTGCCAGCTACAGCAAGCAAGGGGGGAGAACATGCAAACACCATGCACACAAACCCTGAGGCGGGAATCAAACCCAGACCCTGGAGGTGAAATGCATCTGCGCCGAAAATTAAGCCACCATGCCACCTTCATGTGCATGCAACAGATGTTTCAAGGAGATTCAAACTCACATACACGTATAAAATTGAAGGCATTTTTTTTATGTTTTTTTTTTCTGGAAAGAATCTGATTGAGACTAGAGGTGTGAATCGAGACTGAGATCCCACGGGGCCCAACAAAAAGTCGAGCGTGTGGGAGTTTTTTTCTTTTTTCTTATGCCTTTACCCTGTTTATAAATTCCTCCCTAGCAACTGCACTCGCAGTAATTTAAATCCATCTACTGTACCAAGTACTTTCATTAAAAAGTCTAAAATATGGCAGATATGTATAAAAATATCTATGCGAGAAAGATTTCGACTAATTATGACCACAAATAATGACAATAATAATGCAATTCACACCCTATAATGTTGGTGAGAGTGCTGGTATTATCTACCATCCAGTTTGGACCACGGTTAATAGATATTTAAATCCAGATTAAAAAAAAAACTATACACCCCTATATAGTGCAACGTAACAGCTTCTGGCTGACGTGAGCCATCCACATCTGGAATAGCGGGTTTGTTGGACTAACCCTGGTCCCTCCCTCACTTCACCACAAAGACTGATGAATAGCTGAAAGCTCGTTCTTCATGGTGGGGTGTGACAGGTTTATCACACTTTAATGCTGTGCAGAGGGAAGAGGGACTGTGTGTTTCATGGCTTTTTAAAATTCGGAGGAAATAAAATAAAGCCGAACATATTGCCTTTGTGCGGGACCACCCGTCATCGAGACGACCCACCCCCTCCCGACCAGCACACACCAACCCCCCCCATTCCCTCCATCTCCATCTCTTTTGGCGCTAAGGCTACTCGCATCCATCAAACCTATGTGGTCTGATCGCAAACAGCTGTCAACAGAAGGCCTAGAAATTGATGAAGCCCGATGCTGGAGTGCAAACCCTCTCCGTACAAGATGCATGTCTCCGAGGCCTCAGAGGCCAGAAACAAAGTTAAATCAATAACAGGGACAGGGGAGTATCTGGACTAACCTGGGAACCCATCTCTGACAACTAATTACGATGCCATTCGGAATCAGGCAGTCAGTTTATCAAGCCCGACCTGCGGGTCAACATAATCCGCCAGCCGCGAGCACCGAAAAAAACACTCCGCTGTTTCTGATAACACATCTCACTAAATCTTAACTGTCACGCTGAGACTTTTTAGAGTAGTTTTATTTGCATCCACTCGAACGAACGAGTGTATGAAACCGTCTCAGGCAACCCTGTTGTTTAGATGTCTCCGACGGACGTGCTGAGGCAAACCTTATAGCAAACACAGAAATTAGTTTCAAAGACATCGCCTTGGGTTACAAGCTAAAAATTCTCAAATCTGTACATCCAGGGGGGGTGGGGGTTACGTGTAGGACTGGGGGTGCGGTGGTTGGGTGGAGTGTGTGTGTGGGTGTGGGGACGAGGGGGTGCCTTCAAGTACCGCTTTATAACAAATGAAGTGGCAAGGTCATCGCGCACACTGTCTTAAAAAATCGCGCAATCTGCCAAAGACTGAACTCCTACAGAGCCAAGAAAGTTGCAGATTTTTCCTTGTATGGTTGTGTTATATCTGTGCATGCTACTGTATTCCTTTTGCATTAAAAAAAAAATTGTCTGAGATCTGGCTGTAGGCTCTTCTCTCGTTCAAAAGCTCCTTTTAATTCGGGATACCTGCATAGTTCTGCTCTATAAACTTGGCCAAGTCTGGTTTCGCCAGCAGCAGTTAAAATCAGAGATAAAGAGAGAGAGAGAGAGAGGAAAAAAAATATCCAAGAGGAAAGACACAACAGTGAAATCCGAGCCAACCGACTTTCGACTATCTTTATTTATTTGCATTTCTGTTTTAAATTCAATTACCTTAAGGAGGGGTACCCTCGACTGTAAATAATATATTACATGGAATGCTCCATCTGATTTACCATGGCAACTGGCCTGGCTATGACATAATTGGCCATGATCCCTCTTCTCCCAGCCTATTGACACAGACCTTATCAGGCATTCTGGTCACTGGCTGGGAATCGTAGCTTTTCTTATGACTCTTTTCGACCTGCTCGCTAAGCTGCCTATTGAGCTCAGGCAAGCAGGCAGCAGCCAATACAGTCGCACAATGCGGCACATTCTGGACACGGCTCTCGTTTGTTTGATCCGTAAGCACCCTGTATTATACAAATGTTGTTTTCCTATCAGCATCCTTGAAATTGGATGTTGCACAACAGCTCAGATTATTGCGCTTGATAAAAGAAAGAGAACAATGACCGAGAGGCAGAGTAGTGCACCACCAGAGACTCCGGATCTCATCGTGCAGTGGAAGTGCAGAAGGGCCAAAATGCAGCCTGTGCGAGTGCAAAAGCCCGGTGGACCCGCAGCCGGAACAAGTCCATACCCGTGGGACTGAGGTTACCTTATTTACACCACTCCATTAGCTCAGAGCTTAGCCAAATACATCTACTGCATGATTATTAGATTGGACTTTTCCATTACGTCTCGAGGTTCTTTAAAATTAACATATAGATTAAATCTGTTTTCATGAAAGATCACATGTTTCTCTTAATCCTGTGGAAACTTTAGCCTTTTTTTTTTTTTTTACCTCATTTCGCATTTCACAGTAAATATTTCCAGAAATGGCAAATAGGCCAATGTGTGATGATGTCAAACGCCTGATTTAATCATGTGATCAATTCAACTCTCTTCAAAAAAAGGAAGGGAAAAAAAAACACCCTGGCAGCCCAACAAACATAAAAGTGGAGCAGAAAAGTGAAAACTAAGCAAAGAACAGGAACAAGCGAGAGCTACACTTTTATTCCAATTACTGCATAGAGGACGGAAAAACAATAGCCGATAAACCACCATAGAATTAACTGTAGTTAATATCTAGCTTATGTCTAACTTAAAATGCTTATTTCATGCTTACTTTAGCTCGTTTTAATTTATTGGCGGTTATGCTGAATAAAAAGCCCATCTGATAAATGAGTAACCTAAGGGGGTTTGGGGAATAGCGGAAGATTTGCAATTATTTGGTCATAGCCACCATGCCGGTGTTAAATATAGAGCTTATTGTTAATATAGGGCGATATATTTGCTTTTGAAAGCCGTTAAAGTGTTGGATGTGCAAATATCATCAGTTTTACCTTCGTAAATTATTTATTGATTAGTCGGTGCCCATGAGGATTTGCCTAAAAAGTGTAAGAATAAGAATTCGTGCGTATCTTTGTATAGGTTGCTGATTGTTGGTCTTTTTTGGGGGGTTCATTATAATGAATTCCTGCTGATAAAGCAAGAGCATAAAGAACATTCTATTATTACTCGAACTAAAAAGTGAACTGTCCTTTTTTTAACGATGTTAAGACGAAAAGAGAGAGTTTTGTTGTTTAATAATTGCTTTTGTTGGTAGCACAATGGCGTATCATGCGCGAGGGTGTATTCCCACATCATGCCTGGTGGTCCTGGGATGGGATCTGGAAACACCAGTTGGATGGACGGATGGATAAAGAGATGTATGAATGAATGAGTGGTAGGTTCTTTGCTCATTCTAAGACCATGACTTGGATTAAGTACTCATAGCCAATGACATCTACAAGGGGCGTTCCAGTCAAACTGGGACGTGTGATGAAATTTCTTGAGAATGAAGGCGTAAAACCAATTAACACTTACAGAACACTTCAAGCACATACGGTGATGAGACTCAGTCAAATATATGAACAGTGAAAATGTTTAAAAGAAGACCGTATGACCATGGTCAAGGTTTGGGAGGACTGCAGTGGGCTTGGAGCAATCTCATTCGAATGGAATGCCTGATCACAAATCAATGAAGTTTGATATCACACTTTAAAGCAATGAACAGGCGACTGAAATAGGTGGAGTCGAGTCTTGCGTCTTATAAATACTTCTTATTGTATTTGTATATTTAAAGGTGTATATTCTTTTATTCCACATTTCTATTTTATGCATCACAGTGGAGAGCAAAATCTCCACTGTGGAAAGGTAGAACGAGTAAGAGAGTTCAGTGCGCGTGCAATAAATGCAGCTATTCTCCTCAGAAAGAATACCCTGTCATGACCCTTTTTCACGACTGTCCCCTCGGTCCAACTGATCATTGATGTGCACCCAAAGGAACTTGTAATACCGCACCACCTCCACATCAGTGCCCTGAAAAGAAATAGGAGCCGGTGATATTTTATTCCTTCTAAACTCCACTACCACTTTTTTTTTTTTTTTTGTATTGAGCGGGAAGTGATTTTCTTTACACCATTTGGTAAAACTGTCCACTGGTAGTTCCACACTCTTTCCTGTTTCTTGTCGCTGATGCAATCCGTTATCACACAATTCTGTGCTACACTAAAAGCGTGATGTGTAAAAGGTAAATAAGAACAAACAGCAATCCTCTAGAGAGCTCCTGTCCTGGACGTGATCGTGTCCGAGCCAGAGCTAGAAAGGCGAATAAACTGTGACCGCATGCTGTGATAATTCAACAGCCAGTTCATCATGCTATCACCAACCCGTATTGATTGAGCTCAGCTCTCCGGCGAAAGAGTGTGCTGATGGTATTGAGCGCACTGAAGTTAAAGTTAAAGGACATGATTCACACTACCTTGTGCTTGTAAGAGTAGGCGGTGTAATACAGGTACGAAAATGGCAACATCTACATCTGCGTGATAAGGAGCAGATCTCTGTAAATCTGCAGGTGAGAGTCTTAAGGTTTTGAAAGGCCAGGCTTTGAAGATTTCTTTCTTTTTTTTTTTTATTCATGTGCCAAGTCGACAAGGACGTATAATATAAGGGTTTTTCCACGGTGACAGTACATCACTGCAGACCTTTGTGAGATTACATGTACAGGCTTTACGTTATCTGGCACCTTAGGCATGCTCCACTCCCTTCCCCGTTGCGAGGTTGTGATGGATAGAGTGGGTGTGTTTTTTAGATGTGGTATTGACCATGTTCATGATATTCCTGGAGCAAGAAATTGCTTTCTCTTTCGTGGACAAGACTGGGGTAGGTGTGGGAGGATTTATGTGAGCTGCCAGCGGAATAAAGTCGATTAAGGATGGGGAGCCAGGTCCATGAACTGGGGCTTGTGGCCAAGGTTATTGCCAGCAATTAGCAGAAAGGGAGGGGCTTCAAACCTTTTCAAAGAATAGGTTAAACTTGTTTGCCCTCTCCTTTATCCAGTCCACCCCCTACCGCTCTGACTGTCTTATATCCTGTCATTATCCTCAAACACTGCCAGACCTCCCTTGTCTTTCTTTCCGTCGTCACACGTGTTGTTACCTTGAAAACTTTCTGGATAAGCTTGGCCTGATCTCTGTCTTTCCCATCAAGATAACCTGAACGTCCTTAGAAATCCCTGACTTGTTTTTGGGGAAGCAATTGACTTCCTTTTTTGAGACATCTTCCAGATGAGTTGATGTAGTATATGTAACTGCATGCTATTCCCTAAGGATCATCTTACACCGGCTACTCCCGAACCACGTAGTCCTGGGAAGCTAACAAATCCCAGGCTCATCGCTCCATGGCAAACAGAGTGGGCGAGGTCTAGCCCAAACACAGGCTCCAGGCGTCGGGCAACGGTTGTCACTCTCTATTAACGCCCCTTTTGATTGGTCTTTGTGGCTGTGGAAACGGCAAACAGCTGCATGCAAATCTGTCGGCGGCCGCCCCTTCGGTCCCCCCGGGGTTCTTCCACCATTGTCCTAGACTCCTACCACTGCTGGAGACATTTCTCAAGGGAAAGGATGTAGAGAGGGAGGGAGTGTTGTCTTTAGAGGAGGATAAGAGGCCCCGCTGTGGGCACAGCAGGGACTCCTCATGACTGTTTGTCTTCTTTGTCATTCAATTCTCGATATTACCAGCCGGCAACATCTTGGGAAGAAAAGGGGAGTCTGCGAGTTAAGCACTGCCCCCATCATAATCTAGCCTTCATAATAAGGAGAGCTTATGATACTGTACATGAGATGAAGTCAAGAGTTTCTCAACGCTTTAGGAGAGGCAGAGTGTTTAGTGTTTGTTTTCCAGCTTCTTTCAACTCCAGCGCAAAACTTAGCTCGACCTGGCATACAGCAGATAATTAAGTATGAAAAAAGAAGCAGTGTGTACATGATCAACATGGTTCAAATTAATTCCACAAACCAGTGTTCTAAATCCCTATGGCACTAAGGAAAAAAATATATAAACACATCCACAATTATCGAGCTGGAAAGCTTTTTTTTTTTTTTTTTTTTAATGCATGCTCATTTACTATGATATACCGCCAAGCTGTCAACCTTGCACTTCTGGACAAGTAAAATATGGCATAAAAATAATCTGGACCAGTGATAATATACGGCATAGTGGTCGGCTATTAGGGTGAGCAGCTAACCAGCAATACAGCAATTTGAGTGGGTAATTGTCAGCAGAAGACTGGCATTATACTAAGGAAACCTCCAGCCGTGTCAGAGGCACAATGCGGCTGCCCTGCCATCTCATGTAACATTCATGCCATGCTGCACTACCTTGTGGTAAGCAGTTACTGGAGGAAGCCAAGAGATGAGATGACTAACCCCGAAGGCTAAAACCAGCCTTCCCGTCGAGGTGCTATTGAGAACTCTGAAATTCCGATATATGCGTTCGGAAATAGCACCGGAGAAAAAAACGTGGCAGCTCGATCTGTGGCCGGAGTTCATTTTCCTGAGGCTGATCTTACTCCAGCTGAGCTAACATGCTGCTAACAATGGCTTTGTCTCAGGTTCCAGTCACTCTTAATTTGTATTCATGACAATAGGTTTTCTCTTCATATATCCGCCATGCATGTTTTGGAAACGAGGAGGGAAAAAAAGAAGAAGAACATGTTCCACATGACAGACGGGTCGTTCATACTGTGCGTGTTGATTCTTGTCTCCTGAATGAGAAGTGGGCTGTTTTCCCCCTTTACTCCTCTGGCTGAAACTAAGCGTGGCAGAGGATAACGCTCAGATGAACTTGCCAGCATGAATGTAGGTCTTGTCGCCACGAGTTCCAGGAATCCACCTGATTTGAG
The DNA here is from genome assembly GCA_030014215.1 of Clariallabes teugelsi. Lineage (NCBI taxonomy): Eukaryota > Metazoa > Chordata > Actinopteri > Siluriformes > Clariidae > Clariallabes > Clariallabes teugelsi. The sequence continues at coordinate 8,478,215 of JAQMYG010000001.1, read as the reverse complement.
CTTGAAACTCGCAGGTAAAGGTGAGAGAGGCCCGCCAGCACTGGCCACTATCTCCGACAAACCTTTTCTTCCCGCAGAACAAAGCCGTGGGTGGTGTATACCTCACGCCAAATAAATGCTGCTTTGAGGTTACGGCTGACTCACTGCACTTCAAAACAACTTATCTCAAGGTGATAACATGTCTGATGACAAGATTTGTCATGATGAAAGCAAAAAGGAATGGAGACATATATGTGTGTGTGTGCATGTGCGTGTGTCTATAGAATATAAGTTGTGCGGTAAAAACGCCTAACGTTCGACATATCTTCTCACTTTTAACAGGTGTCACTTACCACCTCCGGTACTACCTTGCACGCCGGCTTCCCGAGAGCTTCCCGAGAGCAGGATGAATCATAACGAAGCCCACGCGCATAATCCTCGAAGGATTACGAAGGTAATCCATAATAAGGCTCATCACAAAACCTCATAGAAATTACAATCATTAGAAGTGTTCCAGGAAATGAGATGGCTTTCGTTTATTGTGCCCACTTCTCCAGAGGGAAAATCTTTAGCTGGTCGAACACATAGAGACATGAGGGAACAGTCGTGTTTTGCGGCAACCTGCAAATATATTAAAAGCAGGCAAGGTTGATCAATAGAGCGATTGACTGAAAGGTATGTTCTTAGGTTTGTTATTTTGTATACAACGATAGGCTAAGAGGGTTTTAAAGCTGGAAAGCATCGATATCTTTTCCTTCATATAAAATACAGTACCAGTCAAAAGTCAAATCACATGTTTTCTCCTGATTGTTATTTCTTTCTACGCTGTAAAACAATACTGAAGGCGTCCAAAATATACAATAATCTCCTTTAAACAGTTGATATTGAGATGTTTCTGCTCTGTAAATCCTTCATAACAGCTCTAATCTGAGGTTCTGTTTGTTAATTGGTGATTTCTGAGGCTGTGGACTCTAAATGAACTTCTCCTCTCCAGCAGAGGTAAGTTTTGGTCTTGATTTCCTGGGAAGGTCTTCATGAGAGACGGTTTCATCATGGTGCTTGGTGGGTTTTGAAAATGAACTCGACACAATACTGTGAGAACTATTCCAGAACTGTTGTTGTTGTTACCTAATTCCATGTGTTATTTTATAGTTTTTAAATCCTCAGTATTGTACAAGAATGTAGAAAGTAAATCCAAACTTGTGTCCAAACTTTGGGGGTTTGGACACAAGTTCTGGTCCAGGAGCACCAACTTTGGTGGTTCTGACTGTTACTGTATGGCATTGCCTTAAGTTGGTTGGTGTTGGTGTTCTTTAGGCAGATACATTATTACCTTAGATCAACCAGGGTTCTAATTGGGAACACTTTTGGAACAGCTGTAAATTATCTAAGTCTTGGTTTCCATTGCATCCTAATTCCTCACTGTCCGCTGACCCGACTAGAGAAGTATAAAGTCCTAAGTAAGAGCAGTTATTTTGACTCTATTGTCACCTAACTAGCAGTTTCTACAAAGAACTCTTCATCCTCAATTTGATGTTTTAGAAGTTATGTCGGATCTCTTGCCTTGTACAAAGACGATGCAGTTCGTCCTCTTGATATTTTCATATTTTATCTGCCATCATAAATTTTTAGTATCATCTGGTCATCAGCGTGACAACGTGCTCCAGCACCACCTGGTATCAGATGTTGGTATCAGGGCATTTTTTTTTTACAGACACGGGTAAATGAGCATGGCATCGGATTGATACCCGATACCGGTATCGGTGTCGATGAATCCTCTATGAATTTGAGACATCCCGAACTATTCCACATTCCATCATCTTCACGTTCAGCAGACAATCCTCAGTCACAGTGGGAGTATTCGCTTTTGTTCTTATCCTTACATTGAAATTACAACTGGTGCACAAGCCATTTGGCCGATAAGGCTCTAAAAAAAAAACATAAAAAGAGCTGTACTCTGAACGAGAAACAAATGAGCTCTAACTAAAGGTAAATGATCAGCACCAGACTGCAGAACAGTGAGAGATTATCATCTATTATTGAAGCTCCAGACCAGAAAGATCTCATGCAGGTCACGGTTTAATAAAGGCAGTCTATTTTGTTTTCTAGTTAGATCTTACGCGGACGATCTCAGAATCGGCGCCGGCGCCGTCGGATGTGCCCTTAACTCTTAAAAACGCTGATGATAAAACGACACCGTTGGAAGCTGTTAGCATTAATGAGATCAAATGAGATCATTTTAACTACAGATCCATTTGGACAAAAGACAATTTCAATTACGAGTTTATAGCGCGTATGACGGATTTGTCGTACAACAACCCCGTGGTGTCACAGGAATTGAATTTAATCACGGTTAGTCATTAAGTCCATAGTAAAGTTCATAATTAAAATCTATAATCTATTGGTTCACTCCAAGCTATGCGCTACTGTTATAATTACTTTATTAGGGTTTTGCAAAGATAGTAAATCTAACGAAACGCTGCAACGTAAAAAGTGAACATATGCGGTTGCGCTCGCACCGCGGGACCCTCACATAGCACGTCTGTCTGGCTTCGCGACAAGTTGAAATGTGTGTTAATTGAAATCATTTTTGTCCGTCACATCTCCAGTTTTGGATTGTCATTAACACGTACAGATACACTGGTTAACAGCACACCACCTAATCTAAAGCAGGTGATGAAAAGCCCACGGCTGCAAACGCAAACATCTGTCAAAGACACAGGAAGAAACAGTTGGGAAGTGTCTCCCACAGGCGCGTGGCTCACGACGATGCTGACGTGCTGGCGGAGTTGAACCGAACCAGAGGAAGTCAATAATGAAGGACTGATTCATAGGTCATTGTTTATGTTTCTTATTAAACCTTCAACCAACCTTTCTCTCTCCAGCAGATTACCCAACAAATAAGGAACGTGGTATTTCCTCCCCTGCATCAAAGACGAGGTGAACCGTGACGCCTGAAGGAGGTAAGACATGTGAACCGAAGCGTGTTCGGTGTATACTGCTCAGGGCCTCATCGGTGTTAATCATCGACTGTATTCGAGTAAGACTCAAATTATGAACACTCGATACTGGCGGATTTTCATTAACACTTCCATGTGCAAAAGCTTAAAAACCCAACACTGTGAATGTTATAATGAGCTGCACTTTAAAGAGGATCGCTCTGAATCCCCGGTGCAGCTCGAGACGAGTCTAAATCGAGAAGCCTGCTGCTGCTGCTGATACATGGGATTTAAATGTCAGTGGAACTTTTGGGGTTCTGTTCCCGAGGTCCCTCGGCACCTCCGTTCAATAACCACGTGGTTTTGGAAGGAGGATCGTGGGGATGAAATCCAGAACAGGATGAGTTTAATGTGTTCAATACAGCAAGCCTGATCAAATGTAAAAAAATAAAATAAAATAAAAAGGAAGAAGATGTAAAAATCCTGAATTTGATAGGTTATATAGATAATACATTATTTTATAAGGTTTTATAATGTATTTTTATTTAATTCACACACTTCAACAATCACCAAGGAGTAACAAGGACTAAGTGGGAATAATTAACTACAACAGGAAGGAACGA
>JAQMYG010000001.1:8448701-8466595 GCA_030014215.1 Clariallabes teugelsi | reverse complement strand
TGGGGGCGGGCACTCGGCGCCTGTGATTAACCCCTTACACGCCGCTCAAAAATAGACATTTTTCAGACCGGGTATCGATCCCCGGTATCGGGGGACTTTTAACGAGTACGAGTACTTTAAAAAATGTGGTATCGAGGCCTAAAGGAATGTTTTTTATCCTTTCCTTTTTTTAAATTTATTATTAATTTATTTGCACATTAGCCTCATCTGAATAAAGGACTGAAAAGTCGATATTGCATGATAGCTCCCCTTTAATTTTCAAGCGCAAGTTCCAAAGTGGTAGAAACCGTGGACACCTTAATGAAATCGGGTTTCGTTGGTTACGAGAAATAGGGATCATGTGTTTATGATGTAGCGTCTATGTTGATTAAATTACTAATAGTAAATACATATTATTTACTTATAATTATGATCGAAGTGATATTTCGATTAATTATGATCGAAGTGATATTTTATCCATCTTGAGATCGTTTTCTGAACCCAGGATTGCCAATCCATTTCCAAATTTACAAGTACGAATAATTTTTTTTTCTATAATTTTGAGTTACAGCATAAAAGCATAGTTGCTACTATGCAAAGAAGAGCTAGATTGATCCTTTTGGTTGATTTGTCCTTTGATTTCGTTTTGTTCTACATATAATTTTAAAAAAAGGAGAAAATAAAGCATATAAAACCTGTCTAGGTCATTGTTCAATCCTTTACCATGTGCACACAGACATCACAAAAACCACAAGAGTCTACACTACATAACCCATAATCTTATTTCTTACATAAATAACATTTTTAAAAGTATTTCACATCCAGGGTCAATTTTTTTTCATTTGTGTTTGTCTGAAAATCCAGAACACATCACTGCAGCTGGCTGATTTTGGCTCACAGTTTGCAGTGACAAAAAACCCGCAACACACTCCATGCTCGCTTCACTTCCTGCAGCCGGGTCGATTTCGGGGTCAAACCTCTTTCTCATTGCAGAGTTCACATGGAAAGGGTCCAAGACCACCTCAGTGAAACGCTCTCGGACCGGTTGTTTTGGTCCGAGACACACCAGGGTTCCATTCGGACGGAGTAAACACCGGGTGTGAGAAAGCAGTGTAATTCTCTTGTGCTGGGAGTAATTGGTTCCTCCATGTTAAAGCTTATCGTCTATTATGGACAAGTTTGGAAGTCAGGACGATTGCCAATTATCATTCGGTGGGGACCAGAAATTGACTTCATGTAACAATTACAGTATTAGTGAATATTAATTCTACATTCTAAGCGAACATTATATTATATATTATATTATATATACATATTTATTTTTTGAAAAATGCAAATGAGACTTGTACATCATTAGGAACGTATTTGCGGTTTGGAATCTCCCCGTCTAATGTTATAACTAAAACCCAGACACAATAGGAAAGTTTGGTCAGAATTTTGGCAGAAAGTTAAGTTGTATAAACACTGGCTGGAAGAAAAGAGAGCGAGGACATAAACAAATCATTAGTGATGTTAACGTTTGCTCCTAGCTGCGAGAGCTAGAGCAAGCCACGCATTTCAAGTTCAGAGGTTCTCATTTTGTTAAATCTGTGTACTGAATGTGTTGGCGGCCTCTGACCCGTGCTAGCAATATCACAAATCCAGCCTTCAGACCAACTGCAGACGTCCACGGAGAGTGAAACACCCAGCAAAATGCATTTAAGTTCTTTTTATAAGCTGATGTTATTTTCCACTATATAAGTACTAGAAGGCTGGATCGGGCGCCAGCAAAATCCACGCTTCTCTTAATCACCAGCATTCAGCTGGCACACAGGGACGTCTCTACTACGCTGTCCCTCACTGTTCTCCTCACTAAATTATCACAAAACTTGGTTCTGGTAAGCACTCCGAGCTCACCTGCTGCAAACACTGCCTGGTCCGTGTTGCCAAGCTAATTAGGTCACATGCCAAGTTACTACTTGGTTAGCCTGTTGTTGTCAATTGAAGAATTAGACAGAATGGTGGAGGTGGCCAAATGAGTAGACACACAGTGCCTTTGTCTAGTAACATTAAAAGGCTGCATTAACACTCCTCTTTTTTTGCTTTTTTGTCTCATCCCTCATCTCAAGGGGACGCTCAAACGAACCCGTTCTGCTTTGTCTGCATTGGCGAAGGTTACCATCTGAGACCCATGGGAAGCAGCGCCTCGTTATAACATATGTCAAATATCGAAGACGGATGATGTGTCGGCCTCACTTGCCCCGCGCATTCATAGTCCCTGACACCCACACAAACACACACACGCCCCGCATATATATATATGTGTATGTATTCTGTGTAAATATAAACACACCAACATCCACCCACAAACCAAATCATTCTTTCATCTCGGTAAACCGACTTCGTCCCTCCCAATTCTCCTTCCACTTCTCGTCTGTGGTACTGCACCGAGTGTTGGGAGTCTGTGGGCTCTGGATCGTCTGGCTCGCCCACTGAAATTCACACTTTGAAGTGTGAGTCATGAGGAAAGAAAGAAAGAAAAAGACCTCACCACATCTCCTCTGGTGAGTCCTCTCATCAACTATCCTGATTATTTTATAATGAGCCTAAATACGCACTCTGCCCAGATCACTCTCAATGCAGAGTGTTTTCTGCAGTGGACACACAAAAAAAAATAATACAGGGATAGAGTTGGATGGAAACAGGGACAGTCTCATCATTAACATACAGCGGGTTGCGTTTTAAACCGAAAATAATGAATTCGGTTCTTGGGGCCCGGGCAGGTGGGGGCTTCTTTTGTTTCCATTCCGTATTTAAAATGTAGAACAAAAACATCTGAGAACGCTGAGGGTCACACACTACATAATGTCAGCTTTGGACACAACATTGAGAAAAGGAGCCAAGAGTTTTAGAAAAGAAAAGAAAAAAAGAAAAAAGGTGTCCGATATCAAAAACACCAGAACTTATTTGAGGTCATTTGTCTTTAACAGACCTGTGGAAGCCATATGGGTGAATTTCCTCAACATATAGACCTAAATATTTATGTAATGAACCATGACTAGCACATTAATCACTGGATTAAGTCAGAGAAACGCCATGACAGCAACTGGATGATAAGAATCGTGCCAGGAGTAGACTGGAAAGAAGCAACGTTTAAGTGTTATGCGTTTAAATTCCTTCGCAGGACGTTCAAGATACAGTTGTAAATCGTTAATTATCATTTTTGGCATTCTTTTCCAGCGGTTTCAACATACGACTCTCACGCCCTGTTTATCTGACTGGACAAGTGTGTGAACAAAGACGGAGTACACGATCCGTGAAATCCTTTAATAAAAGAAAACAGTCTTCCGTGTTAGTGATGACAGACGCAAAAATATGTATGATTTTCATGATTAAATCAGCCCGAAAGCAGCAGCTCTGACCTCCAAAACTCTGCTTAAGAAAACAACTATAACTTAAGTGGACATTCTTCAGTAACTCGCCTCAAACGATACCAAAGAAAGTACATCAATTTTCCTTTAAACCCAAAACAGATAACAGCTAATCTGAGCTACATCCCAAAAGCTAGCTGTAAACATCTAGCCAAGTGCTGTTACTAAATCCTCCTCTGTTTTAAGAAACTTCTTCAAAAACAAAATGCTTATATATATATATATACTATATATATATGTTTCCTTAATTATTGTTGTTTTGTATGTTGTTTGTATGTGAATTCCAAAAATACACCACAAGGAAACAACAGCATAAATGGTAGCATGTTAGCATAAAAAACTAGCAAATTCTCAAGCACTCAAATGACTGTGTTAAGAAGTAAAGTGCAAAGTTATCTATAACACAAATATCTATGCAACATTTAACACTTTTTATTATCCCTCTGTCAGGCTTTAGCAAAATATGTGGATAAACATGGCTCTCTTGCTAGCTGCTGCTTAGCGCATCCTCAACAGGCTCCTCAGCGCTGTGCAGGCTCTAACACTATATACACTATAAACACTAGAGACTTCATGTTCTTTTATGATTAATTAAATACTGTTACTTTTTTTTATTTTTTATCTGAATTCTGAAACTAGCAAACGAGTGCCTTTCACACAAGTGTGTCTAGGTTAAGCTATTTTCAATTGCAGCAATCTTTTAAAAAATTATTGCTTTGCTACACTGCACAAGATGATTCCAACAAATTCCTGGCCAACTGACTGTGTGTCAGATAATTCGATGAAAATCCCCTAACAAAAGACCTGCAATTGAAGAAAATGATTACAGCCTATTTACTTCATCCGGCTCATGCAGAAAATTGGGCTCGCATGAATGGGGCTTAAGTTGTGTTGGACATTTTACACAAAGGTTTCTTGTGTATACACAAACAGTCTGTGTATTTTTGCAACAACATTAGCAATGAAGCAAGACTACATTCTTCAAAGTGAGGTTATGAAAAATATTTTTCTGTCTGTTAGCATGTTTCCTTTACTTTCGTGCCATGGCAACGATGGGTTTTGTAGCTATGGTGCGAGTTTCATGGTCATTCTGCAATTTAGGGTGTAATTTGTGTGTCAGTTAATGATAAGTATATATATTCTAAGCAAGTTCTTCAAAAATATTATATTTTATAGTAGCAGGTTATAATATCACACATGCATACTATGCTTCACTTAAAATGAAATTTGCCCTAATACTGCCATATTCTCAATTATCATTTCTCAATGTTGTTTTTCGCATTCAAATAATTAATTATTAACATAGAGTGAAATCCTTTTTTTCAGCACAACCAAGGCAAAAAAAATAAAAAATCACATAGGCAAATAAATAGCATAGATACACTGGTTGTTTTTGGTTGTTTATATGACCAAAAATATATATATAATAATATTCTTATTTAGAGATTTCTTTAAGAGTTTTTGCGATGCCATTCCTATATTGTGATTTACACTTTATAAAAGTAATGATAACTTTGGTTCTACCTGACGGTTCTATATCCGAAAACACAAATGCACACTTAACACACACAGGCAAGGCTTCCATATAAGCACACACACACACGTTTTTTCTTTTTGTACAACGTCATTGACCTATGTTGTTCCCGGCACGTATCTGTGCCGCTTGGGTTTTTATTAAACAAACTGTGGCAGACTTTCTCTCATTTTTTTTTCAATATTCTTTCTATAATAGCTCATTGTCATTAAGTATATTGATTGACTGTCAACACATAACACAGACTGTTATGGTTTACAGATTCTTTGTGATTTTAATTAAATTATTTGCTTAAATTCATCAAAATGAGAAGTGAGCATCCAGACGAGTCCTATCACTGAAATTAGGGGTCAAAATAAAAAGGAAATTGTCAACTTCCTGTCAATGTTATCCAGTAGTGTACGTAATCAGTCGGAAAAAGAAAATGGTAATATTTAAGCTTTACAACAGATATGTTACACTGAAGGAATTTACTAACTTGAACTTAATTGGTTCTATTGAGAAAGGACATTGTTTTGGGGTTTTTTTGTTTTTCTATTACGTTAAATGTATCCCAAATTGTACAACAACTCTCACATCACATTGTCTTTGACATAAGCAATCTACGACCCGAATGAACAGAATAAATTTTATACTTGAATTCTTACAAATCTGTGTTCAAATCTGAGTCCCCTTCGTGCCCTTTTTTCCTGGTCAAACAAATTGGATTTTTGACTTGTACGAACCATTTTATTAGACCCATCTTGACAATTTTTTTTTTTTTTTTTTTGTAACACATAAGCACTGCTGATGTTAGGCATGACTGCAGCCAAGAAACTCAAACGCTAGAAATCCCCAACCTCATCACAGTTTGAACGTTTAACACTCTGTTTAATGTTTACAGGGAAAGCTTGTTTCTTTAAAACCTCTCAGTCAATCTTTCTTGGACTACTTTAAAGGCCACTGACGTTGGTGTATTTATCCAGCGATAATCCTGTCATCATCTTGTCCTTAAACATAATACTTTTTTTTCCGCTCATTTTATATTTAACACAATTAATGATATTCCCTCGCTCTTTGTTCTTCTTGGTTTGTTGCATTTCTTGAAAGATGTAAAGACTAAATCAGATATTTAAAGCGCATTTTTAAATCGAGCCAAGACGTAGGTCAATAAACGAGACTCCATTAGAGACTGAGAATGCTGAGAACTAAAGACTGCTGGCCATTAGGAAAATGAATGAGCGGCCAGCATATTCATGTTTCTCTTAGTCTTAATTCGACAAGCCAGAAAATTAACAACTTCAATAAGAACAGAGTTCAAATCTTCAGAAGTGACCACATAAACATTCTTTTTTTTCATCTAAGAGAGGGAGAAAAAAAAGCAATATAACTGCAAGACAAAATGGCTCAGATATCAAAACAATTCAGTTATTGGCATCAGCACAGACAACGCTATGGAAAGATATTCCATTCTACCAGCATGCCAGCTGATGCCCTGGTGGAGGGCGAGTGAGACGAAGGTGGGCGCACCACTGCGATTTGCACCTCATCATAGCTCTCAAGACGTCCCCTCCCACTGAGGAACACGCCTACGTTATGTCTGCGAAATTAAGCTCAGGAGCCAAGCTTTATCATCTCCCTAAACACCTTTTTTGTCTGGCAGATTGCAGGCTGGATTTGGTTCGACTTGAAATAAAAGGATTAGACGATTAGCAGTAAGGAGATTTTGCCCCATTCTTGATGGGCGCGTCATCGTTTTACATGAGGGATGGATATTGCTGGGAGAAAGGATATGGTGGCTTTACTCCAAGGGTGAAGTCATATAAATTGGCAAAAGGGACAAAATTTATCAGCTGCTTAAGTCCATGTTGTTGACAGCTAACAGAGAGGCAAAGACTTCCAGGATGTGGCTTAACTCATGTTGGATGTTTTACGGAAAGGTTTTCATTTGTACTGTATACCAACCATTCATGTTCATGTTTCTGCTACGATATTAACAATGAACCAGCAGAAAATAAAAATGAAATATTAAAGCAGTTGTTCCAACACTAGCTTCATATTTTGTACCATGGTAGCAAAAATCCTCAATCCTGAAGATTTTCTTACATACTGTACGGTTTTTACCTCTGGCAGCTACAATGCACTGACACAGAATATGCATAAAAAGAATGCTAAGTAAATACAAATAACATTAAAAATAAATAATCTCCTCACAGTAAATGTCACATCAGTTTAAATGGAGCGCCTGCTGTAGGCAATTTGCCTTGCAGCTGGAACTGCTCTCAGAGCTAATGTTGAAAGAAAACGAATCAACCGATCAGAATCGCAAATTCAACACTAGTGGGGTTCAATTATACATAAAACACTTAGATAGTAGACCAATTAAAATATGATCAAAACAAACTGATTGGGAAAAATTGACAGGGAAAAGCATTGCGAAGCATGAAATATGACTCTGTTTGTGACAAAAGTCTGAATGGACCGCGAGTCCTTTACAAAGCCCTCAGTCGCCTCTCTCAAGCTGGGGAGGCGGCCAGGGGAAGAATAGCCGGGGAGAAGGAGTCCCGGGTTCTAAGACAGAATGCAGTTGAATGAATGCGAGAAAAAGAAGAATGGGTCGGAGGAGAAAGAAAGGGGCGGGAGACTCGCTGAGAAAGATTGACAGCTCGTGAGTATCGCTTGACCTCGGAGGGTTCGACCCCCGAGTATTCTCGACTCGCTTAAAGACGGGAGGAGGAGGAAAAAAAGAGAGAAAACGAGCTGGAATGTTAATTTATTTTCAATTGTCAGTGCCTGAGAAGAAGAAAATAAAGAATGCATATGTACATGCATCCCAATGAGGCTGGGACTAAGTGAAACGTAGAAGCTGCAACAGAGTATACGCTCGGACGCAGACGAGAGGAAGACGCTTTATCGGGTTCTTCTGCTATCCAACTGCTAGGAAATGAACCTGATACCCCTAACCCCCCCCACCCCACCCGGACCAAGCAGCTGCCTAACCGATATGATTGCTTCGCAATTCTGAATACTCAATAGGAGATCATTTAAAGTTGAGGTTGCTCGGGGAATCTTGGCATGACCAATTTTAAAGAAGAGGATGTGCTGTCAGTAAAGAGCGGAGGTTGATTATGTCGAACACAAAAGATCCAGAGGAGGTGGGGCAGATGTGGGGCAGAATCTCCCTGGATACACCCAACTCTCCCGTCAGGGATCTTTCCGGAGGCATTGCACTTTGTCTCTGACGGTCGGTGACAAGTCTAGGGCAGACGCTGCCTCCCTCCCCCTCGAGGATATTGTGTCATTTTGTTGGCGGCGAAAAAGTCGCAGGAAACGCTGTTCAGCCCCATCGCCAGACTGGGGTATTAATGCAGAGCAGCTCCTGCTGCAGGTAGGCGGTTTGGGAGGCACATTTCAGTGCCAATTAGACGAGCAACAAGGTCTTACCTGAAATAATGCAAGCATGGAAACACCTTGGAATATCTGGAACTAATTGGCTCTGCTCCTCTGTCGAAAGACTGATTAAATAGCAATCAGGCTCACCGCTCACCAATTTGCGTGACTCGTTCTGCGCCGGCTAATCCGTAGCTGTCATATTTGTTATCACCTCTTTCCCGTTATTACCTGTTAACATTGCATATCCTAATGACGGATGATCAGCGTTACTCGGAGAGGTCGTCCTCTTCCGCATCTCTTGTGCAGACCTGATTTGTAAAGGTTACCGGATCTTAATGAGGGTTTAATGTATTCCGGGCAATAATCGCAGCATTTGCTAACGAACGGGGCCAAAATGGAAGTGATTGAAATGTCACATTCATTTACAGAGAAAGATTCTCCTCCCTTCCTGACACCGCAGCTTTTCCTGACGGTTTGATGTCGAGGGTTTTAATAGAATTTACCAAAGCCAAACCAAATGAGATGAAGCATGAAAGATGACATAATTCAGTAATAACACGACTGAATGTGTTTTATCGATACAGTCCGTGCACCTCCAGGACGTCAAAAGCCACAATGAGATTTTCCAAAGCCACCCCAGACCAGACAGCCCTTACACTTATTAAACACTTTTTTTTTTTATTATTATTCTTTCCACAGTTTGGGATTAAAAACATGGCCAAAACACACACACACACACACACACACACACCCAGCCCCCGACATCAGTGGACATCTACACAATTTCAAAGAAAAAAAAAACGATTCAGGAATATACAGAGGCATGATATATCTTAACAGACTAACATTAAAAAAAAAAAACGTCCAGTGCATATACTCGTCAGTTATGCTTAATAAATGACTGCTAATCATATTCGACACTGCCTTTCACTGATAAACAAAAAAAGTCTGGCAACCAGACACGGGTCTGACTCTTCTCTTTAGCACTCGTCAGATTCTTCCTGACGATGCAAGAACAGGCCTAGACCATTAGACGCTCGATTCCTTATCCAAGATGCCACGCATGCACACATGCAAAATGTTAAAAATGTCCAGCTCTTTAGCATCTGACGAACCACCCCGACCCTAATCTAAACCTAAAGTGGTTTCTCAATCAAAAGCATGTTCTCATCTCTGTCTCTCTCGCTTTCCTTCTCTCTAAGTACACATATACAGTATGTTCTACACACAGTTCATCTTACTCAGAGATTGAGCTGAGGAAGATAGGCTGAGAAAATAACTCCTAAAATCACCCCTGCCCTTCTTGTAAAACTTCCCCATCTCCCTTCTCCTTGGAGTAACGCCATTACAACTTATGCAAAGGTCATTATGATGTATAGTACAAGAGGCTATTACAATATAAAAGAGGTCATCGTGGAATACATCATAAGAAGGCATTATAATTTACGAGGTCATTATGATATACAGTAAATGAAGTTTTTATATAAGGTGATGGTGATTCGGAGTATAAGAGGTTATTATAATACTTAAGATCATTATCATAGACCATATAAGGGTTTTTTTTTATAATACATAAAAGGTCATTGTGAAATATGTTATATATGTAAGTTGGTCATGATAAACATTATCAGAAATCATTTGAGTATTCGAGATATACACTATAAGAAGGTGTTATATAAGATCACAGTGATATACAGTATAGGAAATCATTATAATGGTTCAGGTGATGAGGATATACACTATAAGAAAGTATTATAAGGTATACAACTTAAGAAGTTATTATATATGATGTACAGTATAAGAAGTTATTATATTATTTGATATGATTAAGAGATAAACTATAGGAGGCTATTGTGCAAGGTCATTGTGATATACAGTATCAGATGTTATTTTATAAAGTTATTATGATGTAGAGTATAAGAATTCATTTTATGGTTTGAGATAATTAAGACAGGTTTTATTTGAGATCATTATGATAATCAGTGTACAAAGTTATTATAATATATGAGGTCAATTCGACAAATGGGAAGCCATTTAGATAAATAGATAGATAGATGGATAGATGGATAGATAGATAGATGGATGGATGGATGGATGGATGGATAGATAGATAGATAGATAGATAGATAGATAGATAGATAGATAGATAGATAGTCTTATGTATCTATTGTATCCATGTGGATATGGATACACCAAAGTTGGATATTGGTCCATATTTAATATTGCCTTAGACCTTGCACATCAGTATATTCATCTGATTTATTTTTCATATTGACATAAACTGTTGATTCATTTCAGATCCAAGGCAACCCTGACCCCTAGATAGTTAGTTTAAAAGAATAAATGAATGAATGAATAAAAGAACGAATGAATGCAGAGAATGTAGATGCACAGCTACGACCTTTTTATTTCTACAGTTCAAATAAAGAATGTAAATTATCTCTTCATCACACATCCTTTGATCTGTTGCATGAATGAACTAATAGTTTACAGGTAATCCGCTGACCTTACGCTGTGTATGTGCACTTTTGGATTTTCTCTATTTCCAATGGTTGGACTGAAAAGATTTTTTCTCTGGGTGTTATTCGGACAGTACCCTCTCTCCCTCCTGCACCCTGTACTCGTTCCCTTTCAGTACACACGGTGTGCAGGTGAAGGGCTGGCTCACTTGACAACCTCACTTATGTTCGGTGCTGTCAGAACAGACGTTAATGTTTGCCATCGGCCTTTCGGAGGTGCGAGCGGAACAGAGAACACTTCACCGAAACGGGGTAAGCGTGGAAAAAATCAACGGTTCTGGCTCTCCATTGGGCCTGAGCTGTGATCTCCAGCCTTAGGCAAGGTTAAGGTTTGTTACACGCCGATGTGCTCACATTCACTCCAGCACCTGAGCGCCGGGCTTCAAACCGGGCAGTCGTAATCGAACAGCGCTTCTCTTTCACACAGACACACAAATACACACGCACATGCACACACAGCTGTACAGGGAGTGATTATAGAATTGCAAGCTCTCGAGTCTTCATTGTAAAACTCAACATCATGGATTAACAATAAATAAATAAAAAGAGGAGGAGTAAACCCACACAATCTGAACAACACTTACGTCTTCTTTTTAATTGAGCAAAGAACTGTTCAGCAATGCAGAAAGAACAATTATCGACTCCGGCTTTATTATCCGAACGTCATCGCCGGCTATACGTGATAATCCGATGCGATACGAGCCGCAGTCATTAATCAATGACGACGCAACTCTGAAACAATTAGCTTGATGAAGACGTGCGCGTGTTTTCTTTCTCTTCCTTACTTCTCTGCTAACTAATAGGCTGTTCAACAGAGAGCGCAGACTTTGTTTGTGCTCATTAACTGAAATATGAATGACACACATTAGAGACCGAGCACGGAGAAGAAAAAAAAAAAAATAGGAGACAGAAACCAGCGAGTGGTGCTTCATGCACCATAAAATACATACAGAGAAAAACACACACACTCAAGGGGTGCCTGTGAGTGGTTCACAGCTTCGCCGGGCCACTCATCAGCCAGACTTTCTTTTCATTTCCTCCACCTCCTCCTCCTCCTCCTCTTCTTCATCTCCCACCCCCCCCCCCCCTCCCGATCCCTTGCTCTGCTCCGTTGCACTCCTTTTCCCTCCTCCATCACATCATTCCTTCTGATGTTTGTGTAGCGTCTCTTAGTTACCGCGCAGAATGCCGCAGCGGTACGGAGAGTTAAAAGTGCGCCCCTGTCCCCCCTCGCAAGTACAAGGCCTTCAATAATTCAGCGTCGGCGCTGAGCATTATCTAACCGCTAGATGAAATTTTTAGCATGGCGAGTGACTGGAGTGTTAAAGCATCCTCCGGATGGCAACAGACCTACAGTAGCAACGGAACGTTTCCTTACGTTTTAACACGAGATAATAAGGTGACTCTGACCCAGACGTAAGTGCGGGTCATATAGTAAGTACGAATCCTTCAACGTTCATAAAGTGACGTTATAATGAAACTTTAATGAGTTGTACCTTCGGCTTATATGCGTTTCAGGGCTTTGGCAGCATGACAGGTATTGTAATGCTTGAATCAAGACAATGTCTATTGTACGAAATGGGTGTATAAAGAGGTTTAAGGCTGGTTGGACCTCATTGTTCTTCTGATTTATAAATGGCATAGTGTTACGTCGCTGGCTGATCCACTTCCGTGCTGTACAATGAAAGGATGTACATGCAATATTAAACGTTTATTCACAAATAGGTTAATGCTATGGGCGGCACTGTGGTTTGGTTGTTTATCACTGTGGTCTTGCACCTCCAGGGTCCGGGTTCGATTCCCGTCTCTGTGTGGATGGAGTTTGCATGTTCTCCCCCTGTGCTTGGTGGGTTTCCTCCGACAGTACAAAAACATGCAGATTAGGATAATTGGCGTTTCCCAAATTGCCCGTAGTGTGTGAATGAGTGATGGATTGGCACCCCGTCCAGGGTGTACTAGGAAAGGCTAGACAATAAGTGAGTGAGTGAGGTTAATATTATATGTTTGAGAGATATGATCATAGATAATATTAATATCATGCTAGATTCTAACACTATAAACCCTTATAATATCTTACTGATCTTCTATAATCAGTTCATCCTAGTCAGGGTTTAAGTAACTCCGAAGTCCGTCCCAGTCACACAGCGCTCGAGGCACACACACACACACACACACACACACACACAATCATCCACATTAAAATGCAATCTGGAGCTAAATGCTCGTTCCTTAGAGGTGGGAGGAAACCGGAGAACCCAAAGGAAACCTAACCGTCCACGGAGAGAACGTGTGAAACAATAACCCCGGCTCACCGTAGAACCCTGGAGATGTCCCCGTGTACAGTCTGTAATGAAGGCCCAGTACAGTGCACTCTAACTAGGAAGAAGAACAGAACATTCTTAAATGAAAAGAGTATTACTGTCCATAGAGTATCATTTAAAAGAACTAACACTAACTCACACCAGCATTACGCTCCATTTGCGCTTTTATTTCAGTTTAAGTCAGCGTTTATGAGGGAAGGAAGAGTAAATGAAAAAGAAGGCGAGTATATTAGTTAACCGCGGCGCTCGTCTCCACCGGGGAGAAAAGCAACACCGAGCTGGTGTAGAAGTACGAGAAGTCCATCTAAGCCAAGATCAATTAGGACCAATTCCAAAGTAATTAAAATGTCTGACTAAAGGTCTTTGAACTCGAGACAGCGTCGCGGAGCGAAATTAAACCGCACCGCTATCTGCGTTCCCACCTGCAAGCACTGATTCAAGGGCTTTTTCATGCCTACTAATGCAAAGCAATGACATTTTTATGCGCTTGGCAATTATGTTCCATGCTGCTCTTTACCAACACACGCCACTGACTGCGGGCTGGGACGCTCGACAAATATTTAACAATAAATCCCTGGGTAGACTCGAGGACGGTAATTCCCCCGCGTGGAGAGTGGCACGAGCGCCGCAGGAAAAGGTGCCACGCTTAAGGGATTTTTGGTGAAAATCACAGTCGGGCAACAAGGAATACAAAATTTTTCTTCGCCTCATTTGGGATTAGTCACGATAATTTCTTTGAAAAGGAACCAGGTATTTTATTCCAGAAGTAGAATAATAGTTGATACACTCGAGGTCCGATGGGAAAAACATGCTAGGTTTCAAATTAAGAGTTTCTTATTTTCCTACCATCGCAGACTCTCAAAGCCCTTCTAGTTAAGTCTGTTCGCTCAGCGGCCATCTTGGCGACAATCCCTGGCACTGATTTTCAGTCCTACAAAGCCTTTCTCATATCTGCATGAATAAGGAGAGACCCATACGCCAGAAACGGATCAGCAGACACAGATTTCTAAAAAAGAAAAAAAAATTGCAAGATCTTTTCTTCCAAAAACATCACTTGTGAGTCTGCTGAGAGAGAGAGAGAGAGAGAGAGAGAGAGAGAGAGAGAGAGAGAGAGGACTAATGCAGCCGTGTCTTGTATCTATGTAGGTATGTAGTTGTGTTTGAAACTGATAGTCCAGATGTTTTCTAAAACGGTTTCACCCACCTACAGGGTAATTGATTTTTTTTTTGAGGAATGAGACTTATGTAAGATATTTTGTGAGTTACGTCGTGCTGCCCCACTTACATCTCAAGCGGTGCTTTGTCTCTACTCATTCTGCCTCTGCAGTGTAATCCAACTTATAGTGTGATGCTGTTTTTATGATAGATTATTTTTTTGGAGCGGAAAACTCCATCAATCCAACACCTTTTGGATTTCTTTTACCGTTCCTGCCTTTTTGCCTTTGCTGGATGTCAGTCGGCATTAAAACCTTTATTTTGTCACATATACATTAGTGAAATTCTTTCTTCGTATATATCACAGCTTGGGGGCTGGGGTCAGAGCGCAGGGTCAGCCACGATACGGCGCCCCTGGAGCAGACAGGGTTAAGGGTCTCGCTCACGACCCAATATTGGCAGCCCGGTGGAGCTGGGGCTTGAACCGCTAACCTTCTGATCAATAACCCAGAGCCGTATCCCGCTGAGCTACTTTTAGAAAGCTACGCACAAACCATGCGATGCATCGTTCCTCTTTAACGACGTCGTAGATTACAGATAATATCGCGGCGCGTCCCTTCGCGAAAGAAATGAACTTCAAAGCTGCAATTTCAGCTCCCAAGCATCGCGCGGCTCCCCGAAAGCGCCGTAATAAGGCCACGGAGCAGCGTGTTGACTCAGGACTAGGCCTGGATAAATGAAGTGCCAGAACGGTCCGACCTTGATTTACTCCTACAGCTTCTCTTGTCTCCTGCTTTCTCTTCATCTGTGGCTGCTCTGGCCCTGAACAAAAACTCTTAACCTCATGTCGCACCAACATGGCACCTCATCATAACGACTTCTCGGACTCCTAATGTATTCGACTGCGAGCTTGGTTAAAAAAAATAAACTGAGAAAAAAAACTAAGGATAAGAAAATGCGTAATGCAATTAAAAAAATAAAGAGAAGAGATTGAGATTTTGCTTGGTCTGGCTTCGAGCTGATAAAGGAGCAGGAATTAAATGTTGCCGTCATGTAAACACCCAGCAGTAGCGGCTGCTTTAATACACATTAATAACATTCCAAGCAGAAGACCTTGTCGCTGTTTACCTTCCCGACTGAGCAGAATGTACTTCATCTAATTGGAGTGCATTATTTAAAGGGAAAAAAATAAAACTCCTCCTCGCCGTTTTTATGACTTTGGCTATTAGTGAAATAATGGCCCGCTCCCTTGAGAATGTTTAAGACTTAGCCATGTGGAGATGCAAAGAGCATCTTGCAATTTCCATAATTAAAACCCACAGCAATCAGCAATCATAATCCCTCTTGCCAAACATCATTCAGGATACAATTTTGCCCAGGCGATCAGCAGCAGGCTCTCTGGCGCAGTCATTGTGCTCAGACAACCACGTCCACCACCCCTGCCCCTGCACCCCCCCCCCACCCCATCACAGGCGCTTTGGAAACTGAGCCAATCAGCGCCAATCAAAAGGAGAAAACGGGTGAATTAGAAGGCCTTGTCGAGGCATCGCGCCTTTCCTGCAACATAATATTTCAGCGCGGCCTTTAGTTATTATCAGACAAACCCTCCCGAGGCAGAAACGTGAAATGTAGCCCTGCATTTATTACCCGAACATATCAAAACACACAGACGCGAGTGTCAAGGAGGGCCTGATAGCGCAGGAAGAATGTCTTGGAATGGGAAGCGTGATAAAAACAACAAAAAAATAAATAAAATGATCTCACGAATCGAAACTTAACCTGACCTGACGTCGGGGTGGAAACTTCAGGATGTCGGGCTAAGTGGAAAAGTCATCCTAAAATACACAGAGTGTAATAAAATAAAGGCTTGGCCTCGTGAAATTCAAAAAAAGCGCAACGGCGATCCTCGCAAATGGGAATTGGTGAAATTAGCACTCCACACCCTTCCAAATCTACTGCTTTTATATAAATAAACAGCGCTGCAAGGAATCCTGAAGGTAAGTCAGACCTGCTTGGTATTTGGCAACCTTAGACAGTGCCTGGGAAAATCCGACACGAAGCCACAATTGCTCTGGCGGTTAAATCGGGTTTACTAAACGTCTAAATTCGACAATCGTTCCTGCACATTTCAACACGAGATAAAAAAGTTAGCAGCTGCTGTGGTTTAGATCACAGACACCCCGACGGTTGTGGGCGTTCGCACCAGGAAGTCCACATATCAGTGTTCTGACTGCATTACCGCCACAATAAAAGAGGGCTTACGGCTCGAGTCGTGCCTCTCAGGATGCAGTTTGCAGGAGTGATAAAGCTCAGCTTTACGGCACTATACAGAAGTGAACACAGTGGCTGCGATACCTGAATACAGCCCCTATGGTGCTTTCCATTAAAGTTGACTTTATGACAATATACAAATCATATGAATAAAGCTCCTATCCGGGGTACCGAGAGGCCCAAGGACCATTCAAGGACCTGCTACGGCCCGCGCCCGGCACCGAACGCGCACCGAAGTGCATACATCATGGTGAGCGTGAGTTATAGAGGCGATCAATGCTCCTGCGGGACTCGGCGAGCGTCCCTTAACCGCCCGATATCTATCACCACTCCATCCCGACTGACACATTATCCACAGAGCCACAGAGCGAGCCTCCTCGAGAAAAGAGAAAAAAACAGCTGGCCAGTGAACAACAGGCCCGACGTTATCTAGCTTGTTAAAAGGGCAAGCTTTCTTCGCCGCTAATGGCTCCCCTGCTTGAAAGTGAAGCACCGTGCGCTCAATACAAGCGCGTACCAAACCAATCTGCCAAAAGAGGACGTGATGACGGCCTGCTGAGATAGTCAGATAAAGAGCATGATGATTCTTTGCTTCCCTGCGGTTCCGGATTAAGGATTACTATCACAGAATTCGCAGCTTGTACAATTGTACCGTTTAGTCTTAGATGTAGGGGTTGACACCCAGGACAAGGAGATTGACAAGTCAATCAGGGTTCTGGACAACTAAAACACAGGCCTAGGGCGGAACGCTAGAGCTTTCACTCGAGTTATACTGGGCCTGTGAATCATAAGCAGAGCCTTGATTCCATTCAATTCGATTTTTGAGCGCTAACGTTTTTTTTTTATTCAACTCAATTCAAAACGCTAGCACTAACGTTTACTGTCTGATTTGTCTCAAGCAGCTGCATTTCTTACAACTTTTAAAGTATTAAAAACAACTAAATGTAGCTTATATGCACTGAACAGCTTGGTAACTGGTGTTGGTCATTGTTTTAGTGGCATATCCTGAACAAATCTGCTCCAGTTCAGTAGGTGGCGGTGTTGCCTCACCTGCACATGAATTCAAAAGAAGAAGTAATACTTTAACTTGATGGAAGCGGTTTGCATTTATTTTGTAGAAATGGTAGAAACAAAAATTCATCCATTTTAAAGAATTTAACATTTAAAAGTTGACCTAAACAGTTTAAAAAGGTGTGAATCGATTCCAATTCTCTCAACTTATCAATGTGATTAATTGAATCGAATTATATTGAATCATTGTTTTCTCAAGTTGTTGAAAAAGTTTCGGACGTTTAAACATCAGACCATCTGACGTGACCAAAATTAGCACTGT
>JAQMYG010000001.1:8439715-8447971 GCA_030014215.1 Clariallabes teugelsi | reverse complement strand
TGGGATAGGCTCCAGGCCCCCCGCGACCCTGATCACAGGATAAAGCGGTATAGAAGATGAATGAATGAATGAATAAAATAACAAGTGCTTTATTACAATACAAGCTTCACTTCCATCATGTTACCATTAGATCATAGTTCATATTGGATTTTTCTCAAGGTAATATAGTAAACTTTTAGTCATAGACTAACACGCAGACATTAGCATACGTCTCTTACAATTGCTAATTTCAGAACACATCTATCTAGCCAGCTAAGTCCCACACACTTCAGCGCCAAACCACCAGTCGCGAGCGCCTCAAAGCGGCACAATCGAAGTATCTGGCTGATTTAAATCTACTAATGAATTCCACGCCGGTCTTTCACCTATCCCTCATTGTCGGAAGAAGTGAGTCCACAAGTAGAAAGCCTCGTTCGTATACGTACAGTACATACGTATGCGGGATCTTAATCCTAGCTCTGGTACGAGCTCTTATTTAAAGCGGTGATTCACGAGGATGCGGTGGGACGTCAGGATCGCGGAGATGAGCAGTGAGGGATTAGCCTCTCAGCCTGCTACACAGAAGCGTAATCAAACCCTAATGCTCTCCAGCCGGCCCTTAATGCTGTTTCACGGGCGTCTTTACAGACAATGATCTACCTATAAAAAATAATCTAATTAGCGCTGTAATTATTACCCTGGGTGGCGTCTTTACGATATAAAGAAATGCAAATACACGTTTCCTTACAGTCAGCAAGTAGAAGAAGTGGTCGTAATTATTTCCCTTAATCCTCTTTATCCTCTCACTGCATTTGCATCAGATGTTTTATCAAGTCCGATTACAGGACGCGCAGTCGCAAGAGGTGTTCGAAAGGAGCTGAGATACGGCTTATCTGATTCCTAATCAGAAGTTAAATAAATCGCGTAGCCGCAGATAGACAAAAGCCGTTGGTGTGTTGGCTTGGGGGGTCTTTTAGGAGCAGGTGTGTGTACACAAGGTGGGAGTGAAAGGAGAGATGAATAAACACTGGAATCACCTTTTTTTTTTTTGTCTCACACTTGCAAATTCCGAAAAGTTTAAACAACAGATTTTTTTTTTTCTAATTTTATTTTCTTGTTCAAGTTTTGTAATTTTGTTGTATTTTTATCGCATTTCATATAAAAGTAGGTCTTTATATCTAAGCACAGGCTTTGTAAGAATAAGTTACTAATTGAGTCATGTGAATTGATTCATGAGTCAAATTTCAAAATGAAATTCGTATATCATTTGCGCGTAAAGTCTGTTAGTCGTTTGTACAAAATTGTAAATAATCTTTAATATTATTAAAGAATCCAAGCAAAAAATTATATATTAAATTAAAGAATACGCCAGTGTTCTGGGTTAAGGGAAACGTCATTAGTGTTTTTACCAAAAAATGTATTTATTGCCAATTTTTTTACTTTGAATTGCATTCATTTGCAGTATGTACAAGCCTGATAGTCGATTCTCAGTTCAGCAATGTCTTTGTCTTCCCGGCGTCTGGGCCACGATGATACGAGCTGCTCGAGTCTACACACTCACAATATTGCTGAAATCATGTAGTGACATATCAATTACACAGATATATATGTGCCTTAATGGTATTTGTGACAGTTTGCTGACCCGGCGTACCAGACTCCGGTGCGTGCGTGAGCATATGTGTGTGTGTGTGTGTGTGTGTGTGTGTGTGTGTGCGTGCTCGCTCACATGCATGCACGGCTGGTTGAAAAGTGGTGCGAAAACAAAACCCTCCGCAGAGGCCTGGAGTATATTATCACCCGGGCCTCTGAAGATCCCACAGTCTCCCTCTCTCTCTATGCTAATTGTAGCCATTTGTCGTGCTGAAGGAGCCCAGGGGCCAGCGGAGACGCCTCGCGCTAATCCCCTTATTTATGGAGCAGTAAGACCTCTGGCCATCCATCAAGGCCTGATTCAGGCTCCAGCCGCGAGTGCCGCATGGACACGCACGGGTTAACGAGGAAGTAAAAAGACGTCCAGCTATCCATCACTCAAGACTGACAGCTCCAGCAGAGAGCGTTTCAGTTCCTTTCTCTTCACTCCAAAAACCAAGAGGGGGATTGATCAGAAGACCAAACCCTGTTTGGTGACAGCCGTAAGACTTTCATTGTGTCTGATGGCAAACACACACACACACACACACACACACACACACATTTATAGAATGAGTGGTTGTTCAGGGTTTAGAGGTCATTTTAGTTTAATTGATGTTTTAATGAACATTACATTGTTCATAAAATAACTAAACACTTCACAATGTTTGTTTTCAACAGTGAACATTTTTAAGCTTTTTTTTTTTTTTTAAGAATTAAGAGTTTTCTTACATAATGCAACATTGCCCTGATTTACACCCCACACTTATCTGTGCTACATAACAGGAAAAAATTGCAAACGCGCAGCTTTACAGGTTTGCTTTTTTTAATATGAAAATGAAAAATGTCCTATTTAACTTAACACGTTAGGTTGTGTTTTGCACCTCGTGTTTAAATATGTTTTTAAATATGCTTTATATTTTAAAAAAAACATAGTTTTGCAACTTTTACTTTTTTTCTTATTTTTATCAGTGTTTTTAAAAATGTTAGTGCTTTTTTTTTTTTAAATAAATGTGTTTTCTATCTTATCATAGCATTAAATTTTCCTGTTTGGCGGCCAACGCTTTGATACGCCTTTATCTCTAAACTCGCTGTACTTAGTATAGTGACAATAAAAAATCTTGAACCTTGAATGCCGCAAAAAAAACAAAAAAAAAGAAGAAGAAGAAAAAACCTTGATTTACAAGTTTGATTTAATATATAATTGTCCAGGTTTACATTCTTGTTTTACATTTTAAAAAACTATTTGGAGACATCTTGCTCTATAATAAAAATATATGTTTTTATGTAATTTATGTATTTCTATAAACATGAATGTATCTTTATCTATGTTTCTTTTTTTTAACAAATATTACAGCTGCACGATTTGATCAACACAATCACATTGCGATCGAGATTTCGATGATACGGTAAATGTACTATTCTGTATTTACATGTATTTATCGAGGCTAACAGCAAATAATGACACAAATGATCTCATTAAGAGCGCGTCAATATTTACTCATCACCTCAAATGTAATTAAACAAAATTGAAAAAATACTTAAATTATTGACAAAGTCGACATAAATTCGCCAACTATGTGTTTATTACCCTTGCAGTTTTTTTTAATTAATTTAAAGAATAGACTGGGTTTAGGCCGGTATTAATGGTATTGTTATTTTAAAAAATCTATTTATTCCCTGTTTTTCCACTATTAATTGCATTAAACGCTTTTTAACTTTAAATACTGTCCACTTTATTCACTTACTTTACTTTAACCTGATAACCTGACAAACTCTACATCCTGTGAGTTTATCACCTGCCGCCTTTTGCAATTGCAAAAAATAATTGCACGGGTTCTATACGATTAATTTTGCGGCGCTAATAAATAATGATTGTCTTTTGTTTCCTTTCAACAGTTGAACACTTTACTTCTTCTTTTTTATATATATATTTAACATTCATTAATTAAAATAATAGCAGTTAGTACTACTACTACTACAGAGTTTTCTCCAACTTGGTCTCGTTCCTCTGCGAGTATCTCACAATCCTGAGGTGTGTTTTCAAGGTTGTGTTAAATTCTAATTGCCAGGCAGTAGTGATTTTTTTCCCCCCCTTTTCGTTTTTTTTTTTTTTTCTTTTTGAGTGATTGAGTGAGAAACACTCAAACCTTGAAGAACCGCTCCATAACCCTCTACTCAAAGCTCGTATGGAGAATTCTTTTCCCCTCGTTTCCTTCTTACTCCCTGTTTTCAAAAAAAAAAAAATCCTTACTTCTTACTTCCAGACGCTTCACTTCAGCCTGTGTAACGTGTGACAGCGTCGCAAACTGCCACAACACTGTGACACAAAAAATGCTGCTCATTATTTGCGGCAGAGAACATTCCCCTTAAGAGAAACCAAACACGGAGACCGGGTTCCGCCAGGCGTTTCCATGGTAATCGATACCAGGAAAATTCCTCCGTGCTATTTCCCTAAGACAGACAGTGTCGCGTTTACACCGTCCTGACGCTGCACGCTCGTACCCGCGTCTCTTATGTAAGCGAGGCTCTTCGGTTTTTAAAACACGGGGACGAGTCCTTGTGAAATTCATCACTGTGATAATGTGTGCATGAGGGTTTTATCTCTTCTCAGAATGTCGGTGATAAACAGGCAGATGCAGTTACATTTTCTGCTGCCAATTTCCCAGCTTTCAGCTTTAACGGCAGTAGTCACTCGCCCAGCAGGAGCTCACCGAGGAGCTAAAGAACCATGCGAGAGAAAAAAAAAAGAGAGAGAGAGAGAGAGAGAAAAAAAAAACTGCTGACTACAACGTACACAGCCGCCTACACGCTCCTTGTTTCCTGAGCAAAATGCGCGTGTTCGCTGCTCAGTCTCTGTCCATGATGCAACATTTTCCCTGAGATTTTGACAAGTATTTTTTCCCCCTTTCTTTCTTTCTTGCTTTCTTTTTTTTTTCCTTATTGTCTATCCGAAATTTCCACAGTGGCCTTGCGCTCACAATGTTTAGTCTAACAGCCAGCATTCTCCCAGTATCCCAGTGTAGCGCTTAAAGGAGCAGTCAGCAATTTTGAGGCAAGTTACCTAAAATCATGAAGCATAAAGCGCAAGTCCACAAAATACTGAACAGTGCATCTGAGTGATTATTTCTTTGCAAACAGGACATGAAGCAAAAACAATCCTCAAAAACGATGCTAGTTCAGAACAGAACTTGCGTTAGGATACGACTCAGGTATATATATATATATGGTATATAACAGCACACAAGCGTGAAAGACTACATAACGAGACGATGAAATGTCCGATTAAACTGTACATCGACAAATTAAGGTCTTAACACAGAATGCACGAACACGAACAGGAAACAAAGCCGAGCGAAAACGTTACCACTTCGTTGTGATTGGTCGGATCCTGCTGGTCCACGTTATTCATTTTCTTTCTGGTTTTCTCTTTTCAAATATGACTTTTTTTCCCCCCTCCTCAGTAGCTATTTTAATCAATCTAGCTACGAGCACATGAAATACACCGGATATTACTTTAAAAAGTTGGACTTCAAAATCATTGACCGCCCCTTTAAAAAAAAACGGCTAGCGAATTTCAGTTAATCGAACGCGTGTTTTCACATGATCGTGACGCTAATGTGTTGAGAACGTCTACCGCTCATCTCCCGTTTTTAAAAGCTCCATCGTCTGACTTCTACGCGAGTTCTACTTGCATTACATGTTGTGTCTACCAGGCCGGAAATCAATACGTTTTAAGTTCAATCCCAACCTTATTTGCTTCTATTAGACTTTTCCAGAGTCCGACGTTCTCCGCGGCGGCCGTGCAGGTGAGTCGACGGATACGGAGGTAGAAAGATCTGCCGAAGAGGATGGCTTCTCAGAGAGAGAGAGAGAGAAAGAGAGAGAGAGAGAGAGATAGAGAGGGGGGGTGAGAGAGATAGATAGAGAGAGAGAGAGAGATATAGATAGAGAGGGGGTGAGAGAGAGAGAGAGAGAGAGATAGAGAGGGGGGTGAGAGAGAGAGGGGGGGGGTTTTGACTGATGTGACGCTACTGACACTGTTGTTACATCCACATGTAGCCCATAAAACAGAGAGCGACAGCTGTCAAAGTCGCAGTGACTGAAGCAGGCAGGTGGGACAGCCAGGATTCCCCTCGCTCTCTTCTCGACGGACTCGCTCTGAACGCGAGAGATTGAGTTGTTTCTCTTTCTCTCTCTCTCTCTTTTGCTTCTCATGTGCACACACTTGGACTCTCTCTGAGAACCCGGGCAATGTCCAAGCCGCTTTAATGACTCACCTAATTGCCCCTTTAAGCTCCTGGCAAAATTTGACTCACCGAACGGAGCGAGCGAGAAGCTCTTTTTCATACGACACCACACTCAGGGTGACTAAGTGCTCCGTCAAACATGACATAGAGCACTGTTACTGATTAAAAAGGCCTCGCAGACATGCCATGTAAATTCAGTGAGCAAATGTGTGTGTGTGTGTAATGTGTGTATATATATATATATATATATATATATATATATATATTTTTTTTTTTTTTTTTTTTTTTCCCCCCCCCCACTGATTTTAAGAGCAGGATTAAAGAAAATGATAACAAAATAAAAACGCATTATTAACATCAATCGGTCCGACAAGTTGCCAAGAGAGTGTGTGTGCGTCTGTAGGAGTTAAACTTAATCCATTGAAAAATAAAGAACTGCTTCTAATACTTTGTTATTCCCTCAAGCACATGTACTGGGTTTATATTACAAATATTACATCGAGATCTCGTCCCTTAATTGCAACCGAAGCGCCGCTTAAATGCTAATGAAAAACAATTAAAGGTGTTATAAGCATATTTTATGCAAAGTTATAACAGTTTTCTAGACACTTTTTTTTTTCCACCATCCCACTGCACCTCTTAACGCATTTGACAGAAATACAGCTGTCGTTGTCTTGCGACCTGTTTTTCGTTTGACCTTAGAGGGAACAAAAAAACTAAAAAGTTTCAGAATTCCATCAGGCTTCGACTTATCGCCAACCTTTAACAGCTCTGCAGGCTGCCGGCGTGATAAATATATCATTAGGGGCGGAGCCTAATAACAAGATGAGCATTGAGATGCAAAATATCATTTTTAGTAATAATGATGGAAATATACAGTATTATAAGCAAACTGGATGTTAATCATGTCTTAGTGTTCTGTCCCTTAGAATGTTTTTATTAGTCAAAACTTATCTATATATTTATTAAGATTTAAAATATATTTGAACGATAAATTCAACATTTAAATTATAAAATATAAAAAAATAACATATTATTATTATTATTATTATTATTATTAAGCTTCAAGCAATATATTGCATCAAAATCGTTTTTTTTTTTTAAGTGTCGCCATGTTGCATCAACAACTCAACCGTTCGCAAATATTTCGCAAAGTTTATTGCCGCTGCAATACGTAACCTGCCAGAACACAACCACAGCCCAAACTCTGCCCCGCTGTCACTGTTATATACCAACCACCTCCACCCCACCACCCCACTCCCCTGGTGAAACCCAGGCTGGGGCAGGGAGGAATGGAGGCCCGGGCTTCCTCCATTGAAAATGCAGACACTTTGATATGCAAATAAACGCTAATAACATTTCCAGCGCACATGCGCAAAAAAAGATCCAGGCCTAGTGCTGGGACAGTACCGCCTGTAGTATTATTGTGGTTTGGAGCGTAATTAAGTAACCGTGACATAGTAACCTGGTGTAACTTGGAAGTCTGTGAAAAGGGGGTTTGGATGGAGACCTAGAGTTTCTTTTTTCTCTTTTTTTTTTTTTTAGATCTATTGACATGCAGCCCCTTTCATATGCAAAGGAGTGAAGACATTTCGCACTTGCGTGAATTCAAGGGCCATTTGTACCGTGTGTGTGTGTGTGTGTGTGTGTGTGTGTGTGTGTGTGTGGAGTGCTCTGAGGTGACATGAAAACGTCCAGGACAAACAGGACCAAATGGGACAACAGGGGTGTTGCCAGATTGAGTGAACTTTCATGCAATTTTTTTTTTCATGCAATTTACACAGTTTTTTCCTCTTCGCAGGGGTTTTTAAGGTTCAGGATTTGTTTTGAAAAAAAAAAAAAAAGAAAGGGCCAGAAAATTTGAAAGGTGCACTAGACTAGTGCATGTAGTGGATTTTAAACTAATCGATTTCGATCTGGCAGCCCCTCTCTGAAGAGGTGGGGGTGAACCTTCAACAACAGCGCATTTGTTCCCAAGAAATTCCTCTCCGGCTTTGGCTGTCTGTTACAGCGGCCGGGCGAATGAGGGAATAAGGGAATAAGCACGACTGACTGACTGACTGAGTGAGCAAGCGAGCGAGTGTGTGTGTGTGTGTGAGAGAGAGTGAGTAAGTACTACTAGAGCACTAGACTAGACTGCGGCCTACAGCCAGCCTAATTACTGCACAAGTACTACTGCAAAAAAAATAAATGAAAAATTAAAAAGAAAGAAAACAGGAAGAGGAAAATAAAAAACGATCTTTAAAAATCTTTTAATCCCAGAGAAGAAAGTAAGCACTTCCAAGCATGAAATATATGAAAAGGTATTTAACTGTGCATGAGAAAATAATTACGTTTTATACTTCTGTATATTAGATATGATTAATTACAGCCTGTGTGTTTTTATATGTTTAGACAA
>JAQMYG010000001.1:8417705-8437115 GCA_030014215.1 Clariallabes teugelsi | reverse complement strand
AAAATGAGGGAACTTAATACAGCGGTACCTCAGCGTACAAGTTCTTAAGGCAGAATTTCGTATTGCGAGACATATTTTCCCATCAGAAATAATGTAAATGCAGATAATCCGTTCCAGCCACAGAAAAATATTTCCAATATTACCAATTTCCAACACTATAATCATATCTTTGCATATAAAAACATCTTTTAAAAAAAAAAGACATATAAATGAATTAAAATATTAAATAAATAGACATTAAACCTCACTTAATTTGGCACCTCTTGGCACCAGCTGCTTTAGGAACATAACCGAAAGTTTTTATTTAACAATTTTTTTCTTGCTATCATGCTTGCTTCTTTTACAAAATGCAAAAAAAACAGACACACACACATATCTGTTAACTCGTTTCACTTGGCTTTTCACACGTGACGTAGACGCGAGCCAGCATTCATATGCTGAGGTACCACTGTATAGTAAATTATGCTTAATATAGTGTTCATTAGGTGTCTTTGTTCAGTTTTGTTCAATTCATGTTTTATGTAGCACCTTGGTCCTGGAGGAACTTTTTTTTTTTTTTTCGTTTCACTGAACTGTATATGGTTGAAATGAAAATAAGAGCCTAGTTGATTTCTCCCTTTCTGTTGGAGTAGTGGTTACCACTGTAGCCTGGCACCTGCAGGGTCGAGGGTTTGATTCAAGCTTTGGGTCTGTCTGCATGGAGTTTGCATGTCCTCCTCATGCTTGGTAGGTTTCCTCCCACAGTCCAAAGACATGCAGATTAGGCTAATTGCCATTCCCAAATTGCCTGTTGTGTGTGTGAGTGGGGGCCAGGATTTAAATGCGTATTTAAGTCTTCAATGCTCAGTGGTTAAAGCATTGGACTACTAAACAGAAGGTACTGGGTTCAAACCCCACCACCACCAAATAGGCACACAGTATATCAAGGCCCTCAACCCTCAACGGCTCAGATGTATAATGATGTAAAACATTAGTCGTTCTGGTTAAAGGCGTCTGCTAAATGCTATGAATGTAAATGTGCTTGAGTGTCCTGTGATGAATTGACACCCTGTTGATGGTGTACCCCACCTAGGAGGGGATAAGCTCCAGGCTCTCCATGACCATGTACAGGATAAGGAGTGTAGAGAGTGAATAAAGGCTCCCTTTCTATTTATGGATCACATGAGAAATACACACAGAGTAATAAAGCTACAATTAACCAAAATGAGGGAACGAATTGCACCTCGTACACAAGCAATAGCATTTCATGGGCTCGATGTAGTAAAGCATGGCCCCTGTTCTCTCTCGTCTCTCTATGACCACTCTGAGGCTCTGTAGAAAACACACACACGCACGCACACACAGTGCTATGCAAGATCCTTTCTGCCACCTTTGAGTAAATCCTGCTTCTTTTTCTTTTTTATCTCGCAAATTTTATATCTTGTAATTCCAAATCTTTTTTTTTTTTTTTTTTTTTTGCAATTGCGACACAATCACAACTTTTTCAATTACATATGACTTAGCGCTTAGTGCAGCTTCAGTAACCGCTTCATCCTTGTCAGGGTCACACTGGATCCGGATTCCGTCGTACAAACACTGGATGTGAGGTGGGAATTCAAAACAGATGGGAAGCCAGTCTGTCACATGGCACCATGCATGCACACATTCACACCTAAGGGCAGGTATTTTTATAGGCAGGCAACCTGTATTTTTTTTTTTTAACTAGTTAACCTGGAACTGGAATAATGAGAACAGTCATGTCCTATATCCTACCTTTTGGCTACAAGAATGGTGTTTTTAAGGTCCTGTTTTTGTAATATTTGGCGACATTTTGGCATATCATGTTCCAGTCAATAAAACGTGTAGTTCGAGAAAACAAGAAGTGGATTGTTTCTGATATAAATGAGAAAACATATTACTCAAGTTCAGTTTGCACTTGCACTATGAAAGAAATTTCAAGTTATATTTCTTGCAATTGTATTTAAAATTTCACATTTGCTGCAGCTTTGGTATCAGGGTTTCAGCTGCATCTTTATCAGGGTCACGGTGTGGATGTGAGGAACACGAGTGGAAGCATTCATCACGGACGAGAAGCCAATCCATCACATGGCACCATCCACACCGACACTCATTCCCACCTAAGGACAATTTCAACCAGTCGGTTCACCTACATCTTTTGGGGTGGGTGTGAGGGAGCCTTAGAAGTCAGAGGAATACGGGAAGAACATGAGGAAAAACTCCACAAAGTCAGGAACCCGAGCACGAGATCAAACCAGCAATATTTTAATTTCATTTGTGTAGTTCTGCTCACAATAGACATGATCACAGGGCAGCTGTACAGAGGTCCAGATGTGGGTTTAGATCAAACCAGAGGAACACAGTGGTGAGGAAAAACTTCCTTGAATGGAAACCAGATTCAAAAGGGAACTCATCCTCTTCTGGTTGATCTATGCAGTAGTGGATTTTATCTGATTCGACCACAAACCACCTTTAAATAAATAAACAAAAAGCAGCGTTCTGTGAGCATGCTGATCGTTTCTCAGATTCTAAGCAAGTTTCTGATGTGTGAATGTGTTAGATCATGATAGCACAGCGGTGAAAATGAATGAATGCAGAGCAATTTGAACAATAAAGCATCACTGTATTAGAATAAGAATAACAAGGCATTTCACAACGTCACTACTACAATCACCGTGGTTTATATTTTCATTGTTACGTGTTGTATGATGAGGCAGGTTAGTATTAAATCCATTCACAATTCACAAAAGGCTTAATGCATCATGTAAGTCTATAAAGTGTACGACACATGGTTGGTTCAGTATGAACATGTTACATGAGTATTTATATGTAAACATCTGGAGCATGAGGGATTGTTGCACTCAATAATTCAGGCTACAAAATGTCAAAAAAGAAAAAAAAAAGCAGGAAAATAACTAACTGGGAAGAGTTGAAAGATGTTGTGATTTCAGAAAACAATTCATATTTGAAGCAGATGATACTATATACTGAAAAGCAACGACAAGGGGCGTTCGAGTCAAACCGGAACTTTCTGATTTGAATGAATAACACCACCGATTTTTCGGAAAAGACACATCTGTCTGACAAGCGTTCACCAACACCACTTGCACATTACAGGAACGCGTCTGGGAGTTATTGCGACATCCCCCGTACAGTCCTGACCTCCTGACCTCCAAGCCATTTCCACATGTTTGGGCCGCTAATGGAGTTCCTGGAAGGTCAGCATTTCAGTCTGATCACGGCTCCAGCGTTCTGAGAAAACTTTCTGCATTGATGGCGTTCAAGCACCAGTGAAACATTGGGATAAGTGCATTAGTGTAGCGGGAGATTATATAGAGAAATAAAGGAAGAGTTTTTACTTTCATGACCGTGTTCTGTTATTCTACACTTGAACACCCCTCATATTTTGATGCAACTTTTAGTTACATTCTCTAGAAATAGAAAATCTACATAAGTAATAGGTTTTTAGCTTTATAATTTATTGTCACAGTGCAGGTCTGGATTGCGTTAATAAGGATCTTGTAGCGCACAACATACTGTACACATTATCATTCAATTAAAGATGGCAGATCTTAGAGTAACTTACAGTGTCGCCAAGGTTTTAGGTGTTTGTTCTCTTATTTAACTAGTTATGATGTGTAATCTGTCTTAAAATGGAAAAAAAAACATTTTCTGAAATGTTTGACTGGCAGCGTAAAACTAATTAAATTATCCTTTTTTTTTTAAAGCATTCTTTAATGCTCTGAATATATCAAATAAAC
Source organism: Clariallabes teugelsi (assembly GCA_030014215.1). Lineage (NCBI taxonomy): Eukaryota > Metazoa > Chordata > Actinopteri > Siluriformes > Clariidae > Clariallabes > Clariallabes teugelsi. Next base: position 8,433,357 of record JAQMYG010000001.1, on the reverse strand, counting down.
ACCATTATTATCTAGAGTAAATGTATCATTCTAGTACAATTTGCACCCCCTATAAACAGGAAACGTCAAAAAAGGTCAGGTTGTTTGTCACCGCAGCCGACGGCATTTAAAGATAAACCCGCGCGCCTTCATGTTTCCATAGTTACTAGATCTTTAGCATGGTAAAATGGTTTAAAAAAAACAGCATGGTGAGTGTAATTCTTGCTGTTACTCTAGCTAGTGCTCAAAACATTTTTAGCAAAATATGGATACATATAAAGGCTAATGTACATTTCAAGTTGTCAAGGGTCAAGGTTGTTGATCTGACTTCTAAATTCCCCAGATCTCAAACTGACAGAGCATCCATGAGCCATGCTGGACAAACAAGTCTGATCCGTGCAGGCCCCACCTTGCAACTTACAGCACTTAAAGGATTTGCAGTTAATGTCCCGGTGCCAGACGCCACAGCACACCCTCAGAGGTCTTGTAGAGTCATGCCCCGAGGGGCCGCAGCTGCCCCGGTGGCACAGGGGGAACCTACACAATAGTGTTTTTGTATTTGTTTTGGAGTTAAGGCATGGTCGATCGATGTATATACACAAATTAGTGCTTCTTTAGAGATGTAGTGATAATAGATAAGGAACAAGAATTAATATGTTTAGACAGAAGATAATGATAGATAGATAGATAGATAGATAGATAGGTAGTGTACTTTATTAATCCAGAAGTTAAAAAATGTTATTGTTACAGCAGCCAGTTCACATAATATACAATAAGAAAGCAAAAAGCAAAAATTGCAATGAGGAAAAAAAAATATATATACACTGTTTACAATGTAATGTGCATTAATGAGGTAAAAATGCTGTGAAATCATATGTATATACTGCTTCTATGTACACGTGTATGATGACTGCATATACACCAACTTCTTAACATATACAAATATACGGCTTTAAAGTTCACAAAGCCTTTGTTTTCTTTTGAGCTATGCGTAACAGATACAGCGAGTTAGCCATCTCGGCATCTCGAGATGTTGAGCAAACAAAGATGAAGGAGATAAGTGGAAATAGTCAACAGGCAATAGCTTCTACTGTTAATGAGAACAAGAAGAACCCATCTGGACAGATTTTTGCAGAGGCCAAAGGACCGGCGTGTATTCGATGCTTTTATACAGTTTGACTTCAATAGTGAAATTATTTTTAGTTTATGAGAGAAGATACAGATTGCAGCATAGCGCATAGCTAATGTCTCAGCTCCATGTCTCTGAAGACGATCCTGATAATATGTAGTGGAATTTATGCAAACTACATCCCCGGAACATTTTTTATTTTTTTTTACCTCTCCATAATTAGGATTTTTATTTAATTTTTTTTTTTTACATAAAATGATTCTGTCTCTTTATCTGCACTGCATCCCATTTCAACGACTTCCCACACGTCGTTGAACATTTTGATGGCTAGGTGAGGACGTGGAGCTGATAAGAACCAGGATGCGTTTGATGAGATGGATTTAATTTCGAAGCGAAGTGGTTTTTCGCAGGAATGTGTGAAGAATATATGAATCGGGCTTCGGAGGTACAGCTGCAAACCACCAGGGGATAAAACGCAGAGCCAAAAAAGCGAACGGTAGGAGGCCGGGAAAAAGGAAAGACTCGTACTGGGGAGTTAAGCCACGGGGTTCTCCTGCAACCTGAAGCCTGAGCTGTCATTTCAACACTTCAGCCCACAGAAAAATGTTTATCCAGGCACCGAGAAGCAGCTCCTCAACGCGAGCCTACTGATAATTCCAGGAAGGACCGGGCTTAAGCTGGGTGAGGTGGAAACATCAAATACGCTGGGAAAAAAAAACTATTCAACACCCTTAAATACCACAGGAAACAACTCGAGAAAGGCCTGTTTGGCCAGTGCCTGGTCGATCTCATAGTCAACAAAGGGCAGAGTTTGAAACAAAGTGAAACTTCATTTACCTTTGAATACATGCAGGAGGAAATGACTTCAAATAGAATTTTATGACCAGATTATTTATAGCACAGCACGGGTGAATTCATGATTCCGATTAGTCAGAACATCCTAAATACAGTCAAACTGATCTAAACACTGAATATATGATCATTAAATGTGTCCTCTTTTATTGGCAGAACATATTTTTAAAGCATTAATTTACAAAAAGAAGCTAAATTAATGCATTACTACTGCACAAACTACAAATTCAAGCATTACTTTGATTAAAGAAATTTAAAAGCAGATTCATTTATTTATAATTGTAATAAAAAAAATATTAGAAACAACTGACCAAACTCATACTCATTGCTTGTTAAGACATAAATCATAATTCAAATTATACTGGATTTAAACAGTTGTTGCTATGGTAACAGCTCATAAATAAGGACTTGTATGTTGAAGACACTCACTGTAATTTAAGATGAATAACACAAATCATGGATTCAAATGTGTTTTTGTTTAATAACCAGAACTAAAACATGATGTTTCTTGTAAAGAAACTTTTATTCAAAAACTGTCATTCAGGAGTCTCCACTTTTCCACCAAAAACAAAACAAAACAGAAAACTACTGTAGTTTTGTCGACATTAAAAGTATGTAACTATAAACTGGTGAAATCGATTCTACTGCTTTAATACAATAAAAAATTATTAATTGGTAAATTGTTGCACTGGAAGAAGAACAAAACACTTCAGCTTGTGGGGTTGTTGGAAAATAATCAATGCCTGGGTGGTAACAATAACTCTGCTTTGCATCACATTACTCCATCATTGATTGTTTTCCCATATCATCACACCCAGAAGAGTTTTATCCCTTACATATGGTCTTCCATCTCCTAAGCGTTCTTCAAAATGTTCCTCTTGAGAAACCATTAGAACTCCCTAAAAAACTGGCAGTGTTTCCCAACTACTTACAACATTTAAAAAAAAAAAAAAGAAAAAAAAAAGCCTGGAACCTTTAACTTTCCAAAGAACCCTTGAGGAACAATCTTTTAAAGATTGTAGAAAGTAAATTCCAGGCTGTCACGATAAAGTGTTTAGCAGATGCGATAATCAACTGATACACTTGACATTTTCAAAAAAGTTCACCCTTTACTTCTAAAGCTCATCAACGCAGACCTGATTAGAAGATCAATGCATTTCGTTTGCTGCAGGTTTAATTTCAATGTGGGTGTGTGAAGAATTTCGAATCAGGACCGTGCCAAGAATTGTACAAAAAAAAAGTGCACATTGTCTCAGATCTCATCAAAATAACAAAGTAGGAACGTTTTTGAAGTTCAGTTGTCAAGAGCGCATGTTCTCATTTTGAGCAGGCACGGAAGAAAAAGTATCTGCTCAGGAAATGCTGGAGGTGAAAAGGGTGTAGTAGTCGGCTCCTTCTTTGTTTCTGGCGGCTTCAAAGACGTGGTCTTGATTTGCCTCACCCGGTTAAGTACATACTGTATGGCGCAGACATGACATATTTCTCCATTCAAGCCGAGTTCACTGCACTACTGCGCTTACGCAAATACAAAAACAAGCACACTTCAAAATTGTTATTGTCAGAAGATTAATTTCCACTCATTCCTCTGTCTTTTACTCGCTAGTCCGAATTCCCTGCCAGGTTTAGTGGGCTTCTTTATACACGTGGCTTCAATAATGAACAAAAAAAATGGAAAAGAAGGTGTTCTATAAAAAAAATTATTTTATTTTAAAAATGCCTTCGTTTCTGTCTCTGAGCAGCACAAGAGGGAAACATGAATTCGGGTCAGGTGGAAAGAAGAAGGGATTAGCGGAGAGCCCTCATGTATTCCAAGGCATAATTTTACATAATAAAGAATAGCGGAGTAAGTAAAACCAGATGGAACACATGTAATCCAAAGGCACTGTCTCATATTTTGGGGTGGGGGTGGGTGGGGGGGGGCACTGTTTATGCACCAGGCAGCGGTGAGACGAGACGGAGGTGTGAAGGCGGTATTCAGGCTGAACGGTGAGAGCGTGATGAGATACGCTAGGCTTCATTCCTTCTTCTTTCCTTCTCTCGTTCTCCATCTCTCTACATGCAGTGTCACAACACCAGCTCGCCCACTTGAACTCGGATTAGAAAAGCGCAGCACTTCCTCACAGGCTGTTCAGAACACACACAGACACACACACACACACACACAAAACCAGGTTTCGTTTAACCAGTTTTTACACAATGTGCCATTGCTTAGATAAAGAAAAAGTCATCGCCGAGGTTTGGGAAGCAAAACAAAACATGGATTATTTGTTATTTAGAGAATGAATGGCCTTTCTGTCAGGCTTGTCACTGTGTGACGGTGAGGTGTGTAAAATAACTGACATGTCATCATTTTGGGTGGATTTCTTTCTTTGACATCTTGTAAACATTTGAGAAACTTAACAAAAACGCATTATTTGAATGTACTTAGTGTTTGTAACTGTTCAGTTTCATTGTGCTAATTTTACTTTAACCTTATTAACATAAAATGTGTATTTAATCATTTCATTCATTTAGCACTCATTTGCATTAAGTTTTTCCTATTTTAAATTATTGATTTTTTTTTTTTAAACTGCTATTTAATCAAATAAATGAAGAAATGAAGAAACAAATAAACACACTCAGTACTGTGCAAAAGTCTTGAGTCAAGGCCTCAGTTGGCTTCCAAAGATCCAGACCTTCCTGTATTTTATATGTAGTGTTGAGGAAATGATCTCCAGGCTTCCTGAAGAATTTTATTTCTTTTATGTTCAGTCCAGTCCATGTACCTGACCGCTTTCAGAGGAATTTTATTTTATTTGTTGAGCCAGTGACCTATGAATCATTCAAGCATAAAAAACATCTAACCTAAGGCTTGAACCAGTGAGAAACAGGTGCAGATGATGACAGATGATCAGGTCAGTGATTATTATACTGGTGATGCTGAATGCCGAGTGGTTGGAACAGACGAGAGGGGAAATGAGGCTGCTGCTGAGGTTGTTACATAAACAAGCAATTTTTTAATTGTATTTTTAGGCACTTTGCAGCATTTTGCAGTAAAAAAAAAAAAAAATTCCTTTTCTTTCATTACATCATTTAATTTAATCTGAATATATATTTATTGGGGGTGTCAAGACTTTTTCACAGTAATGTAGATGAAATAAATGTGAACTAAAACAGAATAAACAACTAATAATAAAGTAAATAATAAAGATATAATCTGACAAAAATGACAATAAAAAAATCTGAAAGGCAAAAAATTGTTATATCTATTTATAATAATAAATATATAATTATATTAATAATATTATATAATATTAATTATATATATCTCTATATTTTCTTTTCTATCTTTACATTTTGTAAATGTATCTAAATTATATATACACACAGTGCTTATAAATGTACACACACACACACACACACACACACACACACACACATTTTAATTCAAATAAAATTTAAATGCACTCCACTAAACACACACACACACACACAAACACACACACACACACACAATGCAAAAAGACCCAAGATTTTGTAAAGTTACTTTGTAAAGACGCCACCTCTTGGTTATGTGTACACTTTAAGCGAATGCTCCTATGCTCTAAATAAAGCTCAGCCTCACACACTCACATGTGCTGCACTTGTAAAAAAGCCTAAACATTAAAACTTGCACACCAGCGAAGCGAGCCGATGCACAAAAATAAACTGAGTTCTTCAACAATACCTCAGCGTGTGAGTGTGACACCGTGGAAGAAAATAACTTTTATTAAAACTCGACTTGGCACTTAAACTGACAAAAGTGTGACTGTCTCTAAAGAGGAGATTCAGACACAAAGAATTTTCCAGGGGGAAGAAAAAAAAAGAAATTATAAGCTTTGCTCTCTAGCCTTTACCAAACCATGGCTTTGTTCTTTCTCTTCCCATAACATGTGTTTTTGTCTCAACAATGTTGTTTTCTGCATGGGGAAATAATCTGTCTAAGAAGTTCAGACGAGCCGCACACGCCGAACTGGAGCGCTGCGGTAAAATATGTCTTCCGTCATTACGCGGCAATTATACTTATTAAACACAGAGGAAACATATTCAAAGGGAAGACTTTGCGTTGGAGATTCAGAAAGAAAGGAAAAAGCCCCTGGCCTGCACGAGGCCGTCTCAGAAATGACATCCTGTCAAAAGTTCGTAATGAAACACATTTTCATGGCTTTCCGTGACATGAGAAACGGCGCGTGTTCCGTGTGATCGTTATCCTGCGAAGAATCTCTCATAACTCCTGCTGGTAATCGTGCTGTGACTGAGCTCAATTGTCTTCTCGTTGAAGGCGGCCTCGTCATGACCGCACGAGGCTCCGGGAGGGGTGGAAGGACCTGGGAACGGCCGCGGAGCCAGAATGAGGTTAGCGTTAACCCCGGACAGGCCTGCCACCATCGATCCATGTAAGTCGATTTGAATGATTCGGTAATTCCCCTTAATCTTCAGGGCAGAATTGAATATGAAAATACACCTCAGTGCGCCTGACGGTCATGAACGAGTTTGAAAAGGAGGAAATCAAGGAGACGGAACCACTGGATTGCATACGGCATGTGAGAAAAACAAAAAATAAGGGAATTCCTGGAATTGATTCCGTACGGTTTTTCACATGGGTAAGGGATTTGAATAAACGCATTCATGTTCAGCCTTGGATTGTCACGGTTAAGCTAGCTTTTTATCAGACTCAGGATCAGTTTATTCGCTAAATGTACAAATACACAGGAACTTGAACTTGTCAGATCAGGACGAGGATCTAATGTGCAAACAAGCAAATGTGAAAACATACAAATGTGGACATTGACACAATTCCAGAATTTTTCAAAAATCCAATTGCAAAGTCCGTGTACACACACACATTTATAGAAGGAATGATACTACAGACAATGCGTCACGACCTTACTCAGGTTTTCTTTTTCTTTTTTTTTGCCTGAAGCATGCTGAAGATGCTATTTTTAAATCTAAGTAAACATTTCTTGTAAAATAGAAAGGGGCAAAATTAAGTGTAGTGAAAGGTCAAAGGCATCTGGCAATTTGTTTACGTTGCTAAAATATGCACAAATAATGCTACATAGCTTGATAATGGATTTCCTGTAAGTAACCAACCAAGCACTGTCGCCTTGCACCTTGATGGTCTTGGCTCGATTCCTGCGTCGGGTCTGTGTGCATGAAGTTTGCATGTTCTCCCTGTGATTGTTGGGTTTCCTCCTACAGTCCAAAGATATGCAGATTAGGCTAATTGCTTGCAAGTTCCCAAATTGCTTGTAGTGTGTGAATATTGACCAGAGGTCCTTCCACGGTTGCGAAAATGAGAATAAATACAACGATCACCAGTGGCCTTCACAGTCCCTAGTTGGACTACAGAGGTTCCTGGATGGATGGATGGATGAAAAATCCAATATTTATCATTGAATTGCCACCAAGCCCATTATATTACAACCTGGAATCAACGCTTGATTAACAGGCTATTAGCAAAGAAAACTAACTCAGTTAAATACACTCACTCACTCATCTTCTATACTGCTTTATCCTGTATTCAGGGTCGCGGGAATCTGGAGCCTATCCCAGGAGACTTAGGGCACGAGGCGGGGTACACCCTGGACAGGGTGCCAATCCATCGCAGGCCACACACACATACACTTACACTTACACACCCATTCACACACTACGGGCAATTTGGGAACGCCACTTAGCCTAACCTGCATATCTTTGGACTGGTGGAGGAAACCGGAGTACCAGGAGGAAACCCACCAAGCACTCCACGCACACAGAGATGGGAGTCGAGCCTGGCCGGGAATCGAACCCAGACCCAAGCGACAGTGCTAGCCACTACACCACCGTTAAATACAGCTAATTAATATTTGCTAATTAATATTGTGTTCTACAGCATGTTTTTTTTTATGTTATTCTTTTTTAATGCGCTCACTTAGTTAATTCTTTCTAGGAATACCTCATATTATAGGAGTCTTTGCTAACTCGGGTACTGAAGTAAAAGATTATGTATTTTCTATATTTTTATTCTAATAATTTACACAGCATGAAAGGTATAGATGAATTGATTCATTTGATTTAATGCTAATATCATAATTACGGTAGATCATACATCATACAGTCACTGGTTGGACGAGGTTAATATTTGTTAGCACTTTGAAAGACTAATTAATAATGCATGGAGTAAAAAGGTTTTCTTTCCTTTTTGCAAATGTAAGTAAGGTAAAAGTATAAACATGCCAAAATTATAATTAAGTATAGTACCATAGCACGATTACTCAAGTATGTGCCACTATAGGGTAAAAAAAAATGAAAGGAAAGGTCATTTCTGCTTATTTGTGAATAAACCACACATAGTCCATTTTAAACAAGTCTTAAAGGTCTCTAAAATGTCTCTGTTCATTTTCCAGATGAAATACAACCCAGACCATACATTCTGGCACTCCTGAATTATCCTTCTCTTTCATTCATTTTTCAAACATGTTGTTTCAGCATCTTTAACTTTAAGTGAACGTCTCCCGAACGTCCCTTTGCAGAACTGCATGTTTCGAGCCAATCAGAACACAGAGCCTGGAAAACCAACGCCTGCTCTTTCATCCAATCGAGTTCACCAGATTATAAGGTATTTCACACCTAATTAGATTTATTTTTTTTTTTATGCATGTGTTTGTTTGAAGAACAAAACAAGTGAAAAAAAGTTTTTTCTGATTTAGTGTAACTCTCTGAAAGGTCAAAACACAGACCTGTTCTGTTCTTTCATGTCTGATTTGGGAAAATAAAATGCCGACTATTGGGTGGAGTCCTGGAATGCTGAGACCAATAACAGATGAATCCAAAAAGTGGGTCCATAAAGAAAAAATATGCAAAAAAAAAAAAAGAGAGCATGAGTTTTCTCATGTTTTTTTATTTGACATGCACACATTTGCACCAGAGATCTACAAGAATGCTGCAAAAATGATTGTTTGAATATTTATAATAATCCCCCTTTAATCATGAAAAGTGATCTCTTTTGGGAAAAAAAAATCTATAACCTTCGGATGTGGTGTGTTTCTGGTTCTGATGGAGCGCTAATACTTTTAGTTACATGGTGACACGAAATAAAGAACTTGAGAGCTGGTGTTAAAGAGACCAAAAACCCAAAAACCCTGGATCGAGATTTTTCCCCACACTGCTTTTCTGTAATGTCGAGCACATGTCTAGTCAGATACACATTTCAGGCACTGCGAGAAAGCTACAATAGCGCGTCGATGAAATCCACCGCCGCTAAGCTATCTGGACGTGTTCACACCAACGCGCCGCTTCAGATTCCTTATCTTTCTCATATGAAGAACAAGCAGAGACTTGGTGCGCTATCAGGGCAAGATCACAAGTTTGAATTCTTCTCTTTCACAAACCGGGACAAAAGACCGAGCTCAAACAAAACCCCAGTGCAGGTCCTCCTATTCAAACGCGAGCTGGCTGTGGAGGCCGCGCCGCTGAATGACTGGTGGCTTTTAAAAGCAGCGCAGCGAAAGGAATTACAGCCTGATCGAATGAGGTTTGTAACTTGATTGAACATCAAAGCGTCCTCATTACTGCAATGTTAACAATTCTGAGTGAGGGATGACGGATAAGAACTCGAAAAAGGTTTTGTGTGTGTTTACTTTGTGCCGGTCGTACGCTACACGGAAGAGCGAGTGAAAGGATGTGTACTGTACCTCGGAGAGATTGTGGCCGAAAAACGCCAGCGTAGGAGGGCGGAGGTACCGAAAGAGAGTCTGTTGTGCGTCTGGCAATCGTTTTTTTTTTTTTTTTTTCTTGCCGTGTCTGTGCAGAGACACAGCCAAATGGAACCAGATGCTATTCGTTGCCGTCCCAATGGAGCAAAGGCAAAAGAAAAAGGAAGAAAAGAATCGGGGAAATCAAGAGAATGAGAGAATGAAAAGAGAGAGAGAGAGAGAGAGAGATGCGGAAAATAGATTTACAGTGCCTGATAATTCAGTTCCGCAGTGGCTAACCTCCCAGCTCGCTGCATTCAGCTAAAGCCAACATTTGCACGCTGTGGGAACGTGTTTCAAGTCGCAAAAAGCTTCCATGTGCATCGAGGAGAAGATTTTTCTTTTTAAGACTTTTGGACGTCATGGTATCTCTCGCATAGATGCTCTAGAAGGACTCGAACATGTGGTATAGGTATCAATTCAGCCATGAGAGTGCAAAGCCGGTGGCTCGCTGGATTTTGTGTGCCACCGAAACGAATCTGTTGTCACTCCGGGCAAAGTTATGGGGCTGCCTGCGTCTAATTTTAGCCGAGGGCCCGGCCGCGCGGCTCACAAACGGCACACATAGCAAGGATAAATCATGGCACTGAAGAAAGGGGCCCACATTCTGGCCCATCATATTCAGCACTGGCACATTTCAAAAGTGACATGTTCATTAAAAAAAGAAAATCGCTCCAACGCAGAACTGAAACAATCAGCGTTACATAAATCATCTTTGTGCGCGTGGCCCTGCTGACGCGAAGTCTTTCCATTTAGAGTCAGCTCAAATTGAAGACATGGTCTTCAAAGGAGAGAAGTTATGTTCCATTTTGTTGCTGGTCTGGATAAAGTTCTCATCTATATGAGTGTGTGAGTGTGTGTGTGTGTGTGTGGTTGTATGTGCGTGTGCGCGCGAGACATCTGAACAAAATATTCTTCGACTTTTGTACAAGATTTCCATAGCTACAACATAATTGAATTTCTGTAGCCTTTGATGCATTAGTTTTCTCTTAAAAACAGCGTCGCTCTACTCCCATGGTGCATTAGGCATATGGTCTATTAACCAGGATGAATTTCTTGGGTCATTGAGAACACATTTTATGCACTATTTGTGCACCAGTCAGGTGTGTGCTGTGACCCTGTGCGTTATGTGTAATAATATAATACAACCCTGCAGTGTGAACGCTCCATTAATGCCGCTCTTTTCATGATCAGACGTCGTAAGATGGTAATTTTCCGTCTTTGTCGCATAAATTAACAGATGCTTCATGGCTGTGAATTTGATATTGAAAATTGCGTTAAATGCTTTATATAATGATCATCCGAACCGCTCTTTTTTATCTGTGGTTAATGAGGCTAATAAAAAAATACCACGCAACAGTTTCATGTTAGCACAATGTTTTGTAGATGTTACAGTTTTTTCTTTTTTTTGATTACAGATAATGTTTATAAACATTCCTTCAACATTGCTACAACATTACTACCTGTAGGGAAAGGAACTCTTTCATCTTGTAGTCTCTGTTCTGGAATAATTTCTCAGATAGTAACATTATAAAGCAAATCATTATTACTGAAGGTTGCAGAAATGTTACAGTCTAACCTTTTTAGAACATCATAAACATCTTACAATCTTTTTGTTTTTCATCTTTACTTTTAATCAGGGTATGCTAATCAGTCATATATATACTAAAAAACACTTTGCTCATTTATACAGTCAAAAGTTTGGACACAAGTTTATTTTATACATTCTAGAACATTTTTTCTTTTAAACTATAATATAACACATATGGCATTAGATACGATGCAAGAACAGTATTGTGTCAAGTGCGTTTGTAAAGCCCATCAAGCACCATGATGAAACTGGCTCTCATGAAGACCTTCTCAGGAAAGTAAAGACCAAAACTTACCTTTGCTGCAGAGGAGAAGTTCATTTGAAGATACCAGCCTCAGAAATCACCAATTAACAACCAGCACCTCAGATTAGAGGCGTTATGAAGGATTTACAGAGCAGAAGTAGCCGATATACATCTCAATATCAACTGTTCAAAGGAGATTAATGCATATTTTGGACGCCTTCAGCATTGTTTTACAGTGTAGAAAAAAATACAAATCTTGCACCTCCAAAGTCTGGGTTCGATTCCCTCCTCGGGTCTGCGTGCTTGGTGGGTTTCCTCCACATTTTTCAGTTTCCTCTCACAGTCCAAAGACATCCAGATAAGGCTAATTGGTGTCCATTGGGATAGGCTTCAGGCCCCGTCACCCTGTATACAGGATAAAGCGGTATAGACGATGAGTGTGTGAGTGATGAGAGACCATGGAATAAGAAGGTGTGTCCAGACTTTTGACTGGTAGTGTACTTCAAAAAGAATGAAAACAATTGTTTGTTGTGTGGTAACGTTAGATCAGATCAGAATGCCATTTTTCAAGTAGACCCTACACTTGCATTGTTTAGCAAAGTAGGATTGCTAGTTTATTCATTTATTTTCAGTACTTACTGTACCCTCTGTGGCCGTCATCTATTTCAGGGTTTCTCATTCTTAGTCCTGGAGTGGTCTAGCATTTAGCTTGTTTTAACACACTTGATTCAGCTGTAACATGCCTTATAAAACGTCTCGTTTCATTTGTGTGAACGGGGAGCAGGACCCAAAAGCAGCGGCTGCTGCGACAGATAAGATTAGCTTGTAACTTAAATGCTATAAGTGAGGAATAAATCATGTAGGGCTGTGGTGTTATAGAACAATAAGCCGTGACAGGGCAGTGTGAAGCAGCCCAGCATGAAGTGGAGTGGATTGTTACTGCACCATAATCAATTAATTTTAGGTAACACAATGTTGTGAAGCATTTTATGTCTCTTGCACCAAAGCAATTTTTCTAACTAGTGACATTTATAATCCATTTGTAGTTGTGATGTATTGCAAGTACAACAGCTGCCTTTATGTTAAGCCAGAACAAACAGCTTGTAATGTTTCGGCAAACCCCCAAAGCTTCCTGGGAAAAAGCTGACAAAGCTGAAACTGGAGACTCCTTCCAAAAACTGCTAAAATAAAACAATAAATAAGATAAAATAAATAAATGAAACTTATAGAGAATCCTTCCAAAAACTGCTAAAATAAAACAATAAATAAAATAAAATAAAATAAATAAAACTTATAGAGACTCCCTCCAAAAACTGCCAAAATAAAAGAATAAATAAAATAAAATAAAATAAATAAAACTTACAGAGACTCCTTCCAAAAACTGCTAAAATAAAACAATATATAAAATAAAATAAAATAAAATAAAATAAATGAATAAAACTTCACCAAATCAATCCCAGTGTGTTGGTGTTATTATAGGAACATGATTTGTCTTTGTAATACTTTCTGTCCAATTAGAATCAAGAATTCAAGGCCACTGAGATACAGTACATGTTTTTTTCTTTTACTCAAAATCTTTATAAGATCAGAAAGAAATATTATTCATTGATTGTGTGGACCAATGAAATTTAGTAATAGACTGGAAAACAAACTCCAACAATAGTTTCACAGAAAGAGAAGAAAAAAAACAGTCCAAACTTAAAAACAAATGTGACGTGTGACTGTAATTTATTACAATTGTTACATTTATTAAATGTATTAGTAACCGTCAGAGAGTATGGAACGGAAACATCCTCAATTGCCAACCAAGAAAAAGTTCAAAAGTCAACCATCAGCTGAATAATTCATCAATGCAAAGGGCAAAGGGCGTCATGATCTTGCGTGCCGATGCATATCCTCACACTATCATCCTCACACACATATCCTGCCTGTAGTCTTGATCTCGCTCCATCAGACTTTCACAAACTTTGTTTGGTTCCCTGAAAGCAGCTCTATGAGGACGAAGATTCACTTGTGATGAAGCAGTGAAGACAGCGGTGCATTTGTGGCTCGCAGCTCAGAAAGTTTGTTGATGGATGGACAAAGTGTATTGAAAAACAAGCATGTCGAAAAATTATGTATTTGTCTTTTTGCTTTAAAAGTTAATTATAATAAATTCCACAGCCAGAGTGCAGATAATTTAATTATCTTTAAGATATTTAATTACCTCATGAGTGTCTGTTTGTGTGTGTGTGTGTGATATTGCAGCTATCCATAGCTGTACTTATTTCCAGACTCGGCTTATTTTACATTGCACACACACACTTGCTATAGGATCATAAATAACAGCGCTGCTCTTAGAGAAGACATTGTACTGCATAAAGCTTAACTAGTTTTTAGTCTGCTAGATAAATGCTTACAGTGATCAGTGTTAGCCTGTTATATTGTTATACCTGTGTCTGTCTTTGTTTGTAATGTTTATCTAAAATGCAAAAGTTAGCACACCCTATCCATGAATCGATGCTTTTTCATTCTAAAAGCTTCGCAACGTGCCTCCATGTCTCACCGTGCGAATTCTTTTGTATGACATAACACACAGCTGCCTTCTTAGAAATCCTTGATATCAGAATAGAAATGGCCGAGGTTGAGCTCGACACCGAATCCCGGGGTCACCGGGGTCACCGGGGTCTCATGTCTGCACTTCTCGAACTTGGAGGGGTTTTGTGTCTTTATAAAAGCCTGAAACGGTGTCGAGACATTATTCCTCTTTAAGTGTACTCAGATCCTTATTCTTTCCCACTTACCCTCGTTGAGTCACTCCGGCTCTGTGCTCAGACTCTCAGAAAAAGAAAAAAGCACAAAAAAAAAAAAACGACTGAGAAATGTAGGCTGTCAAAAATTATACATGCTGCCAAATTTTGACATGCACATACCATTACGCTCAATGTGTTAAGTGGTGCAAGGGTTCATTTTTCACTGGCTATAGTCATAAGTTCTAACCAGACAGCTGTTTTCTCCCTTTTTGTACTGTTTTAACATTGTGTTGATGACGTTTGGGGGATGAAAGGAAGTACACCATGTCCCTGCATTGTATCACGAGCAGACCGAGAGCAGAAATTCCTTTTAAAGACTGAGGATGAGAATAACAGTATAACTGGTGGAGGATTTTTCTTTTTTCTCTCTTTTTTTTTTTTTGAAAGACAATAAGAAGAGCTTACAAACTATTCGCTTCCTGTTTAAACATCTCCCGGCAGTTTATAGTCTTCACTACATGCTCTGTTCCTTAAATCTCTTAGCCAGACGTTTTCTTTTCTTTCTTTTTTTTCCTGTTGTCGTCCAGTCCTGAAAAGAACCAAGCTTATACAGGAGCTTCAATCAAATAAGCAAGTGGAACAATTACAATAACAGTAATTTCACACTTCTGATTTCAAACGCTATCTAATATATTATATTATACAGATTCTCTAGAGAAACCACTTTCCAGAGGTGCTCACACATGCAAATGTAATTACAGTGACAAATGCAAATCCCACACTATTATGAAAACCATCAAGAACGAGATTATTAAATAAGAAAATGAAATGTCCTAAGCTGGAAGATGAAATATGAACAATTATAACAATGGGTAAAAAAAAATTGCTTTTTCAAAGCCTGACTTTAAGGTAATTAACTTTATGCATGTTTAAACACTCACTGTCAAACGTGCAGCATATTAGACAGCTCGTGTTATTAAAATAATATTAAAGAGCCGAAATAAGGAGGAAAGGTAAGACGGTTTTGGATCGGTAGCGTAGATCCGTTTCAATTCGATTCGCTCCAGTTTTCTATAGGTGATTCTATAAGTTTCGGGAAGAAAAAAAACGCAGGACTGCAATCTCTCTCATACATCTACAAAAGGGGGGTAGGCCGGTTTCATATTGAGCTCCAAAGCTTTGGATTAGCCTTCCAGACAATGTTCGGGGCGCAGATACAGTTTCCCAGTTTACACTGGGTTACTAGGTTAATAACTAAGTGCCATCAGTCAAACAAAGTTGGAAAGGGGATTTTTTTTTTAATTATTAATAATTGTGGGGGGGGGGGGGGGGGGTTTAATCCAAGGTATCATAAAGTGTTTTACTTACCTA
>JAQMYG010000001.1:8400595-8417678 GCA_030014215.1 Clariallabes teugelsi | reverse complement strand
ATAATCAACCTCAACCAAAATGATGATTCTGATGAAATTTCAACATTGAATCAATGTCACCTTGCTATCTGGGTTAGGAAATTGGGGGGGGGTGTCAATCAATCACATGGCACACACACATGCATTCACACACTGTGGGAGGAAACCCAGCAAGCACAAGGAGAACATGCAAACTCCACACACACAGACAGACCCGAGACGGGAATTAAACCCGAACCCTGGAGGGTGCAAGGTATCAGTGCTAACCACTAAGCCACCGTGCCACCTGAATGTTATTAATATATAACTTATTTGACTTTGTATGCAAAAACATAGAATCTGCATAGAACATATGCAGGTATAAGATGTATACTTATTATTTTTTTATTTTTAAAAAAGGATTCCTATAGTAAAAAAAAGCACATAATGCATTTCCATTTGTCTTGAAACTTGTGAGACGTGCGTGTCTCAAAGCTTGTAATGGAAGAAAAAAAAAAAAAACATAAGAAAATTTAGCCTAAAGCGCACTTCAAGTACAGTGTAGAGAATTTGCAGGTGGGCACAGGGGCTGATATCTCCTTTCCTTTACCTGGTCTCCATAAATGCCCACAGCGTCCTTCCTTCGACCTCTTGTTTGGTGGTAGAATCATCAACAAGATAAAGTAAATCTACATTAACACCATTTGGCAGACAACCTTATACAGAGTGACGTACATTTTTTTTATCTCATTATACATCTGAGCAGTTGAGGGCCTTGCTCAAGGGCCCGACTTGGTAGTATTGGGGTTTAAACCATAGTGCAATGCCTTAACCACTGAGCTCCCCCTGTCCCCCTGTCACTTTCCTCGGGGTATCACGTCTGTCCAAGTAAGTCTGACACGTTAACGTATTTTAAATATTGTTTAAAGGTCATGATGTCGGTCACTATATGCACACAACAGCTACATTCGTGCTGTTCAGGTAACCAACAGCCCAGCTACCGCCAACTACTTGTCTAGTGTGAAATAAATATGTCAAAGTTGTCTTACATGTGACTGTTTATAACACATGCATTTTTTTTACCACTGTGTTAGACCAGCCACTTAAAAAAAAAAAAAAAAAAAAGATAAAAATATATATATGGGATAAATTGACAGTATAGTCACTTCTCCATGCACAGCTAAACCCCTGCTTATGGTGAGACGTTTCATAATAATTCAAGACGCAGCATATAGAGGGAAACACAAAGAGGTGGGTCATGAGTCACACATGAAGACAAGATTGAATTATGGAATAACTTGAGACGGGTGAATAGAGGCGAAGACATGCAGCTATAGCAGCACCCGCACCAGCAGCAGTAGCAATAGCAGTAGCAGGATCAGCGTCTCGCTTTAGCGACGAGACAGAGTATATGGTGTATGTCGTCTGTGCTGGGTATTTTAATAAGGAGTTCAGTTATGCTTGTCAGCAAAAGCCTCAACTGTGCAACAAGAGCTGGTAAACAGATAAGTTCCACACTGGATCTTACAATAGCAGCTGTCCCCTAAAGCGTGCGCCCTTAATGTCTCGCTGTCACGGGAAAAAAATTGACAAACAGGATGAGACGCTGTTTCGTTGGTGACTGGGGCGATAATCCGGTTTCTCATATTGAGATTTCCGTTTGCACACACGGCCGAAGTGATGACGTGACCCACATGTTTCAGACACATGTATTATTATTATTATTATTATTATTATTCCTTTATGACACAGCGTTAAGAGTCTAGGTCTTGGTCACATCTGTAAGACGTATATCGTCTAGCATCTGGCTCCTTCAGCTAACACGCCCGACCGAGCGCTTCCGCCCTTCCCTTCATATGTACACCATGTGCCGGCCAAATATCATGTTAAAGACGGCGTGAAAATGGCACGTGACAGGTACTTTAGACCCACACCCAGACCGTCCCGACAACGCCGGCCCATCCAAGACAACGGTAAAACGTTTCGGATGAAAAGCGTCCATCCCTCAGCTGGCGCCAGACAGTCTAACAACTGGCTCAAATTGATTCTTAATCATGTTTGTATGGACCTCGAGCCCTCGGCCAGCCGGAATCGCAGAACAGCCGACCGGCACTCATTCCCTCTCTGCTACTGGATACACGCTAACGCGGTCTCGTCTGTTAGAAATGTACGGCCGAAGGGTGTGTGTTTCCCGATCGGCGAGTCCGCACGGCGATGATATCGAGGCGAAGCTACAGTACGCATGCCTCGTGTTCTTGTGTAACTGCGTGCGGGCGTAATTTATAGACTTTTGACTCTGGAACGTTATTTAAAGCATCCAATCAAACACGTAAATACTTCTTTTATTTCATCCCCCTCTATCTTTCTACATGCATTCCTAGTTGTTTACACCAGAAATATTTCATCACTGTTATTTTTCGGGATGATTACACACTATATATATATATATATATATATATATATATATATATATACAGATAAACGTATCTCAAGGCGAAGTGTTCAAATAATTTAAAAAAAGATATTACAATCGTGTGATTAGCATCCGGGCTCAATCTCGACAACACAAAGCTCCCGCGCAGTGGTCCGCGTCTTCTTTTAGTTGACTCACTTCATGTATACACACGTACATAGACCTAATTACACATCCGGAAGGCACGGTTATGTAAATGAGGCCGAAAATCAGGTTTCATGAGGGCCCTCATCAGTCTGTCACAGTTAGTGCGATATTGCTGCTGGTTTTAAGAGGAATGTCATTACTCATGACGGGCGGGGGGCTGTCAGTTTATCCAGGCAGTGTGGCTAAATGTCTTTAAGGGAGTCTGCTCTCTTCAGGCTGCCATTAATCACCCGTACCTGCTCCGTAGCGCTCTCTTGCAGCTTTGGAAAGCCTCCGTCTCTGAGATCTTTTTTTCTTTTTTTTTTCCCCTCATTTGACTTTCTAACACGGTCCTAGTCGCAGCACAAGGTGTACTCACGGCATTCGGAAGGTTAGACATATTAGCTAAAAATGGTTGGGTTGGTCTTTTTTGTTTTTTCTTTTTCTTCAGTGTACTTTGACTGCAGGCTTGCATATCCGAGTAGATCGATACAGATCATTTCAGCATTAAAAGATAAAAAGCGTATTTTTCTTACAGGTGACATGATGGAAGGACTGCGGCGAATGTTGCAACATATTATTGTAATGCATCATCTTCGGAACTGCAATATATCATTCTTTTGATCTATGTGGAAATACAATGGAAGGAACATATATTGCTCTGGGGTCAACAGAATCAATTGCGCACACCGAAAAAAAGAATGATATATAAATATATTTTACGGCTCGTGACTGTTCGAATGTCCATGAGTTTTTTTTGTTTGTTTGTTTGTTTTTTTACAATGCACCAAATAAAGCTAGCCTGCACACGGATCGCACGCAACAGCCGTTGGCATCCGTCGCATCCAAAAAAGCGTCCATGCGCCACATCGCTGCGTCCGGAGGGTGGGGTGTCTAACCTCTATCCTATTTGAGCTCGAAAACATTTCAACCGCCCGCACTTGCCAGTAAAGGAGGCTTGTTAACCGTGCAAACGGAGACGGCATTGGGCTGCTTCTCCCCACAACGCTGGCTTCGACACCAGAGAGCCTGGGCCAGATTAGCTCTCATCTCTCGCCCTCGTCTGGTCTCAATTTCACAGATTCAATTCAGCGTCAGGCACAAGGGGTGCTTCTTATTACCGAGGCCATTTCCAAAAAGCCCCGCTGCAACGCAGCGTGAGAGCGTGATCTGAGCGACGAGCACAGCCGCAATAGAAGACAGGATTCAACAGAACCGGCGAGGAAAAGAGAGAGAGAGAAAAAAAAAAACTTACGTCGTGTAATAATTAGATCATAAAATTTGCGTTAACAGATTGTGTCTGCAACATCAATGACAGAAAATATGAGACCGCTGGTTCGGCTTTTCCTGTTTCCTCAATTCCTTTTGAACTGCATTTTTATTAAAATCTCTCTCTCATTCTGTTTCTCTCTCTTTTTCTTTTTTTTTTAATGTCTCCCTGTGTGCTGTATTTCAGGCCACACTCAGGCAACCCCAGGAGGTTGGTAAGATCTAACAGCCATTATTTCTTACTCAAATCTGGCACTGGTTGCACTTAATGGCTTTATGAGAAGGGACAAAACAATAAATATATATATGCACATGTGACTCAGCTCCAAACAGACGGATTTATGATGTAATAGTAGACGCATTTCGAAAGAGTCAGCAGAAAAAAAAGTGTATTATTAACATAAAAATCCCACTTAGAAGTGGAGTGGGGGAGGGGGGGGGAGGGTATGAGGATTGTTCCAAGGGCACTAAGTCGGCAGGCGGTTTGGGTCTGCAATATTTCTGCAAGGTTAGCAGTAAAAAAAAATGTAAAAAAATAAAAATAAAAAAATTAATAAAATGATTGGAATGTAGATTTCCAACATCGCCATTCATTCAAAAATTCTGTTCATTATGCTTTTATTTTTATTTTTTTGAAGCAAAATCCTTTTTTGTTGCTGTTTTAATATATATATATATATATTAAAACAAAAACAACAAAGGATATTTAATTACACTTTTCTAAGAATTTTATAAATAATATATAATATTATTATTATAATAATATAATTGAATATAATATAATAATATAATATAATATTATTATATTATAATATAATATTATTATTAATTAAATATCGACCCATTTTTACAGTCAGAAGTTAGAAGTTATTCAAATTTGACAAGGCAGGATATTGCATTACAAAACCCTAAAATGTGTCAAATATACACATACTTTAAAACAATCAGTTACTTAATTAAAAAGAAAGTAAAATAAAATAAATAAATAACACATATACACAGAAAAGGCATCCTAATCGAGCACATGTAAATTATTTATACAACAGTTTTATACAATTTTAAAGCATGGGGAATAAAGGAGAGTTCATGACGTTTGGTTTTACTTCTTGGTATAGAAAATATCCTGTGCTGCCGAAGAGAATATGTAGGTGTTGGAGCCATAGGCATGTTCAAAAGTTAGTTATTTGTCAAATACAACTTTAGATAAAAAAACATCATGTAACTTTTCTCGCTCTTCCATTATCTTTTAACAAAAATTATGGCTAAAAAAAAGGAATCATGCAGGCAGTACTAAATACCCCAGCATTCAATAGGCTGTAGATCCACCTCGAGCAGTAAGAACTTGAAGTGATCGTTTCCTGTATGACCTTCTCAGTCTCTTACATCATTGTGGAGGAATTTTGATCCATCATTGCTTCAGTTCATTGAGGTTTTTGGGCTTTAACGTACGCATAGCTTTGTTAAGGTCTCGCCACAGCATTTCAACTGGGTTGAGGTTTGGACTTCAGATCATTGTCCTGTTGCATGGCCATGCTTTCCCTCTAGAGTATTACAGAGGAGTTCATGGTTGAATGTGCCCAGGTCCTGTGGTTGCTAAATAGGACTGGATCATCACTCCTGCACTGCCATGCTTGACGGTGGGTGAGAGGTGCTCCTGCTGAAACGATGGTTGTTCTTCAACAAACATGGCACTGGGCAAAAAGGCCAAACAACTCCACATTGGTCTCATTTGTCCATAGGACATTATTCAAGAAGTCTTGTGCTTTGTTCAGATGCAGTTTTGCAGAAGCCTCAGTCATGCTTTTACAGTATGTTATTTTTAGACGGAAAAAGCATTCTCCTGTCAATCCTTCCAAACAAACTGTACTTGTCCAGTCTTCTTCCAATTATGCTCGCATGGACTTTACCACATCCCGCGTGCAGTCCTGACCTCGCTCCAAGCCATTCTGACATACTGTATTTGGGACATTAAGGGAGTTCCTGGGAGGCCAGCGTTTAGGTCATGAAGCAGGTTGTCCAATCAGGACTCCGCTGTACTGAGAAAACTTTCAACCTTGATGGTATCCAAGCACTAGTGAAACACTG
This sequence comes from Clariallabes teugelsi, assembly GCA_030014215.1. Classification (NCBI taxonomy): domain Eukaryota; kingdom Metazoa; phylum Chordata; class Actinopteri; order Siluriformes; family Clariidae; genus Clariallabes; species Clariallabes teugelsi. Next base: position 8,411,767 of record JAQMYG010000001.1, on the reverse strand, counting down.
GGATAAGTGCATTAGTGTAGCAGGGGAGAAATAAAGCACGTTTTTATTCTCGTAACTGTGTTCTGTTATGCTGAACAATCAAAAGTCTGGGCATTTAGATCGTTAGCTTCAAAATGAATTATCTGAGATTATGTAATATTTGTTGCTTAAAAGGGAAAAACAGTGAACATATCCCATGTTCGTATACATTACTTTAATTTTCTAATAAAAACAAATGAATACAACATATCTCTAACTCACCCCTAAGCCAGGTACAAAAACTTATTTTTAAATTGTTATTTTGATTAATTAATGGTTTGCATACATCTGAGTAAAAAACGTTTATCCAAACAAATTTCCAGATTTAAAATTCACACACAGTAAAACAGGTGGATGTAAACCACACAAGGAAACACTGCCTCTAAACAGCAGGTTCTCCCATAAAACTGAGTGGTGGTCGTCAAACAGCAGATCCCCAGGGTGGTCCACACACACACACACACACACACACACACACACACACACACACACACACACACCAGTAATACCGAGCTGCTATTCTGGGCTTCGGCTTAAAAAAGAGGGAGATGCACAAGCAAAAGTAAGCCGTAAAGTCCTGGTGGTCTCTCTGTGTCTCTTGACCTTCTTCCTCACCTACAGGTACACACTTGTTGCTCTGTCCTGTTTCGTTGCTTTGCATTGCAATTTGTGTCACTCCATTTATCTGGATCACATTCTTCAACCTTAAACATGTTGCATAGGGAAGTCAGCTGCAAGAACAAATGAGGCAGGAGAACGACCCAAACGCATATGCGAGCAATTTAAAAAATGACTAGAGTCATTTATTTTGAATCAGAAGCGTCAAATTTAATAAATGGCTCAAGCTACAAAAAAAAATAAATGAATAAATAAGGAGTCAGTTATGTATAAATTTACACTCAGGCATTTGGAGTTAGCTTTTTTATCCAGAGTGACTTAGACATAAGATGTGAATCCGCGAGCATTGTTAGGGGCATTAGAGTGTAAAATTCTTACAGCACGATTGGCTTGTCGAAAAATATCATGGTTAAACAGTGTAATGGTATAACAGTTTTTCTCAGTCACTTCAAAGCGTTTCTCAATTCATTCTTAATATTCGTCCAAAGCACAGTATTGGTCCTGATTTATATGTATATTTGTTTTATGTTATACATATAATAAAGAAATCTGTAGTCTGTAACCATGTCAAATTCATGTTGCGATATCTTAAGAGTTTTGCATTTTATAATAATACACTTTTCAGGTAAAAAATTTTTTTTCATGTGAATCAGACAGGTTTCATCTGAACGACAATTAAGATCAATGAAAGATTTTAATTTTAAAAAAGTTACAGACACTACGGACATAAAAGGCCAAGAAATTCTATTTAGCAAATGTGTTTCTTTTTATCTTATAAAAATATAAATGTGCATGCAAATTTACAAAAAAATTAAGGATGGATCAGGAGATAAGAAGCATTAAGTATTATTTAAAATTATGTTACAGTATATGATCATGTCTGAAAATTCAGTTTTTTACCTAGGCGAGACACTTTTTAGCACCAATACCATGTTTTGACTGATTTGCGAAACTGTAAGTACTTTTTTCAAAACAGTTTGTAGAAATATCACAATCTAATGGATTACCTGCAAAAACAACCATAACTTGCTCAAAATACGTAGTTAGTTTCTCTCCCAAAACTAAGTATTTATGTCAGTGAACGTGTCAGTGCCTGTCCTTGTGTCCCTCTTCATGAACAAGCCAGTCGCTATATGCTCAGTCATCTTGTCAGTATAACCGTGTACCCTGTAAGTATTTTCTGATCAAAACTAAGGCTAAGAATTGATGACAGTGATTGATAATGTGCAAAGCTGCTCTTTGTCTGCACTGCATTTATCAACACAAAGTACAAAGTCACACATTAGTGTATGTGGAAGATGGATTGTAAGAGATTGGACAGGATTCACTTTTGTGCTTTTTACAGATTGTGCTGTAAATTTGATGACAGATGATGTCATTGTGATACAGAAAAGGAAAATAGAAGACAAGTTTTCAGCACTGTAACCACAAAGAAAAAGAAAAAATTCGAAATGCAAACATAGGGAACGCTGCACAGACGGAACGGGTTCTCTTCCGCATCGCATGGCAGTAAGTAAAGAACATTTTGTCTAATGTCTTATCCGAGCAGACGTCTTCGTATACAGTACATACATCCATGACTGTCAGGTATTTTAGAGAACCTGTTCATCATTGCTTGATCAAACGCTTCAAACGTTCCTCTCCACTGGTGAAGTCAAAATTCACCTGAGACCAGCTCATCACACATTCATAAAATAATAATAATAATAATAATAATAATAATAATAATAATAATAATAATAATAATAATAAATAAATAAATACATACATGCATACATACATATAAGTATAAACATAACAATAATAATTAATAAATAAATAAACACATAACAATAATAATAATAATAATAATAATAATTATTATTATTATTATTATTATTATTATTATATTTTATGAATGTGTGATGAGCTGGTCTCGGGTGAATTTTGATTTATAATAACAATAATTTTTATTATTTTAGCAATTATTTGAGTGATTATTTGAGAATTTTGAATAATAATAATCATAATCATAAATCTAATAGAAATGTCTAAAAATATGCTTGACAGATGATGACAATTGATTTACCCATTTTTCGTTTAATGACACATACAGTAAACCTTTGATTTGTTGTTTTGGGGATTGAGGCGATTCAACAGAGAAGCAGTACAGGAGAAGCAGAGAAGAATAAAACATTTTGATTAACGGGACATAAGCAACTCATATTGTAGCAAACAGCCGACAGTTTTACAGAATCTTTTCAGTGGATGTACGAAAGCATTTGCAATTTGTTCAAAAGATTGAGAAATTGTTTCTAGGTTGAGCACAAATAACTGAATGATGTGACCTTTGTACAAGTTGTTTTTGAGAATTTCAGTTCAGATTTGAGAAATTAACCAAAAGCAGAATAAAACAAAAAAAAACTTTATCCGACCGCAAAAACAAAACACATGCCATAAAGTGGAGCAAAAGTTATTACAAAAACCATCTGGTTGATGGAGCCTGGATTCACGAGCATTTTTTCTTAAACAGAATATGATGTTTATCTTTTCTTTCTTTCTTTCTTTTTTTATGCATACCCAAGATGCCTTCAAAACTAACAATGTAAGATAGAACAGAGCTCACTCTCATGTACACAGGAGGCATAGAAAAGTTCCATGTGTATGGATCCATTCATTTAGGTCACCCTGTATAACAGAAAAAAACATGAAGATCATTTGCACTAATTGTTCTTTTTGCTTAAAAAAACTATTTTTTAAAAATCTCTTAAACAGTTACTAATCATTAGCTGGAAGAGAAAGAGGCAAAAGGCAGCAAGAAGCTGCTTAAAAAAAACTAGACAGTAAGAGGGGCATTCAAGTCGAATCAGGACGTTTGATTGTGCAGAATAACAGAACACAGTTATGTGAGTAAAAAACTCAAACCTTCATTTCTCTATATAATCCCCTGCTAGACTAAGGCACTTATCCTGGTGTTTAATTAGTGCTTGAATGTCACCAAGGTTTTCTCAGTACGCTGGGGCCGTGATCAGACTGCCTGCTTCACGTCTGAAACCCCAGCTTCCCAGGAACTCCAAACATGTGGAATGGCCAAACATGTGGAAATGGCTTGTAATGAGGTCAGGACTGTACTGTCCAGTCAAGTTCCTGTATTGTGCAAGTGGTGTTGGTGAACGATTGTGCAAGTTGACGGCAAGTTATCCATCGATTTCCAAGGACCAGGGGTTCCTCTTGCTGAATGTTGAAGAGAACACCTGTAGTGGCCTCTGAGCTTCTGTAATTATCAATAAAAAAATAAATAAAAATGTAAAATGTCCCGGTTAGACTTGTAGTTTTTAGTTGTGCTCAGCAATGCCATGTTCTCTTGGGTGCTTTATGTACAGTAATTTATACACTAAAGTTAGGAACAGAAGTTAAAGAAGGAGCGTTTACAACAGTCTACTTCCCCTGATTTGAGCAAAAAAGGGCAAAGTAGTATAAAACATGGTACAGTAGTAGCAACCGGGCTGAAACAAAAACACTGGAAGTCAATAATAGTTAATAGTAAGAAATGCAATTTAATAAGTATTTTGAAAAGCCAGCGGCAACCGTCCACTCACACACCATGACCTCAAGTGAACCATAACCCTGAGCACAGCTATAATCAACAACCGTGTCTGTTTTAGGGAGTTTTTTGGAATGAGGTTAAAGAGGAAGCCCCCCAACCAAATACAAGAGCAGAGAAAGCAAACATCAAAATCTCATAATGTGGAATGCGAGTAACAGTTAATTATTTCCCACAGCTACTGTATGTGGACGCTTAGACGTAAAACCTTTAACCCTGCCTTTTCTCTTTTTTGGGTCACTGGCTTTTTTTGGGTCACCGGCTATTTGATGAAAAAACATTGCTGTCTCCGAATGCAACGTACATGAAACTGAGCAAATAAAAAACCACATCAAGGGAAAACAAGCATATGGTTTTTAATTGTAGTCATGCCGGAGATCTGAAAAAGCATGGGAACACGAAAAACACCCAGGCTTGTTTGTGGAACTGTCCACATTGATTTAAGAAGTGTTACAGCAAGCTGGTCCAAAGCCACCCACAGCAGTATGCATGATGTGGCATGTAAAGCGCAGATAAATCAGTAGGAGTACAGATTGCCAGCATTTGTAAAGTCATGGTGGTACGCTGATAAAGTGCCGTCCTTCTGTAACCACATGGTTTCTGCTCCAGTCCTGCACGTCGCATCAAAGTTTGATGAGGCACCACAGAGCAGCAGCCTCAAATGGCCTTGCCCTTTACTCCCTATATGCTGATGGAGGACTCTCATCCACGCTGTAGTGAAAAGACAACGGGACATGAAGGACCATGCTTTTAAACAAGGATCAGGGTTAGACTTTAATCAAGAATCATTTCTTTCCAGTTTTCAACAGGATGTTTATCAAATGCTTTGATTCTACTGATTCATATAAAGTAAAGAACAAACAGAAAAAAAACTAACAATTAAATAAAGGAACCTTGTAAAAATCAATAGATAGATAGATAGATAGATTGCAGAATGGAATGGTTGCATTTCTCAACCTCCCCCATTCTTACCTAAGCAAAAAATGGATAGGACACCGACAGACCTTGAAGGACTTAATCCACACCTGCAGTATTAGTTTATTTTTAAGCACCTGGCACTGAGCCGCATCTCTGATGCGTGACTCACCAAAATCACGATGTCAGACAGAAGCTATTATACATTTATCAGAAAAAGACTGAACATCACAAACACAGGCTTGAGGTAAAACTCAGCCAAATTGCTTTTTTTTCTTTTTTATTTCTTTTTTATTCTTTTTTATTCTGTTTTTTTTTTTATTAAAAACGCAGAAGGCTTTGATTAAATGTGATTCAGATTCCTAGTTGAATCATTCCCATGCAGAAGATACACCAGTACACATGGCATTGGCGTGACTCAAAACAAAGATGCAGCTGATAATTAAAGTTAGATTTGTAAATGTTTAAAGTCAAGTTTAAGAAGCGTTCCGGCATTTGGCACCCGCCTGTGTCACCTATGAAATTGTCCGGTCCTGCATCGATAACTCATTCATTCATTCATCTTCTATACCGCTTCATCCTCTATTCAGGGTTGCGGGGGGCCTGGAGCCTATCCCAGGAAGCTTAGGGCATGAGGCAGGGTACACCCTGGACAGGGTGCCAATCCATCGCAGGGCACATCGATAACTAAATAAATGAATTCATTTGTAATTGATAAAATGCAGTGATTCATGTTTTGTATGAATTGTTCATTGTTATTGGATGTATGGATGGATGAATGGGTAGTTAAATATTTAAAGGGATTGATCTCTGCATGTAACCTCATGGATTAATAGGGGTAGATTGAGTGGTGCATAGATCTTTAAATATTTGGATCAATGGGCCGGTAATGGGTTGGACAGATTTTGGTTTAATATTTGACTGGGTGGAGGAATGGATGGATGAGGATAAACGTATCATTTTACACTTCCATAAATAACTTAAATTTAAGTTCAAACTAAAAAAATGTGAATGAATGGATTGTTCATTCATAAATGATTGGATGGATGGATGGATGGATGGATGGATGGATGGATGGGGATAAGGTTATCATTGGCACCATTTTTTATTTACACCTCCATTAATAATTGAAGTCCAACTACATAAAAAATATTTGAATAGATTGATGGTTAAATGATTTGATGGATGGATGGATGGATGGATGGATGGATGGATGGATTGTCATGTAACAGGAGCTAAACAAACCCAACAGAACATATAAATAGCAATGCAGATATTAATAGGAACCGCTTCCTGGCTTCATAAATGTGTGCTAGGTTCTAACACTACAACGAATGAACCCGAGAAGCTGCCACTGTTATACTGTAGTTGCCATCAGTGAATCGAGAAATGTCGAAACTGTCCTTGATGAAGCTTTAATGTTGCTCCCTTTGCAGTTACATGGTTATAGTTGCCATAAATTAATGTCACTGTTGATGCTGACAGTTTTTTGGCTGCCATATTTTTAAGCTGCCATCCTTGAACCAGCAACCATTGAAGCTACCGTGCTTGAAGTTGCCACTTGTGACTCCACCTTATGCAGTTCCTAAAGACTTGAAAAAACATGTCTAATAGCTCATGCAGCCACACCCGTTATGTTATGAATATAATATGATTATATTGGACAGTTAGATGATACAGTGTATATACTAATACAGTAGATATGATAGCTATCAAACAGTACTGTTTATGCAGCAGATTTTGACAAATACACAAAGTGCTGCATACACATCCATTTTGAAAATGTTTAAACATGCTCACATTTTCTCCAAACATATCAAAGCCGTGTTCTGGGTGTGTATCTAAAATTGCAGTCGGGACATCTAAACTCATTTGCTGGACTGTTCGAAAGCCTCTGCGCAGCACTCGCAAACACACAGAGCACAGACACCCTTAAGAGCTAGGGAAGAGAATCTGAGACCTCAGACGTCTAGCGTCTGGACAGAGCAAATCAGAGATATATAACAAGACGATCCCATTAAGGATTATAAACAAATTAAAACGTAACCCCTTAAACTCCAAGCAGCCATCAGCGGTCCAGACGTTCTTCAGTCTTGTAACCAGATCCTGTTTTCTAAGAAAACGGGCTGAAGATAGAAGCTGCAAGGGTTAAACTTAATCCTGAAATGGACTACGAGGCTGAAGAAACATTCCAAATTCCAGAGTAATGTATTGGGACGTAATAATGTGCTGCATTCTGTGCTTTTATATTCACAGTGGAAGAAACGTATATATGCATAATGCATCATAAAACAAAATGAAACATATTCATATATTCATTACAGCATGGTTATGTCTTTAGATAAATATTCCATAATATGCAGGCAGAGTTAAAATTAAAACTTTCCTCGCTATCACTGGGTTTATTTCCAGACACAGACGTACCGTGGTAAGAAAACTGACATGCTCCCAGATAATAACTCACTGTTATATCCGCTTTGATTGATAAGAATGTTTATGAGCCGAGCATAGCTGTTGAGGATGAAATGTGCTCTTCATTAAACGTGTTGAATATTCATAATACAACCTAATAGCATAATACATAATTAGGCACGTAATTAGATATTCGCTCTGCCCTACTAAAGCAGGAAGGCAATAACTGCTTATTGAGTGAAACAGAGAAAAATGACTTCTCAGTTCAATGCGATATCCGAGCAAACAAGTTGTAGCTAGATAATTAGTTATAACGGCTGTTGGATGACGAATAGTCTGGTTATTTTTAATCCATTAAACAACACAATGTGAGAAGAAGAACAAATACTTCATTTTCACAACACTGCCAGATATTGGCTTCTGCCTTTAGCAATATCTCAGTTATAAATGTTTTTTATATACAGTACGTATATCTTTAATAGTGTCATGATGCAGCCGACAAAATCATTCCCTAAACCAGGTATATTAATCAGGAGCATGGACTAGGATCATGAATTACGAGGGGCGTTCAAGTCAAACCGGGACTTGTGATGACATTTCTTGTTAATGAAGGTGCAAAACCGATTAACATTTACAGAAGAATTCAATCACACTACGGTGATGAGACACTTAGCTGCAGTAAAATGATTATTTATTTGAATTAAATTGTTTATCATTTATTTAATGCTGAATGGTCACAGGCGGCACGGTGGTGTAGTGGTTAGCACTGTCGCCTTGCACCTCCAGGGTCTGGGTTCGATTCCCGGCCAGGCTCGATTTCCGTCTCTGTGTGCATGGAGTTTGCATGTTCTCCCCGTGCTTGGTGGGTTTCCTCCGGGTTCTCCGGTTTCCTCCCATACTCCAAAGATATGCAGGTTAGGCTAATTGGCGTTAGCGGTATAGAAGATGAATGAATGAATGAATGAATGGTCACAAGTAGTGAAACCCCTCATCCTTGAAAACCAATGGATAACTTGTCGCCGAGTGGGAACCGTACACACAATCGTTACTGGACACCATTTGCACATTATAGGAACTCGGCTGGGGATTATTTACCAATTCCGCTGTAGAGGCTTTTGAGGTTTCTCCAAGCCAAAATGCAAGAAAATGGCAGAACTGGATCTTAAGTACACAAGCTGTTTTTAAAAAATTCTAAACATGTGCCATGTGACTAGCTGTGCCTGCTGGGAGGTGTAGTCCAGAGCATCCAAGGCACCAGCCAGCGAAATATATATATAAGGCTATGCTATGAGTAATAATTTACCCATTAAGTGTTATTTCTTATAAACTTTTTTTTAATTCATACTATATTATTCTTTTGTAGTAAATATTTAATATTTAAATATATTTATTTTCTTAATGCTGCACATAGTCAGACAATATGATTAATGCTTTCTTTACTTATAATTTAGACTATAGAAGACTTCAAGGACTGGCCTTGATGGCTTAAGCAAAAATTGATAAAACAATACATTTCTATTAAATTCAACTTAGATACAGAATTTTTATTTCTGTAAAACTGCTATGCAGCAAAGTCATTTACATTTAGACATTTGTCAGATGCTCTTATCAAGAGAGACTTACATTTTAATCTCATTATACATCTAAGCAGTTGAGGGTTAAGGGCCTTCGTCAAGGACCCAACAGGGACAACTTGAGGGTTGTAGGATTTGAATCTGGGACCTTCCGAACCACGACCGCTACCCATGACCCCCAAAAGTCCATTCTTAAACATCCTATGCATATAGGATGTGTATATGTAGTGGTTAGCACTGTTGCCTTGCAATTCCAGGGTCCAGGGTCTAGCCCCGGAGTCTCTGGTTGTGCATGGAGTTTGCATGTTCTCCCTGTGCTTGGTGGGTTTCCTCCAAAGACATTCAGATTAGGTTAATTGGTGTTCCCAAATTGCCTGTAGTGTCTGAGTCTGTGTATGTTTTTGTGCCCTACCATGGATTGGCATCCTATATACTGTGTACCCCGTCTCATTCCCGAAGTCTCCCAGGATAGGCTCCAGACCCCAGCGAACCTGTACACAGGATAAGGTGGTATAAGTGAGTGAGTGAGATAAAGATCTTTTATTCCTCTTAAACTTACAAAAATTTCTCTCCAAATATTTATCCCTACTAACGAATGATGTCATGATCTTTACCCATTCCTTGTCATCACATTCAATGTTGTAAAGTTAATTCCTTTATCAGTCTCTCTCTCTCTCTCTGAGGTGAAATAAGAAGCTTGTCATGTTACAGAGCAAACACAAAGTCCTCTATTTTGAAGACTTTCCCATGAACTCAAGGTTAGAGTCTTACCTGGTTCAGAGCACTCTTCATGATACGGCATCCAAAAAAAAATGCAAAATAAACTTTTCCTCAGGGAAAACTTCATCAGACGGTACACATCCTTTTGTTACTGTAGAAACGATAATATGTTAGAATGAGCACACACTAATATGGTATAAACCATACAAAATACAGTATATATATATATGAGTGAGGGTGATTTTAATGCACTGTACTGTGTAGGTATTCCTCAAGGAATCTCATCTCATAGACATGTAATCATTGTTTTGGTACAGTACAGTATGCCGTGCTTATTTGCTAGATAAGATCTAAGATGGTCAGATAGGAAAGTCTTTGTCTCCTTATTTTCGTTTGCAGATAGTCTGTGAATAATTCAAATGCCGTCCTCGGTGTTTCGGAAATATCGAAAATTTTGAGAATATGCAAAAGATATCCCAAATGTTTAATATCAACCTTAAACGTGCACATGGAGATACACCTGAGACACCGAGGGTAATTGACAATGAAATATGCCCTTATACGTCGGGTGAGGTGCCAGACCTGCTCTTATCTGCAATCAGCTCCATTGTCACTCACTTCTCAAGTGTGGACGAGGCTGTTTTCAATCTGGGTTTGCGATACCCCAGCCATTGTGTTAACAGATAGGAAACAGACTCCAGTGCCATTCCCCCTCTTTCTATCTCTCTCTGCGTCTCTAAACAATGTCATGGAGACATTTTCTGCTCGCGCGCTGTTTTTAAAACATTTCTGTTATGAATTATTTCTTCCTGTAACTGGACTGGGGATTTTTTTCCTCCTCCCTTTCAGTTTCCCTAAACATTGATCATTTGTATTCCAGGCCTACGGAAAAAAAAAAAGAAAAAAAAACATAGGCGAGGAGAGAAGAACAGCCGTGTTGCCAACTAAATCATGCGTGATCACGTGGTTATCGTAAGCAGCAGGACGCAAGTGGTGTTTGGAAGTCTTGTGAAGTCGAGGTTTTCTAATGAGCGACAGAAGGCAACATCTCTGTAAACACCCAAATCGATTTCAGCTTGTGTGTGTGCACATGGGGTATAACACAACGCCAATTTCTGTATCTATGCATTGCTTTAAATACTCACATCTGTATTTAAAACTGTGTGGCTTTATTTAATTTTATTCTAATTGAAATGAAACCCTAACTCAACTCTATCACTCCAAGGCTTAAGTATTCTTAACATGAATAACATGAATTAACATTAACATATATATACATATATATAAATATTAAATTATTTATTATAATGAATATAATAATTATTTATATAA
>JAQMYG010000001.1:8368363-8394674 GCA_030014215.1 Clariallabes teugelsi | reverse complement strand
CCGGAAATCCACTAGCCACATTGGCCAGTGAGCAAAAAAGTTAATGTCAAGCCCTGATATATATATATATATATATAAAATGTAATGTGGTTTTATGTTTACTCCATTTAACTCTAATATCCCTGTAATCATTACATAATTCCCTACAATCATCAATTCGTTTTTTGAACCGAAATTCGCTCTAAATGCATCACTGGCTGAACCAAATATGTAATAAATGAATGTAGGTTTACGCCCTGGTCATAACCATACTAATGACATGGACAGTGGCAGGATGCTAGGATGCTAACAGCTGGGAGATGAATCCTTCCTGGCCAAGTTCTGTGCCCTTTGGGTCAACCGTATTCTCATTAACCTTCTACATGCTCCGCTTCATTCTGATCAATAAACACAGTCGATAAATCGTTCCCAGTGTTCAGCAGAGTGTAGGGACTATAGCGGTACAATCTGCTCGACTCTTTTTACTAATAAGCACACTTGCTGTATGTCTCGACGTGCCTTCATAAACGCCTGGTATTAAGGAGACCACAGAGAGTAGCAGCAGGAGGTAGATGGTGTCTCCTCAGGCCATATTTTGAATCCACAGTTTTCCGTTTAGCTTTTTAACTCCTCTTATGCTGCTGTCAGAGCTCAGACACGGAGCAGCTGTCCTCTACCTTGTGCTCTGTCACTGAACTGAGAGGTAAAGCCAGGCTGTAAATCTGCATCTTTTCACTTTGACTCAACTTCTCCAAGCAAGTCAAAGTACTTGAGCTTGGTTTTAGGTTGAAAACCCTCAAAGCACAAAAGAAAAAAAAAAAAAGAATCTATTAACTTTGCACTTTAAACACAATCTGATGAATGTTTTCCCTCTAGCATCTACCTGAGGAGGATGAATCGTCTGTTCTGTCTTCTTTTGTTAATAATTAAATTCAGCACGATTAAACATGTTGCCATTTTGGCATTTCTGCTTGGATTTCAGAGCACCAACTGGCTCTGGATCTTGCAGGGTCTGGCACTTTACCTAATTTAGTTAACTCCTCAAATTGGTAAAGATCAAAGTTTTATTGGCGTGTACAATTAAGGCTAGGTCAGTAGAGAGAGACAGAACTTGGCTTTATGGTATTGGACAGCAGGGGCTGGAGTGAATTGATATATCAATGGGACAACTCCAATAGTTACCACAAGGTCTGGCACTTGGCATCGATATTTACTGACTTGTTCGCTGAGAGCTTCCAGGGCGAAATTGGCTTTTCCCAAATTCTCAATTTGTCTAAAAGTGCAGCTGCGTGGTGAAACCCTCCGATTCTCAGGAACGGGAGGCCGGCCAGAGCTGCCCTTTCTCTCCTGCTTGTTCTCCAACTCGGCCTTTTAAAGCAAAATGGGAATATGCTAATCTGTCTGTCACGATGGCTGATTCTCTTTGAACTTGTTTGTCGGCGATGGAGGCTGGGCATGTGTAGAGGTTTCAGAGGTTCACTGCTGGCCCCCTCTTTAGCCATCTGCTGGACCGCTGCTCTATTTGAATAATAAATAAGGATCCCTCTTTCAATTCAGAGGGTCCATTCGGGGTCTGTTGAGTTTTCTTTTTTTTTTCCCAGAGAATCTGCCACTTATTCAGAACAGTAGGTTGTTGGCGCACAACACAATTCTCTCGCTTGCTTCACTGCTGCTTCACTTCTGTACAAAACCCAGCGGCAGTCTGTCACCATTTTAAAGTGAGATTTACTTTTGGGGATCTTTCCTTCCATCCTCAAAGCTCAATACGCTTGAAGCCTTGAGTTCACAAGGGGGGCTTTATTTTGACAAAGCATGCATGAAACGAGAGGAACGGTCGTCCTGTTTCTTATCAGAGCGGGAGACTTTTGAATGGGATGTCATGCTGGGATAACCTTACAAGAATCAAAGCATCCGGTACCTCACAACCTGCGACTGTCCACTGAGTACAAACAAATCTACGCATTCCACAAAAGTACACTTTCACTCAACAAACAGTTATACAACATCCCACTGCTGTGATGCAAAACAAATGTTGCCTTTCTTTACTTTGCTTTAATTCCGAACCTAATACCAAATCAGGGCAATATGGCTCCATCTAGCACTCTTAATGGTTCTTCAGTTTGTCACTCAAGAAACAAATGTTTTCCCTTTCAAAGAGGAATCTAAGAAGAACCACATTGGAAAACAAAGAAGACTTAACACCAGCTGGTTAGTAAAAAAAAGGCGGGGGGACCATGAAACAACTTCTATAATAACTCTTCTGGAGTTATCTGAGAACATTTAAGTTTTGAAGAACCCTATTCTCTTAGTGTGAACATCCCAGTATCCAGGTTCTTTATTCACAATCTGATTTTAGTTATCTAATTGTTAGCCAGAAACTAGGATGATTCTCTGGATCTGATTAAATTCCCTCACCAGGGCAAGTTCTAGGAAAGTAGAAAAAGAGTCATTGTTGTTTTATTCTAAGAACCTGAGCTGAGATATTCTGTGGGGTTCTAGGTAGAAACCTATTGAGGAAAAATCCCTTTCAAATGGAGTTTGAACAAAGAATAATTTAAAGCAGCAAAAAAAAAAAAAAAAACTGAACTATCAAATAAATCTTTAAGAACATTTTTCCAAGTATAACTATTCCATTGTACTTCGTCTTGAAGTTATTACCATAAGTCATTGGTTATGTAATATTCTCTTAATCATATTGATCAAAATGTTGATTAGTTCTTTGGCCTAGACTGAGCTTCATCATTAGAAAGATTCAATCTAGCACACTAAACAGTTCTAGAGTTTCTTACTTTGTTTCTTACTTTTTTGGTTTTCTGTCCATGTCTCCATTTCCTTTCAATAGTTATGTAATTATTCAACGACTAGACTGGTTATAAACATTGGGTTCTCTTGCCAGGACGTTTTAAATCTAGGACCGCCTTAGCATTTCTGGATTTGTTCTTCTGAGGGAACCCTTCAAGGGTGTTTGTACTGTAAATTTTTACAATATAGGATTCCATATAGAAGCTATACAAAGAACCTATGAAGAACCACTTTTCTACAAGTTTGCATCACAGAGATTCTTGGCACCACCGAGTCTTGGTTATGTAATCATTCAGCTGTCAAACTTACTAAAATATTGAGCAGTTACTGTCTATCACGGACACGGAGTTACTTCACCAGCAAAGACTTCGGGTCAATGCATGAAGTGCTGTCCATGTTGTAACCTGAGAACCTGATCTATAAACTCATTAAAAAGGTCCATATAAACATGGTAGTTTGTAAAAATAGAAGGACCTTTCTAAAGCTGTGAATCCTTTACTATGTAAGGAACCATTACCAAGACATTTTTTTGGTTTAGGTCTATAGTCTAGGCGGCATGGTGGCTTAGTGGTTACCACTTTCGCCTTGCACCTCCAGGATCCGGGTTCAATTCCCAGCCAGGTTCGATTTCTGTCTCTGGAGGTTGCATGTTCTCCCTGTGCTTAGTGAGTTTCCTCCAAAAAAACATGCAGATTAGGCTAATTGGCATTCCCAAATTGCCCATAGTCTCCTGGGATAGGCTCCAGGCCCTCCGACAACCCTGCATACAGGATTATGTGATATATAGACAATGAGGGAGTGAGTAAGTCTGTAGTCTAAGGGACACAACATCAATTAATATTCAACATGCACAATATTTACATTATTGTCTGTACCCCAGAAGGCTATTCTGGAGGATACTATCAAAGCAGGCAGCAATTTTGTGCTCCAGACATAACAAGTGTCCCATTTGAAAGGTAACATAAGGACAGAAGTCAAGTTTTTCTGTATTTTATTTTAAACAAATTTGAAGGCTGCACCACAGGGCAAGGCGATCCTGTAATTCTGTTCCACGAATCCTATAATTCTGTCGGAAATGGCATTTCAATCGAGTGAGTGAAGGAACCTATTGGGATAATATCACAACCTTGGTTTTAGAAAAAATAGGAAAAAACATTAATTAAAATGAAATTGATACATGCCTTGATGAAAGATCAAAATAGTATAGCATTACCAGGAGAAAATAATCCATGGCTCTGATCGCCACTGAGTAACAACACATGCACAGACCCTCATCCATATAAACATAGGCCATTGATTTCATGCCGTCCACAGCTGGTGGTGAGTGACAACAAATTGGCTTCTGCTTGTTCCTCAGGACCCCCACGCAGAGCCTCCACGCTGCGTTCAAGTCCAGGATCCTCAAGCTATTTTTCTGGCATTCCCTTTCTCCCCACAAACTTTGCCAAAAAAATGTAAATCCGGTTAGCTTATTTGCAAATCCCTGACCCTTTTGGAATGGGTCACTTGAGGGTCAGAACAAAGACTGTGAACTTTACGACCCGTTTTGTCTTCTGTATTATAACGTTGGAACAACCACTAATGCTACTAATGTTGGGGGAATTTCTAAGAATAACATTGCAACGGTTCAGTTGTTCTTTCAGAGGGAGGAGTGCGTCGGCCCATTTGTAGGTTATTTACTGGCTCATCACAGAGCTTATGTCATATTTGGACAATGTGTATTTTCCGCGCCGCTTTCCCCACCTGTGCCTTCCATCATCTCCTGGTTTAGGGCCGCAGAGGGTGCAGCAATTAGTGCTTACATGCGTGTGTGATAATTATACCCTAAAATAGCCTGGTGTCATTATTTATTTTTAATTCTCTATTAGAAATGCAATAACATATGACTTTATAAGGGTATTAAGAGGGATCTTTGTTTAGAGGTACACTAATTGCTATGTACTCGACCATGTTATTGCTCTTAATTTAATAATTACACACACATGTTCATCCCGTGAATGGGGACCTTGAAACAGTGGCTAAGCCTATTTGGATCACACCATTTGTGTTCGCTATGGAAACAATCTGATAACACACCCGCTATCCCTAGGAGTTGAGTTTGTTCTGCATTGAACTTGGGACGACCCTGGTCCAGTTCATACGCACACAACTGCCACAGAGCAATCCTCTGGATATTAAAGCAGACTCAAGCAGTTGGGGCTTTGCAAAGGATCAAAAAAGCAGGCCACAGATATTCACATTTGCTTTGCCCTGAAAATGAAATGGCTCTTTTTTTCCCTCTATTATTCTCTCTCTCTCTCTCTAACTCTCTGCACCAATCCTGCCTTCTGTCTGGTGCTCAATCATGCCCTCCCTCCACACAGTTAAATCAATAGTGTGAAATCAGCGCTCGGAGAGCCAAATCTACTGCTAAAGAGCTCGACTTAGTCGTATTTAACTCCACAAGAACTCATTTAGGACTTGTTATTTTACATGCTGTTGTTGCCCAGGACATCTTCCATCAACCAACTGTGCAAATCATTGCCCCAGAGCAGCTTGAGGTTAAGTACCACATTCAAGGTCAGAATGGCAAGCGGACGCCATCTGGGATCAGAACCTCGAACGTCAGATTCTCCGGCTAAAATGCCATCTTTTTTTAAATGCGTGGTGCGTGCCAGAATTACAGCAGCTCAGCCACCCATCACAACAGGGAAATGGTAAGTCTGAAAACAACAAGCAGCTGGCGTTAATTAACCACTTATCAGAGTGTCTGTTAATGAAGCATTTCTCCATTTACACATGGGCCGAGTGGCACAAACAGCTTCCCTCGCAAAGAGGCTACCACGTACACACGCAGCGGAAAATTAACGCCGCTAAATCAAATCTGCTACACAGCTCCATTTACTCATATCGGATTACGCACAATTAAAACTGAACACTGAAGGAGTTCGGTGACAGCCTCCCAATCAGGAGTCACTCCATCACAGAAATCACTGTTTGGATGCGTTTCAGCTTTAAAATGTCAAACGCTCGGTGCGAAGTACGGAACTGAGATGGTAGGGTGCGGCGGTGGATCAGCGTTAGGGGTTAAGTTGTTTTTTTAGGGAAACATATGTCTCCAAGACACAATCAAACAATGAGACGTGTTTTTTTTCCCTTTTTTCCCCAGTGTATCATAAACAATTGGCCTGATTTTTTATTGTTCCCTTGATTATCACTACTCTCTGATCCAAAAGAGCTGAGAAGCGGCTGATTAATCTCTCTTCATTTTCTACACAAAATAATCTAATCAAGTAAAAGCATATGTTTGTGTCAGAGAGGCTGTAATGAATATGAGCAGCATTCTAATTGTTGGTTTGGTTTGTGAACGCTAATGTTTGAAAGAGTTTTCTTTTACAAAAAAAGGATTTATAAAGAAATAAATATTTTTTCTAAAGTTATACCACAACACTTGTGTTCAATCTGTTTTCTGTATAAGCAGCTCTGGGAGTCATTCCTGCTACCATGCAAATCACATGTATACTGTATATTAACGCACTTGTTTGAATAAATTATTGTTTCTATAGAAACAACATACACAGAGACACAGAGTGCAGGCAAAAAGACTAATAATGAGTGCATAAAAAAACATGTTATGTATCAAACTATAAACAGATGTTTTCATTGATATGGTAAAATGCATTGCAATGAAATGTTTATTTAGCGAGTCAGGGAAGGAGTCTCCAGTTTCAGCGATTTGCGACAGCAAGTTCTTTGACCAGGGAAGCAACATTTTGCTTAAGTTCATGTTCATGGTACTTAATAGTTAACCCAGTGTAAGGATCTGTACAATAACGAAGACTTCAAAGCACTTTTGCAAGTCGCTGTGGATAAGAGCCTCTGCCAAACGGCTAAATGTAAATGTTTAAGAAAGATAAAAGGAGTGCTGGTGATCAAACAACGTTTTATAGTTTCGATGATGTAAGTGATAACTGGATAATGACGGGGCATAACATGAAATGTAACAGGAAATGCATGAAATATAATGCTGCTCTTCATTCATTCATTTATTCATTTATCTTCTATACCACTTTATCTGGGGCACTTGGACCCTATCCCAGGAGACTTAGGGCACGAGGCAGGGTAAACTCTAGACAATCCATCACAGGGCAACCCCCCTTCACACACACACACACACACACACATATATACACATACACATGCTACGGGCAATTTGAGGAACGTCAATTAACTTCAACTACATGTCTTTGGACTGAGGGAGAAAACCAGAGCCCCGGAGGAACCCCACCAAGGAGAACATGCAAACTCTATGCGCACACACAGACCCTACAGTAGGCAGGTATCAATCCCTGGAGGTGCAAGGTCACAGTGCTATCCACGACGCGATCCACGTCACGGTGCCGCCATACTGCTCTTTTATAGATCAAAAAAAAAAAATCTTCACATGGACAAAGCACTGTGGTATCAGAGGACGAAAAAACAGCTTGAGAAAGTAATAATGCTTTACAATGGAAATAGTAACTCTTTTTCATATTGAGTCGGATCACCCTCCATCCCACTTAAAACCAATGTTTCATTTCCAATAACAGTGTTTCCAAGTGTTTTATTTATTATTTATTTCCTAAAGCTGTGGTTATTTACCCAATTTCTTGCATGGTGTGTTTGCATTTTGAGCACTTTCACACCACGTACATTACGAAGTGAAATTACTTTTAGAAGTTGCTTGGTATTTTGCGTAAGTAAATAAATCAATAAATAAATAAACATCTGGCTCGGATTAATCATTTACCCATGAAAACAACACCAGGCTAACAACTTTAACTAAACATAACAGCTGACGCCTAAGGAGACGCATCCAATCTCTAGCACTGAAGAGAAGGGAAAAAAACGAGCGGTGTAAAATTTCAGACAACCAGGTGGATCTGCCCTCTAACACCTTTTGATAGTATCTTTCACAGAAAGCCCTGGAGGCTCCCCCGTTCCTCTTTCTCGTCTACGTTATCATAGGTGTTGATGGCCAGGTCTGCCTGACAGCTGTTGCTTCAGTGCTCACCCCACACGTCCCAGAGAGACAAGTGTCAGGACACAATCCTATCTGTCCGAGACTGACCTGAAAATGCTACAGAAGCTTTTATTTCATAATGGACTTGCTCAAGGCCGAGCAGATTGTGATTCATGTATCGCCACTTTACCTGGCTCCAACGTCTCCAACCGTCTCTGTTATAACTGCTTAAACACACAGTTTTATGGGTTAAGTGAGTGTATTGTTTTGTAAACTGAGCACCCGATGTTGCTGGTGTTTGGAGTGAACTTTAATATTTAGTGTTCATCTTTCCACTTCTAGCACCCGAGTTGAAAACACAAGGCTTTTTATATGACCTGAGTGACCTGTCTATCCTGTCTATCTCTGTTTGGCCACATGTCATGCTTATCTGTTGACTTATGTGCTCATTATGTGTTCACTCAGTCTTCCTAGCTGTCAAGTGTGTCAAATGTTCAGATAGACAAGCTTTTGTGTTTTCTAGAAACATCTGTTGTAGAATGTAAATGCTGCTGATAGATTAAACAAACTCTATGTCAATTTTCATTAATTAAGATTCTTTAAGATGACGAGCGCTTGGATCGCTAAAGATCGAAATAGAAAATCATAAGTCCTACAGCACATACAGAGACAAAGGAACTGCACAGGTACAAAAGAGAACAAAATGATTGTTTAAGGCGACAAAACATTTTATGAGGCAAAAAGACAGAGTCATTAACAGCAGGCTGGTTCAGACTTTCGGTTGTGCTCATAGTAACCGTGTTTACTCGCCGTGCCGCTGTTTTACATTTTATCAACATGGTTTCCCTCTTTGTGCGAGCTGGTGCCAAGCTCATGGGCCTGTGCATACAAATGAAACGCGCGCAAGAAAAGGCCAGCGTGGATTTGTTTGACAGACAGTCGGGACTCGCAGCCCTGCTGGATGAGATCCCATGGTGTTGGGGCCAGAGAGAGTGAGGGAGGCGGGAGAGAAAATGAGAAAGAGAGAAAGAGAGTAGGAGAAGGAGGTTGAGCCCCCGGCAGGCTGCCCTGACTTTGTTTACAACAAAAAGCCATTGTTTGATGTGGCCGCGTGGCCCCCGGCCGCCCACTCGCTCCCACAGGATGTGCTGTGGCTGGGATGCGACTTGATTAACTAGCGCACACCGAACCTCCCCACGCCAGACACTCTTCCTCACGGCACTCGCAAGTCCTCCTCATCGTGCAGCTCATCAAACCCCCCCTGACGGCTAAAACAAAGGCTCTATTGTTAGCAGGCCAAAAAAGCCAAAAAGACTCCCCGTCATTTTTTTTTTTTTAACTCGCAGTCCCGCATAATGCAACTAACACAACTATGGGGCAAAGTCCATTTTTAGCATATAGCGTCCTTATTGAGTCCAAGCCTCCAGTCCTATCTGTCGTGGTTTTGGCGTTGGCACCAGAGTGAGAGAGGGAGAAAAAAAAAAAAAGGAAAGAAAGAATAAAAGAAAAAAAAAAGCCAGAGGATATCCTAAGAGATCCTGAGTAGGAAAAAAAAAAAGATGTCTCTAATTACCTTAAACATTTTTTCAGGTCCAGATGTCTTACTACATCATTGCCTGAGCGATTAAATGCAATGAATTTGTCACTGTATAGCGTTTACTCTGAAAGGTGCTGAATGCAATTAACTCCCTTCTCATTTTCCTTCTGCTTTTCTTATTTTTTTTCTCTCTTTCTTCTCTGCAGCACGTGGTAGAGTCTAAAGTTTCAAAAAGGCAAGCTCTCTCTCTCTCTTTTTTTTTTTTTGCTCATCACAGGAAATGTGTCTTTCATTTTTTATTCAATGGAACGCCTGCACTCCCCATCTGTCCCCAGACTTTCAGTGCCAAATCATTAGCAAAATGGCAGTGTGGAACACACCGTATACACACACACACACACACACACACACACACTGCATACTCTTACAGTATGGCTATAGCATCTGGGTTCAATCACTCCAGCGACTGTAATTTATTCACTCGTAGCTGTGATATTGGGTATAAGTACTGTAGAGGTCAAAATCTGCATTTCTGAATGGCATTATGATGCTAAAACAAGAGATTACAGGATTATGTAATAGACAACGCACAATGAAGCAGCCCTGTGTTTGGGAAATAATGAAGAGGCAAAAGATATTAGCTTCCTCTTCCATTTTCTCATTTATATCACTTATATCACGGCCATTAAAAGAAGAAAAAAAAATACACCTTACAAAAAAAGGCTTTGTGTGTTTTTTGCTTA
Source organism: Clariallabes teugelsi (assembly GCA_030014215.1). NCBI lineage: Eukaryota > Metazoa > Chordata > Actinopteri > Siluriformes > Clariidae > Clariallabes > Clariallabes teugelsi. The sequence continues at coordinate 8,384,632 of JAQMYG010000001.1, read as the reverse complement.
GTCAAAACAGAATATTATGAACTTCTGCCAAAATCACCGGAGCTAAATTTTTACTTCCTCTAACCCATATGCTAATGTTACTGTTTTGATTTTTGCTATCCCCACATGCCAACTTTGCTATTATAAAATTATTTAGCTAACCTCACATGCTAACATTCCTGTTGTATGATTATATTTGCTATCACCACATGCTAACATTACTTTTATATAATGTTTCTCACATGCTAATTGTACTGCTATATTATTATTATTCCTTCTTAACATGCTAACATTACTGTTAAATAATCATTATACTATCCTAAAATGATAACATTATAGTTTTATGATTATTTTGCCTTCTATGCTAATTTTACTGTGGTACATTTATTTAGCATTCTCCACATGCTAACACTACTGCTATATGATTCCCACAAGCTAATATCCTAGTTGTTTAATGTTTTTGCTATTTGTACATGCGAACTGTACTTCTATATGATTATTGTCTTGTTGATTATTATCTTCTTTTAACATGCTAACATTACTGTGATATATTTATTTGGATTATTTTTGCTGTCCTCACATGCTAACATTACTACTATATGATTATTTTTGCTATGCTAACATTACTGCTAGATTATGTTTTTGCTAACTTCACATGCTAACATTACTGTTATATTACTGGAATATGTACCATGGTAGTCCAATGAAACCTGTACCATGGTATTTTTAACAGTACTATGGTACATGTTACCACACACTATGGTACTTGGTTTTATATGGTACATATTTTGGTACAAGATGTACTACATTATTGTACTACTGTATGGAACACATTCCAGGATGCTGTCAAAAATATGTTATATATGTTTATGTACCTTAATACTAATACTTATATTGAAACATCTGCAGTGCCATTTTAAGGGTTATGGTACCCTCCGAAGGTTAATACACAATAACTTGGTGAATACCATGGCACTTATTGGCTACCACAGTGGCTTCCGAAGTTCAGCTGGTATTTAGCATATGGTACTGCCTGTACTATACAATTCAATTCAATTTTTATGTGTATGGCGCTTTTAACGATTGTCATTGTCGCAAAGCAGCTTTACACAATCAAAATTATTATTTAAGTTTGTATGGAATGTGAATGTGGTCAGATAGTCCCTGGTGAGCAAGCCGAGGGCGACAGTGGCAAGGAAAAACTCCCTGAGATGGCAATAGGAAGAAATCTTGAGAGGAACCAGACTCAACAGGGAACCCATCCTCAAATACCAGTAGACTGTACTTGGTGATCTTTGGTAGTCACTGTATCTAATACGGTATGTATGGACAGTACATACTGTACCATGTTAGATAACTGCTGAATTTATGTATCCACTTGTGCTACCCAATAAGTACCATGTTAGTCACCAAAGTACTGAGGAGTACCATAAGAGGTGAAATAGTACTGTACTATATAAATATTACCATTATGATACATAAACAAGTTCAACATATTTTTGTCATAATCCTGGGATGTGTTTATTCTAATCACATAATAATATTACTATTTATTAATTTGTTTTTTTTTAATTTGTTTATTTACTTATTCTGCTGTCCTGAAATACCAAAATTGCAATTGTGACCCATTAAAATTGATTTTATTGTGACATCTATAAATTTAGTCAAATAATTTTAACCATTGAACTAGGGCAAAATTAAAGACACCCCAGCTGCAGTGGCTAAGCTGCGTTTTTGGAAGATTTAGTACGCGCTACCCTTAGGAGGCACTCTATCACTGCTTAGTTGACATTTTGTTGTTCAGCTCTTTATGAGTTTTGTGGCTGTGGCTAAATGTAAATGGAGCACATTTTTTAAATTCAAGGCTTATTTACAGTCAACATATGCATGTGAGTATGAATAAAACACCGGGATTGAAACTTTGTAAATCTGGAAGTAAACGTTTTTATTTAGTTAGGTCTATGAAAACATCTACACAATGTTCACTACGAGAGAAACTACGAGATTGATAAATGAGGCTCATTAACATTACATTATTTGGCTCGCCTACAGAATAACATTACCGGTATATAAGTTTTGTTTCTCTACATCTATTATAACTTGTGTAAAATTTCACGTCATTTATTTTCACTGTGTACATGTACTATAGCAATTCGTTAGTGAAAGTTATGTACTGTAGTTTTAATTGACAACGTATTTTCTTTTATCGTGGTCAGTATTACCTTACAACGTAATATATTACGATGTAAAACTGCAATTAAGCTTTTTTGACTTAAGGCAAACTTGAACATGCATGCCTGTAAATTAAACACAACCAAAACATTTAATTTTACTCTCGACTTAAATCATATTTCACAAGCTTTATATAATTGTCTAATCATTGATTAATGATTTAAGAATATCAACCGAAAAGCTTGTTTGTATGCTCTTGATGATTCAGGTCACGGCGCATCACACGACCTTGAGGCTGATTATTTTTCCTATAACAGCTTTATTTATTTATTCACCTGAATGAGGTGCTTCGACAGGATGCTGCATTACAAACAGTATCATGTGTCAATGTCAAGAGTGATCAGATTTTCTCAAAGCAATCTAATTACATAACCTTTTGCCTTGTTACTTAAATCATTCTGACATGGTTTTGCACCAGTGATTACACCAAGCACACATTCTGTAGGTAACACACATCTTCTGTCCCTCTCTGTGTGATTTGCACTCTGCTCTTTAGGGGGTCTATGTGATCAGTAGGTGAGGAACAGCATGGTTCCAACATGACAGCGCAACAGGCCTTCTTCCGTTTCTATTCCTGTTTCACATATACGTACAAGCCCTCTTAAATGGCTAATGCAGAAGGTGATCTCAAACTGACCTTATTTTGTTTGGACTTGTATTATGCATGGCTCTCTGTTATTAATTTTTGAGCAGGTTGTTTTTTCTTCGGTGAGTCTGGCTTGTTTCCACGGTGACATTTTGTTTTGTAACTGATTATATGGGTTTGAAAAATCACCCATATGAAATGCAAGATGGAAATGAATGTTTACAATGCAAGACGGCTAAGAGCTTACGAGAACTAAAATTGCACGGCTCTTAAAATTTATGTTCAGCGGAAGGAAAACTACTGCTGTGCCTTGGAGAAACGCTGCAACACAGTGATTATGGGATAGATTGCTGTAGGGATTTGATTAGATTTTTATTGTTATAATATCAAGCACGGAGGAGTAGAAATATTTGCTACTTAAAGAATGGTTAATTTCGCTTTTGATACCAAAACTCTGGATATGTAACCGGATGCGAATATGTTATTTGGAAACACCAGGTTTAAACATATATACAAGACCAGAATTTCGTGATTTCTTGTTGCTAACCATCAGATATAAAGCTTGCAAGACGAATACAGGCCATGTGACCACATACTGTATGTGAACATAATGCATTTCATTCACTCATCTATAGGAACTGCCTAGGCAGGGTCAGGTACTTCAATTAGGCTGTTGCAGAGAGGTATAAGCAAACATAGAAGCTGCACAAGAAGATCAGTGCATGTCTCTATTTGTGTCTAGTTACTAACTTGAGTGATGTAGCTGAGGTCAAGGAGCTGTCAAACACAAACTGCACATTTCTTCAACTGGGGAGCTGGAGTCAAATGAAGAGTTTTATAGCAAAATGAGATCATTTTATTTATTTATTTATCTTTTTTTTTTTTTTTCAAATGAAGCAGGAAGTATTGCAAACTAATATTATTATAAACATAATATTTTGTGCATTTTTCTTGAATGACAATGGTATTAAAAAGCATACATTTTAAAATACTTTGTGAACACTTTTTAAGTTATATCAGTATGAATTTCTACACGATTTCTCAAAACGCTATAAATCCACCTCCTGCAGATTAGTCACAGTGGATAAATCAACCTGCAGTTGTCTTTGTGGTTATTTAAGGAAGGAGTTTAGTATCAATATTATGTTGGTTGAGTTTTAGTTACAATATAGCAAACTCTTGCTTTGATTGTGATGTTGCAGTGAGTGAAATAGGAAGTAATGGCAGCAAATTAGATCAAAGGAAAAAGTGTTGAGTTTTGTTACATACAAAGATAATGAGAGACATTATAAGCAATACGAAAACTTTTAGTTTACAGCATCCTGCTTTACCAGGTTTTTTTTGTTTGTTTGTTTGCTGGTGTATCATAGTACAGGTATACCAAAACTAATGTCTGTATGCACATCAACCAACCGCATATATTTGGTATATATTTCAGGTTATAACTTTAGATTAGATAAGATTAGATTTTATTGTCATTGTGTCAAAGTACATGTACAGAGCCAACATGTAAAGTTATAGCAGACAGAACCGGACAAACTGAATGCAACAGCTTCCCACACACATCACACACATCTCATGTTTCTTGTACACAAATCAATCATGTAATATTATCCCTCTGTTCATTTTTTTTTCTAAAATATTATTGCAAGTGTATAATGGCTCCATTGGTAATAACAGAAGAAAGAGGGGAAAAGGGGCATCCTTTGTTAAGTTTATAACATGGTGTTTGCACAACCTCCTAATAGCATAATGTCTTATTTAACAAAACGTATAATAGATAAAGACATTAAGCACAGCAGACTTATCATTTGTTACTACTAGAGTGACTGCAGAGTGCAAACATCCTTTTTCTCGGCTTCAACAGTCTCTAAAAATTAATTAAACACATTTCATTCACTCACGGTAGCTGCTGTTTTGCAGGGCATGTTGTTTCACTTCGCTGATCACGTGACAGAAAGAAGCGATGCGATTGTCTTGTCATGACGTGTCAACTTTTGCTCAAAAATGTGGCTGCTAAGTGTCATGGTTTCAAACTTCTCAGACCTGGAAGTTTAAAGCTTCTAAAAAAACAGGTTTTGTTAAAGACAGCTTCATGAAGCAGGGCAAACAATCTTTCCAAAATTAATACAATTCAGTGACTGTCATTTATTGCATTTGGGTGTCAAAATGCTCATATTTAGCATGATTTCTTTTTTTTTTTTTATGATTTAAGCCACATGCATGTTATTCGAATATAAAGACAAAGATATAACGGCATTGCACATTTCCGGAATTTGGCAAACATCCTTCAGTTGCCCTTCAAGCTTACTCATTTCCTGCACACAGTTCTCATTTCTTTATGGAAGTCTGAAATCACTGCTGCTTCACCGCTGGAATTTGGAAGTTCAGGGTTGAGCAGCCAACAAGACCGAGTGGTTTCAGATAACCCAAAAGCACACAGAGAATCACAGGCGCAGGTAGCAGCACCTGCACACACAGAAACACACCCCCAAGTCAGAATGTAGCTTCAGACAGAAGGCGGCTTGTTAGTGGTAGCCGTGTCGTGTAACTCTAGCCAGTGTGTGTCGGGCTAATCCGTGCCTTGCAGCAGGACTGGGGCAAGAAGAGGGGGGTGAACATGTGCTTGGAAGCCCAAATTAACTCCCCCCTGACCCTGACCTCTACACACACATACACAAACATACACAAATCAGCTACTCAGTACCATCTTGCATCTTGTACTACTGCCCCTCATAGGAAATTCCTGGAAGTGCCATGTGAAAAATGATTACCGGTATGGTACAGGTTCTGTTAACAGCTTGACATTTATAAAGAGGAAGACATTACATGACATATGGTAGTTCTTAACGCTTAATTAAATAACCACTATAATAAAAATATATATATATTATTACAGTTGCTACTGTAACTTGGGTTCTAAATATGTGTGTGTATACATAATATTCAATTATTTTAGGGGTCCAAGCACTAATGGCATTAATATTATTATTCTTAGTAGTAGTAGTAACATTAATACCACCGCCAGGCGAAGTGAACAGCATTGATCACCAACTGGTGGCAGGTTCATGTGGACCCAAGGCTCACCCAGGCCCACTTGGACTGAAGGCCACACCCTCTGGTCCAATCCCAGGGAAAAACTGTTACACTCCACAAATTTAGGGCCCAGGGTAGTACAGGAGCAATAACAATTTAAGACACCAGGGTGACTGGATGAGAAGGAGAAACATTATAAGGTGTAGATTAGAGTGTTTATTTACAGATAGTAGAATCCACATGTGCAGACCATACAAACAGGATAGACACCAAAAAACGAGAAGCAAGGAAAACCAGTCCCACCTAGGATTGAGAACATGGATGGTGCCAAAGGAATGAACGTTATAAAAAAAATAATAAATTAACTAGACTACACTGTATTCCATGTAGCTAACCTTACTGCTAATCAAACAGGTATACCTAACTACACTAAGCAGCATGAATTGCAAAAAAAAAAGGGTCAATGCTGGCCACGGTAGGAAGGCCAAAACCTAATTCAATCAAGCACCCATGGGATGCATCAAACAAATCCTACAGCTCCCAATGGATCCACTGCCAACATCCTGGTTCCGGACATCACAGAATACCCCAGAGGTCTTGTGCAGTCGTGCACGGTAAACACAAAACCTTGGTGGTTAATGGTTTTAATCTCATGGCTGAGAAGTGTATATTTTTATGAAAATAATACAGTGTAAGTATGTGAGATTTTGAGTAATAGAAAATAATACACTCACTCACTAATGCCTGGAGCCCATAACTGGAGACTTAGTGCGCAACGCAGGGTACACCCTCGACAAGGTGCCGATCCATTCCAGGGCAAACACGCATACACTCATGCGCACACGTTATGGGCAATTTTGGGAACGCCCATTAACATAATCTGTATGTTTTTTAAATGTGGGAGGAAACCCACCAAGCACGGGGAGAACATGCAAACTCCACGCACACAGACCCGAGCTGGGAATCGAACCCGGAACCTGGAGGTGCGAGGCGACAGTGCTAACCAATAAGCCAAAAATCATGTATTACTCAAAAAAATATATATATGAGGTTTTGAGAAATTAATAACAAGAGAGAATTATGCGGTTGAATTTGAATTAACCTTTTCATACAAATTGAAATGTACTGTGACAAATTAGCAAGTTTTAGACTCTATTATCAACGGACTCATGAGCATGAATTATATATATATATATATATATATATATATATAAAATATTTTTTTAAAAGCACATTTCTTGCCTTTGTTAATGAAGGCAGGGTTTTTTTTTTTTTCCCTTGTTCTCTGGAATCTCGCCTACCTTGTTGCACATTTCAAGGTGCCTCTGCATCCTGAGCCACACTGGTAATGATATTTGATATGTGATATGCAGTTTCACTGGAATAACATCACACTGCCAGATCATAGCTTCTTGCTCCTCTGGGGGATTTTTTTTTTTTTTTAAAGAGAGAGAGAGATAGGGAGAGAGAGAGAGAGAGAGAGAGAGAAAGTAAAAAGCCTTGAGAAATTTCCAGCAAAATAGATCTTGTTGTTGTTGTATGGTATTGAAGTCAAAGGTGTCTTTGCCATGCAGTTCTAAGCGTTTGAGAAGTAGCTGTACATGGCTGGAATGCTGGCATCCTCCCGCTGCAGCAGCTCATATTGTTGCTGAAGGAACAGAGAGTGACACCGATCTCTTCTGGCAGAAACAAAACAAGCCCCTTCTGTTTCCCTTTTTGGTACTCTTTGTGTGTGTGTGTGTGTGTGTGTGCGGAAATTACACGCTGTTAAAAGAGAAGCTGCATTTAAAAAGCTATATTGTGTGCGAGGACGCCTGAGAATGCCATTAATCTCGGACTGACCCTGAAAGCCATATTCTTTAGTGATGGAAAGCCAGTGTTATTTTATGATGGTTGAAGGAAAAAATAAATAAATAAATAAAATAAAACAAAAAAATTTCAATTTCATGCCAGACTTTTACAAATACCAAAATATATACTTTTCAATGCAATGAGCATTCTGGTGCAAAGAAAGAAGTGTTGGCTGACTGGTGCTTTTTTTCACCCTGAAATCATCATGCCAAATAAATGTGTTCGAAATACCAGCCTTCAGAGCCTCCATGCCGGCTGGACGCACTTAAGAAAAACAAACTTGACAAGTCTCGTTTCACTTTCTTCCCTGGATTTCAATGTCTGTGTTTTTAATTAACGCTTCTTTTCATGGTTTCCTCCGTTTATAGGATTGATGCTGAATATTACAATAATTTTTACATCAACGATTGTTAACATGCTTAGTTATCACTTCAGCCTCCTGCCGTACTTTTGTGTACCATTTCTGTCTTTTATTCATTATTTTTTTTCTTCTTCTTCAATCTGGAGTTTTGAAATAGTTTGAGCAGTTTGAAGTTTGTCAGAAGTTGTTGTCTCTCGTCGCTGAAGTGAGGCCACGGAGAGACTCTGTGATGCGAGCAAGCGTGAGCTGCAACGTCGAACCATCATTTAGGAGAAGGAGGGTCAGAGGTTGATTGATTTTTGACGATTGTCTGGTTCATCCCCGTGTCTCTCTTGCATGCCAATGCGTTTCCAGCGCACGCTGTTATCAGAAAGGCTGCCTTTGATTGACGGCGCTGCTTCAGTCAATCCATCTCATGCCTCCCGGTAAGATGAAGTTAGCCCGATGGAACAGGCTACGCTGCAGGGGGTCACCGTGCACTGGTAATGGAACAAGGAGGTGAGAAAAACATCTAGCAGGGGGCACATCATTCTGCCTCTGTTCAGTCTCTCCACAGCGTAAGCGGACCTGAAAAACATCATCGCGCAACAGCAGCTCGGATCTGCCTGTAAATCTCTTAAAACAAACCGCCTTCCAGATAGGGGTTTTAGCCAAACACTCTTAAAGGCTGGAGTAATTACTTTTCTATCTGCAGGCGACAAAAGGTGCACTATTGTATATTTGAACAAATCAGTTAGGTTTTCCGCGTCCGGATAAGAAACGCTCCTGCAGAACGCATCTGTCAGAATGCCAGTACGACAGCCGGGGGAGCCATTAGGGCGTAAATTAGGTTTTAGCCCTAGCCATAAATCCACAAGGGGAAGTGCTGAGGTGATCTAATGCCACAGATGATCGAGGATGTAAAAATCACTGAAACAAAGACGCGACACGGGCTCTTTTCCCCCTGTCGGGATAATTCAATGCTTAATGGATGCCCGACTGCAGCTTTTTGGCGCCCGTCAAAGTCGTCCATCGTGATTAACTCCCCGGTGCGCGCTCCCACCTGCACACCGAGATGCTTTGCAGGTTTACGGCGGGTCATGCGGCTCTGCTCGGCACTGAACGAGGCCATTTCAGTTGCTGGTCAATCATCCAGAATGGGTGCGCCGGTATCTGGTAATCAAGTAGCCGCCATCGAGGCTGTGAATGACACACAAACTTTATGTGTCCCACTATATTATTTCTCATTCAGACCCAAAAAAAGGCTTCTTGGTGAGAATATTCTCAGATTTTTCTGTCTTTTATTTCCAACCAAACAACCTCATGACCTGATAAATATTATTAGCTGCTTAGGGAGCAGGGGTAGCTCAGTAGTTAAGGAAGGTTCAAGTCCCAGGACTACCAGACTACCACTGTTGGGCCCTTGAGCAAGGCTCTTGACCCCCAACTGCTCAGATGTAGAAGAAGATAAATGTACAGTAAGTTGCTCTGGATAAGGAAGTCTGCCAAATGCCATAAATGTAAATATAAATATCTTGATAAATTGTGAAAATAAAATGACATAATACAATTTTAAACCACGAAATGACAGACGGGATTATTGTGCTAAGTTATTATTTCTGTAATTTCCTCTCTTCTATCCAAGTCAAATAATTACCCCATGACTGATTCTGTTTGGTCAGGATGGAGGGATTTGTGCTTTGTGGACTCTCAAGTAAGACACACACTTGTTCAGTCTTATTAATTTAAAGATAAAAAATAAAAAGAAATATTTATGTATTAATCACTCTTAATAGCTGCAAGCTGAAATGGAAACAAGAGTTCCACAATGTGAAGTGAAATTTAACTTTAAGCAGAGAGGCGCTGCTTGTCAATAGGCAAGGCGTCCACATGCTCAGGGCCCCGGGCCAGTCGGGGGCCCCAGGGGGATGAGTAACTATTATTATTTATTTTATTATTTTTTTTAAGATATTGAATGCATTTTGGAGAGTCTCCTGCTAAATTTTGTCTAGGGACTCGACACTGATATACGTAAGCAGATAAAAAGTACAATGTGTCACTTTGTAATGCATTTTTAATGATTTAATTGTAATTGGTTAACCCTGCGATGGATTGGCACCCTGTCCAGGGTGTTTCCTGCCTCATGCCCTAAGCCTCCTGGGAAAGCTCCAGGCTCCTTGCGACCCCGAATACAGGATTAAGCGGTAATGCCGATGAGTGAGTGAGTGTAATTGGTTAATACTAGAAAATAATTAGTATACTAAAGTTATGGATTAATTTTCTATGACATTAATTGTGCTGTGTTTCATTCTGGGGCGATACAGTGGCTTAGTGGTTAGGGTTAGTCGCCTTGCACCTCCAAGTTCTGGGCTCGATTTTCGCCTCGGGGTCTGTGTGCATGGAGTTTGCATGTGTTTGGTGGGTTTCCTCCGGATACTCCAGTTTCCTCCCACAGTCCAAAGACATGCAGATTAGCCTAGTTGGCGTTTCCAAATTGCCTGTAGTGCGTGTGTGAATGTGTCCAAGGTGTACCTTGCCTCATGCGCTACTGTAAGTCTACAGGACTGTGTTTCATTCCTAACTTGTACACTGTAAATACATCCCTAATCTTTTTTTCTAATGAAGTTACAACTTACATTGATCTTTGTAGGTAATCTCAACACTGTACATGCTTCATTTATTCAATTGACAGTGAGAAAAGGAGTGTCGACATCTTTCATTCGTCTGACAACTAAAGGAGAGGTTTTCATTTACTTTCTGTTGCCTTGTGCAAATATTGACTCAATTTTGTTCTGCTGTTGAGCAAATTTTGCTAAATCCTGCTATAGAACATGCTTTGGCAAATTAAACAAGCTTATCCATCTGGATTATTTTGGATTGCAGTTTTGGTTGACATTTCTTTAACCTGACAAGTTCTTCAAATACATGTTTAACAGATATTTATGACTTGATGCTTTGCCCAAATTACTAAATGGTGCGATGCCAACAACAAGGTCAGAATTGCAGATTGGTCGGAGTGACTTAAGATTAAGGGGTTAAAATCGGAGTGAAAGGCACCGTGAGGGGGGCATGTCTGCTTTCATGCATGTAAAAAATCCAATGAAATGGCTTTCACTCATTTTCATTTCGGCGAATCTTACATGACGTCTCCTTGGCACCCTGGACTGAGAGCCAAAGATTAATCGAGAAATGTGGAGTGACATTCTTACATCACGGTTGCCAGTTTTTTTTTGTTTTTGTTTTTTCTTCTCCTGATGGTATCACTAAGCAAAAGACTGGGACTGTATCCGAGATGCCAGTTTTACAGATTTCTAAACTTCCTGCTTGGGAGTTTATTTATTTATTGTTTTCTTTTTCTTAAGCAGTTATAGATTAATATTATTAATGTTTTAAAAGGTAAATAATTAATGGATGTTTGTATAAAGCAAACAAAAGCACGGCTTATTATTTACATCTGTGGGCTGTAGTTAATTAAAATACATACAAAATGAACAGGATATTGTACAGTATATAGTATTTCTTTCCTCAGGCAATCACCCTCATGAACAGTAGGACTGGATCTTACAACCGTCTTTAAATCATTGTTATTTGCACAAATCGAACATCCATTATTGTACTGTATATAGTGTAAAAGCACCACCATGCCTCTAACAAACTCCCTACATGCACATTACATCAGTACTACTTGCTATCGATTATAGTAGATATGATGCACGCAGGGCTACTTGCCCTACCTTGCCTAATTTTATGTACACTTTACTGCACATCTTCAGGAACCCCCACCCCCACACCCCCACTGACTTTATTTAATCTGTAAAGTTACTGAACATTGTGAAATAACTGTTTATGATTTTTTTTGTACAGTGTTTTTATGCTAGTTTGTACTCTGAGAACCAAAATTTCTTGTGTGTGTCAACATGCGAATAAAACCCGATTCTGATTCTTATTCTGATTCTGATATCTATTCTACAAACATATGACATGAAAAATCTGGGTTTTGTACGAGTGTTCAAGTTAAACTGGGACTTTTGATTGTGCATTTTTACTCTGCACAATCAAAGGGCGAAGCCATGATTGAACTGTCTGCTTCATGTCTGAAACGCTGGCCTCCCAGGAACTCCTTTAATGGCCCAAACATGTCGAAGTGGCTTGGAACGAGGTCAGGACTGTACAGGGGATGAGGCAATAACTCCCAGCTGAGTTCCTGTAAGGTGTTGTGATGATGTGTACAGGTTCCGTCAGACAGACGCGTCTCTACCGCAAGTTTGCAACAAGTTATGCATCATTTTAATATGTTTCAAGAGTACTCTGCCTAAAATCTTCTGTAAATGTCAATTGCTTCACAAGAAATTTCATTCATTTGACTTGAACTCTTCTCATATTGCTTTATTTAAAACACTGCATAATGTGACGAGGATTGAGGTCAAAAACGATTCTCTAAATTGTTTTATTCTTTTGTCTAATCTGAAATTCTTATATAACATCTCACTACATTCTCTCTACTGTACATGCACATTCTTATATTTCATAAAATTCCATTCATATAATAATAATAATAATAATAATAATAACATTTCCTTGAATAATTCTTCCAATAATAATTCCTTGATTCTTTATAGCTTTTGGTTTTACTTACTTGAGCAAACGTCCAAGGAATGTCCAAACTTCATCATATGTTCATATGATTTCCTCAGACTGCAATATAAGCATGATAAATCTGTCATATTAGCAGCTCATTTGTCGTGGTTCCACTGGGTCTTACTCAGTACCTCATGTTCTTTTTAATAGAATCCGCAGTAGTAAGTGGCTCTCGAATAATTGTATCCAGATCGATTCAGCTAATTTCCATGCAGTTTATGAGCTGACTCAGGTGCGTTTGAGCAGGAGAGGAACACAAGACCATGCAAACTGAACGGCAGCTGTACAGCGCCGTATCTGAAACAGGACCTGGTTTAAATTAAGGCTTGCGTAAACGGAGGGCTAATTGAGGGCCAGCTAGGGTTTGATAATTTTCTCCAGCTCTTACACACCTGGTAATGAACTGATAAGTTGAATCAGCTGTGCTAGTCGGGGGAAATCAATGAAGTCTGCTGGAATCCAGACACATGGGCGCAGATGGGGTTTGTTTTGGTTGAGTTGTTACTATGCAAACAGGAAGCAGGGCGATACGCACTGTACATATCGTTAGTAATGACGGCCGGTGATGAAATTAACTAGAAGGATAAAAATCTATGGAGCTCACATCTGTCTAGAGCTTAAAAATGAGACTGTTGGGTTCAAGCAATACGTCATCGATGGTGTTCGATAAGAATGATGCAATGTGAAGTAGTACTAAATATACTTAGAGGCGAAGAAACAGCAGCATTAAACTGCTAGAATAAAGTAAAAAAAAAAAAAAGACCTAATGTATATGCTTCTTCTTCCTCTGTCGTTTTGTGTAACTTCTATTTTGATTGCTTTTTAAGTAGTGCTGTCAATCAATTAAACATTTCAATCTAGTTAATCACATAGTCTTTAATAATTAATCATGATTAATCACAGTTGTAAAATATTATTATATCATTTATTATATATTTATTATAATATTTTATTATAAACGTGCAACGTTGGAATAAAGCAATGCATGACAAACTGGTTAGAGGAAACAGATTATGCAGTTTTATAACATCTCAAACTTTAACATTAAACAAAATTAAAATCACTCAAACTGAATTCAGTGACTTCGTATTATGGGGTGTAGCAACCAACCAACTAACAGCAAGGCTTGAACCCAGATCCTCAAACCCACAAACCAACAACCTAGAGCCTTAGACACCTGAGCCACCACTCTCACGTCCTACAGCTAATATATTCATGTAAAAATAGTCCACTTGAAGGTAGCTGGAGCACACAAAAACTTTGGTTTTATCCTTCCATCTAGACGCTTTTTATAGTAAGCCTAGTGATGTTTCCTCAGTCATCTTATTATCTGCATTAAACATGCCGTTATCATACTCAGCCGGCTAGCCGCACTGCCATTATGGAAAGCCATTGGGGTCAAACATGTCCATATAATTAATTTGCTTAATGCTTTAAAATGTGGTTTAATCTTTGAATTAAAATCTTAATTTAATTTCATCTTTGAAATATACTGTACATATTGTAATGCATAAATATAATGCGTTCTACTGATGTATCGTCTCTTCATACACTTTCCACATTGTTCAGGGATTTTTTATTTTTTTAGACGACAAGGTGGCAGAGAGAAAACCTCAGGGTGCGGTTGAGTTTTTAAAGTTCTTTCAGACGTGACGTCCATGATGAGGCATCATTAGTGAGCTCACCTCAATCAGGCCTGATTCTCTGGCTAATGCTGACTTTACTGTTTGCACCTCCCTCTGTGGAGCGATACACTTGGTTTTGTAGGCTGGTCATTATGGACTGAGGGTTTATGGGAACAGAAGATAACAAGGGCAGAATCTGATCCTCTGGGAGTGAAGAAGGAAAAAAAGAAACCTGTTGTGACCAGCTTGTAAATTATCTTCAATGTCTTCCAACCGGGAAAGGCACTTAGGAGCGGAGAGGAGAGGACAGAAGAGGAGAGGAGAGGAGAGGAGAGGAGAGGAGAGGAGAGGCCTGTGCTAAGTCTGGATAAGTCAGTGATGGCATGACAACACAGATTGTAAGATAAAATAACTGGAACATTTGACGTGTTCTTGTTTTGCATGTACTTTGCATTCGGATTACCGGCTGTGTTGATGAAGCATGAAAAACTTGGTGTGATAATACTGACACCTTAATCACACACCGAGGTGTGTTTGTTTACCCGAATTGAAAATGACAAATGTAATTAGCTTTAGTGAAATGTCAAGCGTTGCACAGTAGCCATCTTCCGAGCACTTAATTTTGTCTCGCAGTCCTCCTGGAAAAAAATAAATAAATAAATGAAAAAAGGTGACTGTAATTGTTGGGATGCGCCATTTCGAAAGGCACCTTGGACCGCGCTGAATAAATCACCAGGGTGGAAGTGTCCGATCGGGAAGGGCGCACGCCGGCGCTGATTCTCTGTCTACCTGAGCTGTAAAATGCTTTGCCATGTGCACCTTGGCTCTAATGTCCTGCTGCTCCTTCAGCTAAAACCCCCCTTAACCCCCCTCCCCCCCATCCCCCCTCGCCGTAATTACACAGGCTCGCTTTTAACCGAGAGTTTACCTTCAGAATGTCAAACAGCTCGGTACACACTCAGGTCTGTTCGCCTTTCACACTTTCCGACATTGTTTAAAAACAGTGAGTAAAGTTAGGAATCACTAATGTCGCATGGCAGAGGTAGAATGAGCGCGCAAGTCTTTTACTTAAGTAATCATCTACATAATGCTCTAATTAAAGGTAAAATGCAACTTCGCTTTAGGAAAAGTAGAAAAGTGGAAAATGCACTAAAAAAAAAATAAAAAAACAGAAACATATTCATTTTAGTTCCTGAAGATCGTTTCAAATCATTAAACCTTAATCAAAGGAGAATGTTAGCTAAGGCTAACCAATAACAAACTTACAGTTCATAAATTTTGTTGGCTAATGATAGAAACTAATTAAATGCTGTGACTATAGATTGTCTACATTACAGTGATGGCTTTCAGTTTTCATTTTCAGATATACTCTGTTATACTGACGTGCTGTAAAAAAAAAAAATGTACTGTGTTAACTCTGTCATCTAGTAAATGGTATTAGGGTTGTGTATAAATGTTTAATAAAGAAAGCAGTTCATTTATTTAAAAGATAAACACTGCACTGTGGGTCAATCCAGGGCTGGAATTTAGTGCTGGGTTCTGAAACTACTGAACTGTATACACACAAAAAGTCTGGACGCAAATGTGGATTTATTTTCAACATTTCAGAACAATACTGATGATTTCCAAACTATGAAGGAACACATGTGGCGTTAGGTAATTAAGTAACAGCAGCAACAGCAACAGTCAGTTGTTATCTGAAGACATGAAGGTCAGATGTTCTGGATCAACTCTTGTAAGAACAGTACTGTGTCGAGTGCGTTTGTAAAACCCATTAAGCACCATGATGAAACTGTCTCTCATGAAGACCTTCCCAGGAAAGCAAAACCAGAACTTACCTCTGCTGCAGAGAGTCACCAGCCTCAGGAATCACCAATTAACAACCAGCACCTCAGATTAGAGCCGTTATGAAGGATTTATGGAGCATACGTAGCATTATTAATATCAAAGGACTGTTCGAAGGAGATTATTGAATATTTTGC
>JAQMYG010000001.1:8349253-8367977 GCA_030014215.1 Clariallabes teugelsi | reverse complement strand
GGAGATTAATGCATTTTTTGGATGCCTTCAGCATTCCTTTACAATGTAGAAAGAAATAAAAATCAGGAACCATCATGCAGTTAGATAGTGACTCCAAACTTTGGAACGGTAGTGTACAACAGTAACCTTTAAAATAAAAAACTAATTACAGTTACAGTGACACAATGGCATAGTTGGTAGCACTGTGGACCTTCATGGTTGAGAGTTCATTTCCTGCCTTAGATCTTTGTGTATGGAGTTTATGTTCTCCCCATGCTTGGTGTGTGTCCTCCAGTTACTGTAGTGTGTGTGCTTGTGCCTTGCGAGGGATCGGCACCCTGTCAAAGGTGTACAATGCATAGTGCACAGTGTCTTTTTACCATGAATGAAAGTAAAAATTAATATTAAAAGGAAATCTGACATTGGGTTATGGCTCGGAAAAATAAATAAATGCATTATGTTAATATTAAAATGGACAATTTATCATTACAAGAGAATTTTAAAAAGCATAGTGAAATAGTCAGATATATACTGTAGATAGATAGATAGATAGATAGATAGATAGATAGATTTCATCATTCCTCATGCCAATGAATTAAAAATAATTAATACAATTTATAAATAAGAATACAATAGAAATTACCAAAATAAAAACTTCCACAAATAATGCTAAAATAACATTAAAGTAAAAAATTATATAATCAATTATATAATCACATAGTAAAAGAGTAAGACAAAATGTTGATAATAATAATAATAATATGTAGTAAAAAAAAAAAACAGACAAAGCAATAAGGAATTGGATAGATCGGGGAATTGTAGTTTAGGGAAAAATAAAATCTTTTCATTCATCTCATCATCACCACCTTCATTATCATCATCGTCTTCGTCATGAAGATCATTATATCCACCATCCGTTAGATCCTCCAGGGATCGAGCCAACGTGTCCTGACCGGAGAGTTATATTTCCGGATGGGGATCTTGGCCTCAGCACAAATGGCTATCTAATCCCCTGCAGATGAAATGAAAACACCGGGAATGAACATGTCCTTTGCTTTTGATAACTGCGCTTATAGCCTCAGCCCGGGTTTTCCACCCCGACCACACTCCTCTGTCTGGCTCTCTAAGTTAAACAGACCTTAATATATACTAAACAAACTGGGAGCGAGCCACCGAAAGCCCTCCATCTGATAAGCGACACCTCCATCCATTACTAACTGTTTATGAAATGGAAGGTGATAGCAATGTAATTTGGATTATGCTCTGGAATATTGCACTGAGTGGGTGGACTGGATCGCATTACAGACACACACCACTTCTCTATTATTCACCAGTATGGGAACTGGGCCTTAAACATGCCCGCATTCCATTTCACACAAGATACTCTGCCTGGACTCCACTGGAGGGAAACGCTGCTGTTTTATCAGCTCAGGTCTGGCAGCTTTTCTTATGGTCCTCGTCAAACATCAGTGACGCACCTGAAGCCTTGCTCTCTACACGGGGAGTGTGCTTTAAGCAATTTCCCTCTGGGATTAATAAACTTCTTTGAATCTTGAATCTTGTTTCAGTGACAAACTCTTTCAACATATACAGTACAGAATTCACAGAATATGCAGTGCACTCACGCTTTCTTGCTTACCTGCTTTCTTTTTTAATTTCACTTGCTATTCTTGTCACCCGCACTGTTGTCTTTTTTTTTTTCTCGCTTCATTTATTTTATGTTTTGTATCAATTCTTTCTTTCTTTCATTCATTCTTTCTTTTTTATGATTATTTAGTTTTTAGCTGTTTTTACTGTCATATATTTTGTTTGCTTGAAAAATAATAAAATACAAAAAGGTATTCTTGCTTGTTTGATTTCTTTCTTGCTTTTTTTCATGCTTTCTTTATTTTACTTCAGTTGCTGTACTTGTAGCCACTTAATTTTCTTTTTCTTATGTTTCTACATCAATGTCTTTCTTTCTTTTTCTTTCTTTCTTTCTTTCTTATGCTTTTTTTGCTTTTTTTCTTCTTCAGTTGCCATATTTGTGATACCTCCTTTTTCCTTTATTTGTCTTGCTTGATTTATTTCACTGTCCTTTCTTTCTTTCTTTCTTTCTTTCTTTCTTTCTTTTTTCTTCCATCCTTTCTTCATTAGTTAGTTATGATTATTTAGTTTTTAGCTGTTTTTATTGTCATATATTTTGCTTGCTTGAAAAAAAAAAAATACAAAAAGGTTTTCTTGCTTGTTGGGTTTCTTTCTTGCTTTTTTCATGATTTCTTTATTTTTACTTCAGTTGCTGTACTTGTAGCCACTTAATTTTCTTTTTCCTATGTTTCTACATCAATGTCCTTTTTTTCTCGCTTGCTATCTTTTTTAATTTCAGTTGCCATTCTTGTCACCCCCACTGTTGTCTTTGTTTTTTTTTTGTTTTTCTTGCTTCATTTATTTTGTGTTGCATCAATTCTTTCTTTCTTTCTTTCTTTCTTTCTTTTTTCATTCCACATTTTTCTGATCTTACACCATCACTTACAGCATAACTTTATGAAACTTCCTGAACATCTGTCCATGCGTCTCATGTCTTAGTGAAGACTTGGTGCTATTTTCACCAAATATGGAGTGGATAGTTTTTGAAGCAGACCCCTGAGATCTCAGTGCTCTGAGCAAAAGCGAAAGAAAGCTCTCAGACTTTTAATCATTCTATTATTTTCAACCCCAAGTCTGGCAGTAATCATCTAAAACTTTAGGACGTTCATAATTCATCAAATGTGCGTGTACTGTACGTGGACAGACAGGCCAAAAATATCAAATACGTTCTTTACTATTCTTCTGCTTTGAGCTGCAATAAACAGCACAATAGACAATACGGATACATTCTGGCTTGCTTTTCTTCGCTGGAGTATTAAGCTCAAGTGTTATTACATAATGAGCCGTAATGACTTGGCAGTAATTAATGGAACAGAAAATAATTACAAGCGCGCACAGTGAGATATCTGAGAGGACACTTACAGTTATATCAGTAAAACAGGATGCGCAGGTAAAACTCAGCAGGGAGAGCATATGTTCTAGCGCCACAACAGTTGGTATAATCTTATGTGCAGGTTGTTTGCTTTTCTTTCTTTGGTGGAGGTGGGGGAGGTGGTGCTGGTGGGGAGGCTGGTGATGTTAGTCGCATTGATCGCCTGCAAACTTTTTTTCCCCTTATTTATTTCTTTCCTTTCATCAGCTTCCCTTTCATCAGCTCGTAAATGGCCCATCCCATTTTGTGTAAATTTTGTCTGTGGTGTTTGGGTTGTGATTTCAGTGAATGCTATAATGGGAGCTGCAGGTCGGGTGAGAAAGGGGATGGTAATTAGTGAGTTGTGTTACAAGGCTATGATAATGGTGATCCCTCTACAACCTTTAATTAAGAGTCTAACCTTCACACTGTTAGCTGTTACCCTGGTGTCAAAATCATAGAGTGTATAAAAATAACAGGACAAATCCTCCGTGACATCATCCATAGGCTTTCTGAAGAGCATTTTTGAAGCTCAACTGAGGGAGAGATGGTCACAGTTATCTTGGTTAATCTAAAATTGGCAAATGGGTGGAAAAAACAGAGCCTGGCTGTTGGCTGGAACATGCCTACTTACCTTAGTTACCACAAGCTAGCTAGATTAGTTTTTAGCTTAAAATGCTAAGGTGGCTAACGTTAATTTATGTCCTACTTTGCATTCGATTTAACTCTGTCATCAATACCCTATATGTCGTCCGGTGTCAACTCATAAGCTACAATGACAACAGTTTTCTAGTTAAATAAATTGATGCATAAAAGACAGCTAGCAGTTTGACACCTGCATTGCAGCTGTCACTCAAATCAGCCAACCACTAGTTATGCATAATTTTATGACTTAAGATAATTGAAATTGATGACTTACATTTTGTTTTTTTTTAAATCACCCTTGTACAATTGTCATGAATGGGAAATTTACCGTAGCTATAGAGACCAAAACTGCGAGGATGTGGTCCTAATGGTCATTCAAGGAACTCCATGTACTTTTGCATTGGCTTCATTTTTCAGAACCAGAGGTTGCCCCCTGGACAAAACCTGCAAGCACTGATAACAAAGAAGCTGTGCCATAGATTGAAATCTGCTAGTGCAATTCCCCCAGTCATTACCCACCCCGAGGCTCTCCTCAGCCTGCAGGAAAAGCCATCAGCCAACCATCACAAGGTGTGCCACAGTGACACCACTGGTGAAGATAGGGAATGCAAACTTGATGCAAACATCCAATGAACCAAAGCACTTTAAAGATCTGTGTACATAAACAGACTTCATTCTTGCATGTGCTCTCCTCTTTACCTCATCTGTTCTCTTTTTGGCTTCTCTGTTCCCTGGGTAAACCCACTGTGCCTCCTGAGAGCAGGAACAGAGCCTGGGCAGGTCTTCTGGAGCTGTAGATAGCAAGGGCTTTTCCAGGGAGAGCATCCTCAGATGTACTGTAGCGGGTTCTTGCGCCTCATGTCTTCACAGATATCCTTGTTTAATACTGGATGAACTCATGTTATTCATAAACTATAGTGCATCAATGCCAGATTCAAGACAAGACTAAATGCATGTTGTGAGGTGAAAGTACTGTATTTTAATGTGGAAATACTCATTTATTCTTCATCAGTTGAATATAAGGGACAAATTCTTAGAGTAAAAGCAGCAATTCAATCTCTAAGCTTTTCACCCAGTAATCATGGGAGGGATTCCGCCAGGGTTTAAACAGTTGGCTGGATGAGGGCTGGCAGGTGGCAGTAAAAGTAAGTGGGAGTGGTGGGAGTTTGGAGGTTGGGATTTGATTGATACCTTTTGCATCATGTTTGAGTCATCCCAGAGCAGTCTCATTATGACGCACTAAGGCCTGCTTTTAACCAGGCTGTGGCCATGCAGTCCAGCCATGAGTGCACTAGGTTCACCATTAGTCAGAAGTGAGCTGTGAACCTGTAGCTCAGTAGTTGGTGCAGAAGAACCACATGGCCCCTCATGGCAGGGTACCTAGGAGTATTGAAAATATAATATTGACTCTCTTTTATTTCCTGGTCATCTATGGCATTGTGCATTGGTGTTGAACGTGAGTTGGGTAATCTGCAAACCAGTCCAAATGTGCCACTGCCGCTTACCAATGATCCCTTTTGAGCCCGTTTTTATAGATGTCATTGAACAATGGACCAATCAGCATGGGTTTACTGGTTTGTCTTGACCTGGTACTCTGAAACAATGTGTTTTTGAACAATCCGAGCAACGACCATGACCATGACAGAGGCACTGTTTCATATTATATCCTGAATTGAAATATGACTTCTCATCTTGCAGGTGATTACCAAAGCAGGTTTGATTCACTTTGTGACGAATCATGTAGCGTGAAACCCTATGTGACGAGCTGCAAACACAGAGCTAGAGAAACAGCCAATGAGAACCCAAGAGGATTTTTTTTTCCTGCTGTCATGCACAGCACATCCTACTGTATCTGTATAGGACTGAGATGAGAATGAGAATGCTTGTAACAGAATGTGTCATACAAAATAGTTTTTATGAACTGCAAAAGGAAAAACACACAACATGATGGCTGCTATTACATAGTGTAAGAGTACAGAAGTTTTTTTTTTCCACTACATCTTGCCTGCATGTTATAGAATTGATATTTCCGGATCATTTTCTCATATTACTCTTGTTACTTGTTTACTTTTTCAGTGACAGTAGACACCTCTGGCATTTATTGGCTTGAGAAAGCGAAACCGGGTCTGCTTTGGCGACGATTCACTAAGTTAAAGACTGTCTTGCGTGAACCCCTTGTCTCCGTGGGATAATGTACAGTACTGTGCACACACTGAAGGACTGATCATAAATGATTAAAGTTCATGTGACTTTTATGTAAGGTCAGAAGAACTTTGTCAAATCTTATGTTAAGAGAACATTCCTGCTTAATTTCAGTCAACACACCAGACATTCCCAGGACAAAAGGCAAAACGTAATCTTTTAACAAGAATGCAAATGTAAATATTGGATACTTATCAGTTAGTCACGCACAGACGAGTTTCCAATTATCTACAGACAGATGGGTCAGTAGTTGGTCAGCGCCTAGAGATGATGGATGTGAAAAACAAACACACTCTCGCTCTCTCTCTCTCTCTTTCTCTCTCTGAAGGGTAAAGGGTGAATGGGACAGCATTCCAGCCCACACTGGGCTCTTTACTCCTGCACTTTACACACGGAGCTGGCTGACATTTTCCAGCCGGAGTGAAGTCATGTGCACCTCTGCAGAAGGCAGAGCCGTCTCCTCAGAGCCTATGGAGTGTGTTTAAAGCAGATAGGCTGTCAGTCGTCTGCAGCCGGACACTCAGATCATGCACATATGGCCCGGGATAGAGGCAAACTGGGAATTCTGTCCGCTTTACAACTTCTGGGTTACATCATGTGGCAGAATCAAGGGTAATGATTAAAACTGGGAGAAATTTTTATCATAAAATAGAAAATGGATTTTTATGCATTTTATGGAAGGTGCACATTTATATGCACACACGCTTAAAGGGTGACTATTTTTGTATTCATACATTCAGGATTTTTTTCCCCCTTTGCCAGCATTGGTGACTAGGATCCCATTGGAATCCCAAAAAAAGTCATGAAGCATGAGGTTTTACTTTCATGCTGAGCTCGAAATATTTTCTCAGTGTTTTTCTCGAGAGGAGTTAACACTGGTGTGCATTACTGATTTGCAAGATCCACCCACAATATACAGACATTATATGCAGAACATTGTAAGCCAGCTAACATTATATGCAGAACATTGTCTAGCCATTAGACAGTGCTGCTCTGACACACAGATTCTGGTTCAAAAGTTTAGCAAATGTTTGTTATGCCAAGTCCTCTCAGTCTGATTGCGCAGGCAGTCACACTATTGTTTTTCTTAGGTTTTATCTTTATTATCTTTATCTGTTAACTCTGGTATATTTAATCACATCTGTTCAGTGCTCTTGTCTGTTAATGTCCCTTGTTGTTCTTCTATCACTGACCTCTTTTTTCCCCACTGAAATGAACGGTCGATCATTTGCCAATTGTGCCATTCCCTTGCTCTGCCAGCTGTGCACTGCCCTCTGCTGCTGTTGAGCAATCACACTTTGCTTTTTTTGTGGAAATAAATTTTATATTCATAAGCTCTGAATTGAAATGACTTTTATTTTTTACCAGCAGCCTAGTTTTCCAGTGACGTTAGAATTAACTTTTTTTTTTTTTAAATAGAAATAGACTACACCCACACTATATAGTGTACTAGACCACACCCACTCTCTGTACAGTGACTTCTCTGTATAGTGATATAAACCACACCTAATTCCTTAGGTGTTATGGACCACACCCACTTCTTGTATAGTGAAATGGACCACACCCACTCACTGCATGGTAAAATAGACCATAGAGACTCTTTGTAAAGTGATATAGACCACACCCACTTCCTGTATATTGATTCAGACCACACCCACTTCTAACATAGGAAAATAGACTACACCTACTCTCTGTAAAGTGACTTAAATCATACCCAATTTCTGTATAGTTATATAAACCATGCCTACATCCTGTATAGTCTTACAGACCACACCCACTTCCAGTATATTGATTGAGACCACACCCACATCTAATATAGTGAAATAGAGTATACCCTCTCTCTATATAGTGATTTAAACCACACCCACTCTCTATATAGTTATATAAACCACTCCCCCTTCTGATTCAGACCACACTGACTTCTAATATAGGGAAATAGACTACACCCACTCTCTGTATAGTGACTTAAACCACACCCACTTTCTGTATAGTGACTTAAACCACACCCACTCTCTGTATAGTGACATAAACCACACCCACTTTCTGTATAGTTATATAAACCATACCTACATCCTGTATAGTCTTATAGGCCACACCAACTACTTATATAGTGAAATAGACTACACCCACTCTCTGTGTTGTGAAATAGACCATACCCACTCTCCGCTTAGTGACTTAAACCACACCCATTCTCTATATAGTGATATAAACCACAGCTAAATTCTTTATAGTCTTACAGACCACACCCACTTATTGTATAGTGAAATAGACCACACCCACTCTCTGTATAGTAGTAATATAAACTTCCTGTATTGTGTTACAGACCGCACCCATTCCTTGTTCAGATTACATCCACTTCTTGCATAGTGAAATAGGCCAAACTCACTCTCTATTTAATGACATAAACCACATCCACTTTCTCTCTAGTGATAAAAACCACACCTACTTCCTGTATGGTGTTATAGACCACACCCACTTCTTATATATATTTGGTTGTGTTCAATTAAAGGATCAGTGTCACATACTGTAAATCTGAGCTAAATGTAAATGAATAACTGGAGTGACTGGATTTTTAAAATGGATTTTATATGCAGTGAGAATCTCTCTCTCTCTCTCTCTCTCTCTCTCTCTCCCCCTGCGTGGCACTTCCTGGCCTCATGCTGTCGTGTGCTAAACCCCCAGTGAGTGCTCAGGGAGAGGGAGCTTATTGTTAGGGTAATAAGGGGAAGAAGACTAACTGTCTCCCACTCAGGCTGTCACCTCACATTTACTCTGCTCTTTCTTTTCACCAGAGGATGCTGCGCTGCCTCTCTGCACTTCTTTTCATTTTTACCCCCTTTTTTTCCTCTGTAGTTCCTAAAGTAGTCTTTCCACTCCTGGTATCAATTATTAGCCAACTCTTTCATTTCTGACTAATTCTTTCAGCTCTGCTAATATATTAGTCCAGCATACTGAATAAAATCCCTTTCTGTTACCAAGCAGGATGTTATTATCATCCCTCGTTTTCCTTTGTTCTTTCTTTTAAAATCCATCCTTCTGATATTCTGTTCATTATGATCTCAGGGAAAGATTTACTTTACATGTGAGCACTGTGTAGAAACATTATGCTGCATATAAAATCCCTTGCTTCGAAGCTAACAGTTAAAATCACTAAAAATATATAAAACTGTAATCTGTCTACCAATCACGCCAGCAATGTCATTTATTCACTCACTCACTATTTCATTAATTTAGTCGTTCACTGATTCAGTCCTTGGATAAGTGGTTGAAGACGTATGGATGGATGGATGGACTGATTCAGTCCTTCACTCTGTTGTAAATGATGTGTATTACATTTACTCTCATTTCATTAGCTGCTTTAGTTTTATATATTTTCCCCACAATTTATTTATTTATTTATTTATTTACTCTTTTCAGCTGCCTTTCCTCTCGCAATCTTTCTTTCTTTCTGGAATGCAGTAACCAGTGTAATTTTAAGGACTCTCACAAATCTAACAACAGACAAAACTCCATTCCTAATGGACCCAAAGAGATTGGACTTTTCAAAGCTACCAGTTTTCTACCATAACCTTTTTAAAACATGGAACATTTTTACAGTACAGAGAACTCCAAACACACTGTCTGTATACTGGCTACTAAAAGAGCCTTTAATCCACGGAGCATGCCTTGACGTTGCGAGTAACTCTTTTTCTGGGACGCTGATTAAATCTGGTACCACTACCCTGGGTCCGGTAATACATTTAACCGGTGCAAACCTACAAAACACAGAAAAAGCAGCAGAAATACTAAGTCTGAAAATCGAAGAGGATCCTATAACAATAACCTGGAAAATGAGAAACTATTTTCTCTCAAGAAAAGAGAGATTTCTGGGATGGGACAGAAGAACTGGATGAAGAAGACGCTTTCCCTGAGCTCATGCTCGCTCAAAACTTAGAAGAACACACTGGTCATTTTTTAAACTGCGAAAACCTTGCAAATATGGATTTCTACACTGTCTCGGAGGGGGGGAACAACTTTTTAATAAAAGGAACAAAGTTTTTAATAAAAATTGTCTACATGGAAAAGTTGCTACACCTTGGCGTTCTGTCCTCTTAACTGAGTACCTGATGAAGAACAGTCACAATGGAGATCACTGCACAAGCCACCATTAGCTAAAAGATCCAGAAACGTACAGGTGAGAATTTTACCTGGTATTTTAGCCAGGAATGCTTTTACCTCTTGTCTTTACCCCAACACAAATCCAGGATGCCTTATTTCCTACGCAAAAAGAGAACATCATTCATGACCTTGGCAGAGTGATCCGGATTCCTACCATTTTTTACTCTTTTAAAAACTTTATTGACTTCAATGGGTTTTTAAAAAATGTTCATTACAGTTTTACATCTTAGGCGTAAAATATACTCAGAAAACAAAAGAAGTAAACTGTTAAATTACAAATAAAATTGAGCAAAAAGGAAGTAATAGTGTGGAAGCAGTTACAATAGCACTAATAAAATCAAGGATTTTAACTGATTTTTTTTTTATGAGAAAAAAAATTCTAAAAACATTTGAGAGAAATAGGCTTTTTAGGGGAGCACAGTGCAGTTTGTTTCAAAATGGCTTTTTGTTATTTATTTTTTATTATTATGTTTTTATCATTAGTTTTTGTTCCCTTTTCTTTTTTTTCCTAAGAAAAAGGTTCAAAATGAATTTCTAAATA
Source organism: Clariallabes teugelsi (assembly GCA_030014215.1). Classification (NCBI taxonomy): domain Eukaryota; kingdom Metazoa; phylum Chordata; class Actinopteri; order Siluriformes; family Clariidae; genus Clariallabes; species Clariallabes teugelsi. The sequence continues at coordinate 8,357,475 of JAQMYG010000001.1, read as the reverse complement.
ACTGGAAATAAAAGTTTTTGTAAATTCAGTTAAATTCAATTAAATTGATTTCAGCTGCCATTCTTTCTTTCTCTTTTTTAGCTGCCAGATCTCTTTCTCTCTTTCTCTCTTTCTTTCTTCCTTTCTTTCTTTTTTCAGTAGAAATTTCTTTGTTTCTTTCTTTGTCTTTTTTCACTGAACATATTTCTACCAAGTTTTCTCTTTTCTTTCTTTATTTCTTTCTTAGTTGTCACACCTATGGCTGCTCTTATTAATTTCTTATTAATTTATTTGTTTATTTGTTTCCTTTTTTGTCACACGTTTGGCATCTGTTTTTGCTTTCACCCATTTATTCACTCCATTATTCATTTATTTGTTCACAGATTCACTCACATACCGTGTTGTACACTCTAATATATGCACTCACTCATTTTATTAACTGTTATATTTCATATATATCCCTCCAAACTTCCTTCCTTCCTTGATGCTGCTTCTCTTCTTCCTCCACTTCATCTCACTCTTTCCTGATGACTTTAATTTTATCACACTACTTCTGTCTTGTCTGTGGTGCTCATGTTAAATATATTTGTAGGTGCTTTTAATACTGCAATGATTTAACATAAGGTTCTGCTAATGAATGAAAAAGGATTTTATTATGGGGGAATAAACCTAGAAAAAGGAATGCACTTTTTGACATTTTATAGTGTTTATAATTTGCAACAAAACTTTACTGCTCAGTGTTTTTTATTTATTTATTATTATTATTATTATTTTTAATTCACATAAAGAGTGTTTTATTCTGATAGAGCAGCAGGTGTGAGGAAAAGATTGGGTAAATGAAACAGGACTGCGAGGGAAATGTTTGCCACAAACTGCTCTGTACATTAGTTAATTATTAATCAGAGACGTAGTGTAACTGTTTCAAATAATATAATCAAATATAAACAGTCAGCTTACATTTTGCAGCATGCCTTTATTTTAAACACTTTAAATTGTTCAATAGATTGTGAGAAATGACTATTTTACTTGAATGACTACTTTATCTTGATGCAATCTAATCAAGGATTTATATTAGTTGGTTTGGGCTCGGGCAATGATAGTGATTAGATAAGAAATATATCAAACACTTCCGTGCTCAATGTTACTGCAAAGTAAACATTATTGCATGTTGATGGAAATGTTAAAAGTTTGAAACTGGAGACTCCTTCCATAAACATTAAATAAACATCTCCTTACAGAAATTTTTATCATGTTAACAGTTCTATTTTTGTACATCCTTGCTATATGCTAGAACTTTTAAAAATCAGGTTTGCATTTTACTATTGAAATAATAACGTATTCAAAGGCTGTACTATGAGAATAAGTTAATTACAATGAAACACTTGGGTTATTTCTGGACAAGACCTGGAGACCCATGTTCCTGACTCCCTCTGCTCTCTAATCGTGTCTGATCCATTCTGATGCCCTGCTTCTGATTAAAGTTCTCATCACCTGAACATCACCTGAGGATGAGTCCATGTGGACGCCTACAGATCAGTGAGATTACTGTGCATGGTATCATGTGGAAAAGATGGCTGTTTTTCCTTGGATGGGTTTAGGACTGCAATGGCTAAGAACCGCTTTACACTCATGTCTCCATCATTGAACAGTAAACAACTTAATTTTTCTTATAAATAAATAAATTAAATTAAAAAAAGGACTGCATGAAGGTCATCCCAGGGATTTTTTTTCCTTTCCACCATCGCCTCTGATTAGGGACACATTTAAATTTAACACCTTGATTTCCTGAAATATCAATTGTTATCAGTGCTATAGAAATAAAATTTTATTGAATTGAAGATAATGTTTTTTAACAAATAATTAAATTATGTCCTCCTATGTTAATATACACTGTGACTAAAAAGTCAGGAATCAAAATTATTTTGTATATTATTCACAGCATACGCTCTACCGTAGATGTTCACTTGTCCGCCCATTTTCTTAGCTGCTAAATCATGCTTTCACATGTTTCCCTCAACATTTTTGAATCTTCATATTTGCTAAATTTTTTTTTAGCCTCTTATCATTATTTCCTGACTTTTCAGACAGCCCATAATAATAAAAGTGGCATTTGCATTTTAGTGCAGTTGTACCGCAGAGCTAAAAAGAGTTAAACGAGTCGTGTGTTCGGGAAGGGAGCATGAAAAATGCAGGAGATTCTGTTGTCTGAAGTGCACAAGGCAGCCAATGTTCGCCGCTTCATTCCTTCACACAAACCTGCCAGAACCGATGAAGCTGAGTCTGAAGCGTGACGAGTTTGTCACATCAAATGACTGAACTGTTCTTCATTCCGGATGCCACACCGGCTTATGATTATATGTTCATATAGTCTGTGCAGGGAAAGTCTTTGAGTTTAGATAGACAGACAGACAGACAGAAAGACAGACAGACAAATAGATAGATAGATAGATAGATAGATAGATAGATAGATAGATAGATAGATAGATAATTACTATCAATAGCAAAAAGCTAAATGAATAATACTAATAATATTAACATGTTAATGTAAATCATTGGTAAACACCTAGACAATGGTATTGTTTACTGTAAAATATAAATATGCATTAAAATGTATTAAAATTATAGTTTTAATAAAATTAGTCTTTTCTAAATTAATTTCTTAATCCATTTGCTTTAGGTATTATGTCTATACTGTACGTGTAGCAGCTATGTACTGTAATAGCACTACATTATTATTATTTTTATTATTATTACTATTATTATTATTATTATTATTATTATTATTATTATTATAAAACAGCTTCAATTCTTGACTCTTCTTCAATGTTAACAACAATATGTATTATTTTCAGACACTATTTTCAGTGTGTGTGTGTGTGTGTGTGTGTGTGTGTGTGTGTGTGTGTTTAGCTTTAAACTTAAAAAGTTTAGTTTTGTGTGCGGGTGATTGTCCTGTAAAGTAATGAAACAGCACTTTTGCGTAAGTGACTGTGAAATAGATTTCTGGGAAACTTGAGAACTTCTCCGGTCTTTCCTGTTGACCACTGCACGGAAACGTTATACCGTACTATATAGATGGCCTAAGTTATTAATGGCAGAAGTTTACGGTGCCAAAGTAATGGCTTTAAGACATCCAGAACATGTAATTCAGCAATATGGAGAGAATACATGCTCGAGGAATGATAATATGGTGAGCTGTTTTCACTATTAGTGGCACAGCAGAATTTCTCTTAAATCATCCTTGACAGCAGATTTTCTCAAAAGGGCTACAAACCCAATAAAAGAATGGAAATCCACGTCAACCAACTGAGAAAAGGAAATCACGGAACTTATCTCATGAGTCGTCTCTCTCTCTCTCTCTCTCTCTCTCTCTTTGTGCCGCTGAAGAAAAAAAAATCCCGAGATGCAGTCGCCAAACTTTTCCTCCCGAACGAGCCTCCTTGAGAACCGTTCTTTGGGCTTTTGAAATAAATGTCACGCCGACATTTTGGGTATTCCGCCGAGGTGCTGACTGCTTCCTCAAAATGGCGGCCAACAAAAAAAATAAAAAAGAAGAAGAAAAAAAAAAAGCATTGTATGGGACCCTGTCACTGTATGAAGATCTGCATGAAGTAGGATATTGTTTTTTTTTATTTTTTTTAAGAAAACACTTTTTCGTCCGCATTGTTATGCGAGAACATCTCCCGAAGAGACGTGACAGAGAGCTTGACACTAATGTCAGTCAATTGGAGGTTTAGTTTTGACACCCTCGGCGCGGTTGTTCTGTTTAGCATCTCGGTTACATCTAGTCACTTCTCATTCTTTCACGGCACCTCATTCGTGCCGCGTTGTGTTTTCCGAGTAGTGTCACGCTAAACGGCTGTTGCCGTAATTTACACTATTGACAGCTATATTTACATACGGACCCGTATTTTTGTTTGTTTATGTAAAACCAAAAATAAATAAATAAAACAAGAATAAAATCCATGCCGCGGTTGAGGAGCGAGAGCTGACAGACAGATTATGTCTCTGCAAACTTACAGTGGAACATCGCATAGGCACGAGGGTGCAGGCAAATTACGCGGCAGCAACAGCAGCGAGTGACAGGAACAAGCTATGGAGGGACGCCTGCAATTCGGGTCCGGTCCCCCATACATGACAGGATCAGTGTCAGGAAGAATTTGACTCACAATTATTGTGTTTTGGTCACCGTCTCCATGGCCCGCGGGCTTCTCCTTAGCCAAACGTATGGAGCCATCTCATTGTGTATATGCAAATGTTTTTCGCGGGGTAAATCTCGAACCTGGCACCCAAAAAATTCTCAAGAAACTCTTGAGCAGGAGTCAGAGTGGCTCGTTATCATCCCATTAATGCATCGCTTGTTTTTCTCTAAGTTGCCTATCCGAGATCATTCATGAGGCCAAAAACTTTAAATAGGTTCTTTGACAGCATCCTTTTATCCCGCATTATACTTTTTTTTTTTCCAGGTTAAAATGCTGATCACATTCATATGAATAAACCTTCCAGCTTTTGTGAGAAATTCTCTAGTTCCCTGAAAATGAATCACATATAAGTCATATTTAAAAGAAAAAAAAGTATATACTGCCAATCAGAAGTTTCTCAGCACCTTTTTTCAGAGTTTTATAAGAGTATTTATTGCGGTTTTAATCAAAATACCAGCCAAAGAGTAAATAAAACTATGCAGCATACTAAATAAAGCACTATCTTAAATAAGGATTACTGTGGAATTTATTAACTGCTTGTACTAAAGTCGTAATATGACCCTATATAAATGCTTTGAAAAAAAAATCAAAGCATTTGAAGAGTAAACCTATAGAGAGAGGACTTGTATAAAGTCTCAGAACTGAGGAAATATTTCTAGCACATTAGGTCCAGAGGTTTTTCAGTAAATCTGAAGCATTTCTCTGTGTATTGTTCATTGAATGTTAGGTATTTTTACATTTCACTTGGACCTGTTCTTTGACTGTTATTATTTTTTTCTTCATAAAGCTGTAACATAAGCTTCGGTTATTTTCATTATCGAAGTTATTTCTCTTATTCACTAAAAGCAAAAGATGTGTATTTGAGGTTTCTCTTACCATCAAATGCATTCTGTTGATCATTCGTGCAGACAGACATGTCGCAGCAGCACAATGCAGATGCAGGTCAAAGGCTTTAGTTATGGTTGACATCAAACACACACACACACATGTGTGTGATCTTAATGATTTTGTTCCTACCGTGCTTGTTGGTGCCGGAAAAGCTGGTTTTGATATTTCAGATAATCTCCTAGGATTTTGCACACGCAAAAGTTTTCTAGTTAACACAAGATGGTGTGAAAAACAAAAAACATCCACCAAGTGATAGAAATGTATAACAGATCAGAGGAAAATGTCCAGATTAGTTTCTGTAAACAGTGCACAGAAGCTTGTATAGGCATGGTAAGAGAGAAATCATGTCAGAACACACAAAGTGTCAAACTTTATGGAGGATGGGCAACAACAGCAGGAAACACAATAAAGGTCCATCTATTCATCCTGTCAGGCAAGAACAAGAACCTGAGGCTAAAGTCTGTACGCATAAAGGAACACATGTTACAATCCTAAACTGTCCAGTTTTGCTGAATGGCTAAGGTTTCTTATGTTGAATCAGGGCTCCTGAAGACAATCTGTTTGAATTTTATTCATCAGGAAAAGGCGCCGAACTCCTAACCTTGACCTCTGTGACATTTTGTATCACTTGAGCAGTACGTTTCCGAGCGTGATCATGACTATGTTTATTTTAGCATTCATTATTATTTTTCTTCCATTCACTCCCATAGAATTCATTCCCGTTAATATTTGTCTTTGTTCAACATCTGATATCTTGTTTTCTCTTTTCTGCTGTGCGTGATTTTTTTTTCCTCAGTGGATGTGACATTCGATGAGTCAACAGTGAGGAGCAATTTTCCTACAGCTAACCTTTTCCAAAGAGATCCACGTTGAAGTCTGCTATCAGGGGTTTAGCCATTAGTCCAATGTGGCGAGAACATCAATGTAATTTGTCAAAGCGACAAGAACTTTGTTGCGTTGACAAATTTGTTTTATATAACTTGTGTTAGTTGTTGTTGTTGTTGTTTTAACTACTGAGGATAAATCCCCAGGCATGTGATTTACATTACATAAAGTCAAAAATCTATTCAAGAAATAATATATTATATTAAGAAACATTTCTTTCTATTATTACAATTCAAAGCTAAGTATTTTCATAAATAAGATTAACTGAGTTCCACTTCGGCCTATCAACAAACTTAAGGACATGAACTCACTCACTCATTGTCTATACGGCTTTATCCTGTACAGTATATACTGAGACTTAGGGCACGAGGAAGGGTACACACTGGACGGGGTGCCAATCCATCACAGGGCACACACACTCACACACACTACAGTCAATTTGGGAACACCATTTAGCCTAACCTGCATGTCTTTGCACTGTGGAAGGAAACCGGAGTACCTGGAGGAAACCCACCAAGCACGGGGAGAACATGCAAACTCCATGCACTCCAGGCCCACAATTGAACCCTGACCCTGGAGGTCAAAGATGAATAAATGAATATAGCAAGATATACATCGATCAGCCACAACACTAACACCACCATCTGGGGACGGTATCATGGAAACCAAAGGCTTGTTTATGCCTGTGGGGACCAAAGGCCAGCCAGTCTGGTTGTCGATTCCACAGACATGCCAATGTAGCACAAATTGCTGAAAAAAGTCAATGCTGGTACATCCATTGTGCAGCACAGCTTGATGTGTATGGGGCTTAGCAGGGAAAGAGTTCAAGGTTGCTGATCCTGCCTCCAAATTCCGCAGATCTCAATCCGACTGAGCATCCAAGGAATGCGCTGGACAACAAAGCCCAATCCATGGAGGCCAAACCCCACAACCCACAGCACCCAAAGTATCCGCTGCTAACGTTGTAGTGTCAGACACCACAGCACACCCCCAGAGGTCTTGTGGAGTCATGACCTGAGGTGTCAGAGGTGTCCCGTCACCACACGAGGGAAAATACACAATATTGAGAATGTGTTTTGATGTTATGGCTGATTGGTGGCCTCTAGGCTGGTATATTTATAGGTTGGCTAGATGACTGAAAAGCTATGTATGGTAACCGGTATGTTAGCTGCCAGGGTTCAAGGCTAACATAAATAATGAGCATTACATGTTATATTTAGTCTTTAGGGCAATACCTTTACAGCCTGGATAGTTCGCTATATCTACACCGTTGTTATGCTAGGTCCCAGGGTTCACCTAATTTTAGCTTTAGCAGGGTCATTCCATAGTGATCTAAATCCTATGAGCTAATTAGCCCTTTTCTGAGGTAAAATAGTTCAGAAGTTAACTGAAACAATACCGCCAAACCTAAATCCAATATCCCTGATGGTTTTCCTTTGCTCCATCCTGTTCTCCTTTTTGTAATCCTGTCCATTCTCGTGTGGTTGATGTGAGAGGAACTCTTTAGTGTTTCACAAACACTTATCAAAGCTTAAGAAGCACCAGATCTATCCCATCTTACTTTTTTCCACCTCGCTAAGCTCCTGGCCCTGAAAGCGGAAGGCTGTGTTACAGCCAAACCCACTGTTGATCCAAGTAAGGCCTGGGAAAATACCCATAATCCTTTGATACTAATGTAGCTCTGCCATTTACACCGGACCTAATATATGCATGTGATACATTCGCAGCTGCACAGGCATGACTAAATGTATTAGAAGAGGACGGCATATGTACAAGTCATATATTCAGATATAAAAAGACATATTTGCATGATCCGTGTGCGCTCGAGCAACTCCAACAAGTGCAAAGGCGGAAATCAGTTTTCCAGCATGCGAGCCCTTTTGCCTAATCGACCCTAAAGGCTGTGAGAAGATAAACGGAGGCGACTTTAGAGATCCGAGATAGATGTGGAAAATGAAAAAAGAGCTAGGAAATAAACATAAATGGGCCACATAAATCACCACTGAAAAGATCCTTTTAACCTGTTAAAAATAATCTAGCCTGAACAGGAAACTGTTTATTTTTGACACGGGAACATTTCCACACGTCCGCCTGTATAAATAATGTTGCAGTTCATGAATATGCATAAATATGCAAATTAGAACATAACCAATGTTCTACTGTCTCAACCCCCCCCCCCACCCCCCACCCCCCACCCCACCCTTCAAACACACACTTATTCTTATTACCTTTATTATGCTATGCTATTAGTTATGGCATACTGCGCTT
>JAQMYG010000001.1:8315828-8330590 GCA_030014215.1 Clariallabes teugelsi | reverse complement strand
TATACTGAATATATATATACTGAATATTCTTACCTTTTTGCCCATGGAAGCCTTTTTGGTGTGTGTTAACAGGGAGTCTTAAGACTTCAAACTGTGTATTTGGGTAAATTTTACCACTACCAGAATATGTGAATGTGAATATAAAAATGTCGATCTCTCAAAAATGAGCATATTACTATAATTTTTTTTTGGTAATAGAAACATCCGAAAACAACCATAAAAACATGTGATCATGTGTATTTGTGCAATTTCTTTGCCTATATGACGCTTTTTTTTCTTTCTATTTTGCTCGGTCTTGTTTGGGTAGTTGGTTAAAATTCAGTTCAACATATTGCCTATTTTGCGCTGAAAAACAAGATATGTCACTCTACACTGCACAATCCTGCATCCTATATATATTTATTTTTAAAAAAAGCAAAACAAATAAGAGCTAAAATGTTCTAAGCTTCAAGGGTTACAGAGACCCGACTATGACAAACTTGAGAACTTGAACTTAAGCATGTCTTTACTGACTTAGTTATTATTGTTGTAAATTTTAATGGCAACATAAATATTGTAACCATGACGAGAATCAGGGAAAACTTATAGTAATATATAGTGACAGATTTGTGTTACTTTTTTTTTTTTTTGGCCTGGATCATCAAATCCACCACACGACACTACAAGCTGCGTCCAGAGTCAAAAGTTGCACACGTTCTGATTAAACTCACGAAACAACGATTTTGACTCTCGGACAAAATGCTGAAATTCTTTTGATCAAATGTGTCTTCAGATCAAACCAAAACATGGAAGACAAGCGTTCAGCTTGGCGTTCATCGCTGCTCTTGTGTCATGTTGTTTTGAGTTCATGTCATTTGTGATAGCTGTAGGCTTTCGTTTCCGTCCTCGTCCTGTGTTCACCCTGTCATGTCAGCGGTGTGTTACCCAACTGTTTCCATATGTTCTGTTTTAAGCCAATAATTAGTTTGTCTGAGTAACCCTGCTGTTTCATGAGCCCATTGTGCGCTGGAGTTTCCTTATCCCATGTTGTGACCCTTGCTTGTGTATTCATTATGGAACGAGGATTATCCTTGTTTATTGCTGCCTGCCTGCCTGTACATATTGAACCCTTCTTCGTTTTTTTTTTTTTTTTTTGCCATTAGTAAAAAAGCGCAGTGCTTGCATGCTGCTTCGATTACCTGTATGATACAGCTGTAGTAAGAATATCTTCTTTATAAATTGTAGACGCCGTGTCACAACTGTGAGGAAATTAAGATCAAGAATTAAGATTGGACTTTTTACACCTCTCACCACAAAGAATTCTGGGAAGATAATCACTTAAGACAAGCCTAAAATTGAGACGCGTTATGCAATTATCAGGATTCAGGAGGGGTGAAACAACCTCAAAAATCTGCCCAATTATCCTTTAGTGTGGCCCAAAGCAGTAGAGATAAGCAGTAGGGCAAAAGAGGAGGAAAAAAAAGTTTTGTCGTTGTTGTTGTTGTTGTCGTCGTTAACGTTAATGAGGCTTCTAGATTTCATCCAATGTGAAAATCTTTGATTTGCCTTTTGAGGTCGTATAAAAGTCATCCGACTTAATATAGCCCTAAAAAAGATAGATATGTAGAGCTAAAGCAAGGAGCGAAACGAGAAAAAAATGACCTATAGCACTGTCTTTTTAGGAGCCATTATTCAGTATAATTAATGCCGGATTGAATTAATGCTCCATTAACGGAACTTCACGGTTGTCTCTGCTTAGTTATAATTATACTTGCAGTGTACCCTGGGTTCTCTTAGTGGGCAGTGTTCTGTAAAAACAGACGACCGAATGAGCTCAAACTGCACAAAGCTCACCAAGTTTGACTGCTCAAAGCACCAAAAAAGAAAAAAAGGAAAAAAACCTGCATTCACACCTGCAATAATATCCTGCAAACTTATTAATAATGCATGTGAAAAGCTTAGATTACATTAACATCAGAGAAAAGTTATTCGAGTCTGTCATGTAGGGAAACAAATCACAACAAAGGGATTAAATATACAGTTTAATTTCAGAAGCTGTCAGTGGGATTCTTTATTTGTTTACACTGTCCTACGCCAGGATTGTGCCAGTTGTGAGATTAAGTGCACTCCAGTTTGCGTAGTGGAACTCTTATCTCGTACTTTACATTGTGGTATTAACAGGAGTAATGATTAATATTATGGAGCTGCAGAGAAAAAAAAAGTTTTTTTTTGTAATAACATTACACTTTTGGTAAATGGTGTCATCGCCGTCATCATCATTATTATTATAGTTAGATTAGATTAGATTACATTAGATTAGATTCCACTTAATTGCATTGTGTAGAGTGTCATTGTGCACGCACAAAGCCAAACAAATAAGCAGGAGTGCAAAGAGCAGTGATATAGTGCAATAAAGATACTAAAAAGCAGGACGGCAGTGACAAAATGAACAAATGGCATAAAACAGGAGTAGACATTAGAACAGGTGTTCATGGAAAGGTATGTCATCATCATCATCATCATCATCATCTTAATCACTGTAGTCATCATAACCATTGTCATTTCTGTCATCACCATCATGATCATCATCACCTCCACGATTCTTGCTGTCATCACTGTCATGGATGTCATCACGGTCATTATCATCTCCCTCATTATCATTATCATCATTGCGTCACCAGCCTGAGAAGCATAAGTGTCACACAGGGATCACTATCCATCACCTCTTATTGGTGTCCGTACGCTATCGTCTCCACACTTTTCTTCTTTCTGCATCTCCCCCCAAACCATTAATAGGAATTTAACTATACCTTCACAGAACCTTTATTAAGAAGGAAAAATGTGACCTAGCTATTTCATTTTCTAATAAATTTCACTTTTTTTCTGAAAAAAAGGAAGGCGACATGTCTTCTTTAGAAGAATCACATCTATTCATAGGGATTATTATCATTATCATTATCATCATAGCCTTCTTGTCATCATCATCATCATCATCATCATCAAGATCAATCTCTCTCTCTCTCTCTCTCTTTCTTCTTCAAGAGTTATTATGGTAATTAAGAGATCTTAGCTCCTTAAAATGGGTTCATCTTTTTTTTTTTTTTTAATCGGTCAGTCTTGTCTGACTCTGACCTCATGGACCACAGCACACCAGGACACCAGATCCTGTCCACTGGTTTTTCTTAGCAAGGATACTGGAATGGGATGCCATTTCCTTCTCCAGACTTAATCTTCATGTCTTTTGACTGTGGGAGGAAACTGGAGTACCCGGAGGAAACCCACCAAGCACGGGGAGAACATGCAAACTCCATGCACACAGACCCGACATGGTAATCGAACCCAGAACCTGGTGGTGCAGGGCGACAGTGCTAACCACTACGCCACCATGCCACCAGACTTCTTAAAACCCTCTAAAGTTTGAAACACTATGTTCATGTTGTACAAAAGGTAAGATGGCAGTAAACCACAAGTGACAAAACAGAATGAATGGCATGGTATAGAAAAGGGGAAGTTATCCTTATGATGAATGTTGAATTGTGGGTAGCATTGTGTTTATGCGCCATGTTGTAAGGATCACATTTCTGTAAGCGAGTTGGAGACTGTGTTTTGATTTTCTGTTGTGATTCTGAAAAAACTTTACTGCGGTAATTCAGTGAGACTTCATTAAGGAACGCCATAGTAGGTCACAACATCATTCAGGGAGAAAACCAGACAACGTAATGCATTGTTTTATTGTCTTTAATCCGTATTTATTTTTTAAGTGCAAAATTATAGCAATGCTTTTATTAACAATGCAGTTGATCAAACCCATGGCCTATGACACAATTGAATAATCACATTGCTGGATGTTTTTAAATGTTTTATATTTTGTTCGGTTTAATAATTGGGCCAAAAAAGGCGTGCCATCTAAGCCTTGTGTGAGTATAACTGAGCTGTTGGAGCAGATCTCACAAAATCTTTCCTAAGCTTCTAGAAAGTTTTAACTTTTATATTCTTCACTCAGTGCAAAAAAAGTGAAATAATTTACAATGTCCAGGTGTGTGAGTGGAGGTAGAGGTCTTGTGCTGCCAAGCCATATGGATCTGTATTTTTTATCTTTTACAAGTTTTCCAAATATTGCTGCTTGGCATTGTGATCTATCTCTCCCAGTGGGACAAAATATTCCTATTCCCCTTTTCCCTTTCTCCATCTCTTCTCTTTTCCATCATATTTAAATGTTTTATACAATGTTTAGCCAAATGGACAGTCATGCAGGTAACCACTGCTGCACGCACAGTTAAACAGTTAAAAGTGTGTATCTAATAAGATGGCCCGTTGTCCTAAAACACAACATGGTGGGATTTACAGTACAGTATCTTCACCTTTTTCTATAGGAGTAGGACTCATACTTAACTTGAGTGACATACTGTAGGATAGCACAAGAAATCCCTTCTATAACTGTGTGCTATATGGCCAAAATTTAACAGGAAGTTAATTTTTGTTAACACTAGCTGAAGTACATGTCGTTGATGGATAAAGAGTTTGCAGAAATAGTTAAAAAGTTAAAAATAGAGACAACCTGATTTGTCTTTAATGTAACCTGTGATATTATTATTTCAGGTTGAAGCCCATGTGCATGTCTGTCTGTCTTTCTGTACGGCTCTCTGTCTAATTTATTAATATAAAGGAAAAAGTTGTAAGGTTGTAAAACACCTTGAGTTGTACTTTTTTCATCTTCCGCTAAATAAATACACTCCCAGTTCGGTAATCAGAGAATGAATCACAGATAAGAAATTTTTAAAAAGTAGATCGGATTAAAATGAAGTTTTGTCTTAAAATGACTCCAGTGCGTTAAAATTCACTTATACCACTTCAGTGCTGTTATTTCATCTAAAGTTCAAGTTCTGCATTCAATTCTGTCAAGCCAGTTGTGCGTGATGCTGTGACAAAATCTGTCTGGACAGACATACAGACATACAGACAGAAAATCCTCTGAGACTGGTTTTGAATCCTCTAATGTATGAAACGTAAAGATAACATTGAAAGAGCGAGTTCTGACCAATGTACAGACAAAACCTTGTTTTTATTTATATAGACGACATCCACTTTATTGAGGCCCACTTTATAACTCCTCACTGATGGAGACGTGGATCCAAATCTCTTTATAGCATTTTCAGTCCTAAACCCATTCGAATGACAACAATAAGCAAGACTGTTTATCAAATGCAGTCCAAAGCCATTTTCCAAAGTGGAACCATCTTCAGCAGCAGATCATCATCAATGAGATCATCAGATCATCTTCTCCTCTCTCTCTCTCACTCTCTCTCTCTGTACTTCAAGAGATTTTTAGATAATACATTTCTTTCCTTCATAAACGTGGTTCTACTTACGACATTGAAGGGTTCTCCAGTGAGAAAAGACGAAGAACCCTTAACGTTGTCAGATTGAAATAGATACAAATAGAGCTGTAAGCCTAAAGGCTGGGATAGATGGCGGTACAATGGGTAGCGTTGCTGACTCACAGCTCCGGGCTTGATCTTGAGCTCAGGTTACCGTCTGTGCAGAGTTTCACATATTCCCTTCATGTCCATGTGGGTTTGCTTTGGGTGGTTTCTGTGGTTTCCTCCCACCTCCTAAAACCATAGTGCTAGGCAGATTGGCTATGAAAAATGGTCTGCAGTCTGTAAATAAGTATGTGCATAGTGAACCAGTGTTCCTGTGAAAGACTCTGTATCCAGTGCCACCCTGACCAGGATAAAGAGGTTACAGAAGATGAATGAATGGTAATATAATCCCAAAAAGAAAAAGAAAAAAAGAAAAAGTTTGTAATATCTCAGCCTCTGGAGTAGATTGCAGCTGATAAAGTGCCCCAGATATCCTGTGTTCCCCATGTCTAAGTAAAGGGGGGAAAAAAAGGAAAGAAATTAAGCCAATATATCAGCTTTCCTGGCCTGATGAAATACCTGGGAAGAGCATGAATGTGCATCACGTTGATAGATTATGGTAATATGTCTATGTAGAGATCACTGTATCAGTATCACACGGAAGATGATGATGACATATTGTACACTTATCATCACCACCATCATCACGGACGGCCATGTGATGATTCCATTGGTGGAATTTAGATGTAAAGCTTTCCCGTGGATATTAAATGCAGCAGAGACGAGATCCTAACAGCCGGCTGAAGAGATGTCCAATTAAAGCTTTTATCTTTGAAAGAATCAGTGGCCGAGGCAGAGCCACTCACGCTGGTAATAGAACTGATTACTCTGCCAGAATCTGTTATTCTCCACCAGTCTGCCCTGTAATTAAAGTCCTCTTTTCCCTTTTAGCCAATTTACCATCAGTGATATATTAAATACTTTCATTCGAATTAACACTGTTGTTTAGGGGGAAGAAAGGACCTAACCGCCTGTTTTGTGACTTGCTTTACTTTCTGTCTGGTGTCTGCAACACGGGCCTGGATAGCCGTCACTCAATTTTACCTCCACTAAGCGTATAATAGACCAATTACGTCCTGACTCCAGCCAGACATCACTTCCTGGTGCTGTCAATCATTTTCAGTTATGGAATAGATCAGGCATCTGGTTGAAAGTATTAAAAGTGAAGTCTCTTCAGTGTACAATACAGAATGATGATTTTTATGTGCTGTAATAAACATCCCATGGTGAAATGGTGACATTTTCTACTGCAGCTGTGAAGATTATATAGAATTTTTAGACTGATCCGAAACCTGTTTCGCACGTGTCTTCATCAAACTAAAGGATTTTAAAGTGTGAAACGTAAAGAGATTTCATTTACACTTTGGCGCAGAAGCACCGCGGACATTATTGTACAGCTGGAACCTGAATAAAAAGTATTACATTAGAATTATATCCATGTCACTTAAAACACACACACACACACACACATGCACATGTTACAAATACATTTACACAGAATGAATGGTTTTACCGGTGTCTTTGTCCTTACACAGTGGGATCTTTGACGAAAGATGACCTCAGCATGATATAAAAGTGCATTTTGGTGAAATAGGAGTCATATTCAAATCAAACCAGGACTTTTGATTGTGGATAAAGTAAAAACTCCATTTATTTCTATATAGAATCTCCAGCTACACTTATGCACTTACCCCAGTGTTTCACTAGTGCTTGGATACCATCAAGGAGCCAAGATTGGACTGCCTGCTTCATATCTGAAACACTGGCCTCCCAGGAACTCCTTTAACAGTCCAAACATGTGCAAATGGCTTGGAGCAAGGCCAGGCTGTTTTTGTTTTGTTTTTTTTCCAATTAAAAGAAAGGACCATTAAATGAGTTCCTGAGAGGCCAGTATTTTAAAAGAGCCACTGATATTTCTTTGGATGAAGTGTCCTACATTGCATTCCTCCTGTATGATGGTTGGTGGCATGGTGGCTTAAAGGTTAGCACTGTCACCTTGCACCTGAAGGGTCTAGGTTGGATTCCAACCTCGAGGTCTGTGTGTGTAGAGTTTGCAGGTTCTGCCTGTGCTTGGTGGGTTTCCTCTGGGTACTCCAGTTTCCTCCCATAGTCCAAAGACATGCAGATTAGGCTAGTTTGCTGTTCCGAAAAATTGCCCGTAATGTGAATGTTGACTGGCAGTCCCACCATGGTCGTAAAATGGAAATAAATACAACGATAATCACCATTGGTCCATCCAACCTTTGTTGTCCAACTAGGGAGTTCAGAGGCCATTGAAGAGGTCCTAGTTGGACTACAGAGGTTCCTAGATGGACGGATGATGATTAGTTGGAGTTGGCATTTTAAAAAAAGCAAGTTTATCTACCAGAGAATAATGTATCCCATGATTAAGTTTATGGTTAAACAAAAAAAAAGAAGAGAAAGGACACATTTTCTTTTACATTGTCCTCTGACAACTAGATTTGTATTTATTCGCACTAGCATTAAATGTTCACCACTCATTCACTTGTATGCACCCTACAGCATGTGAACGCCGCAGTGAACGCCACTGAACTGGATTTAACTGATAATGCCGTGGGCTTTTAGTCTGCTCGCCCTAAACGATATCCAATTAAATTGTCAGAAATTCATTGTGACACCAGACAGCTCGGCTTCTTTTATCCTTTCAGACATTACAATGAACACCATCCGACTGCTGCTGTTTAACCATCATGCCAAAGATATCAGCAACAATGCAGTTCTGTGTTGTACGTTTTCAAGTCTTTTTACCCTTAAAAGAACCAAAGCAAATGAAATAAAATAACTCGAATTAATCTATTTAATTAAATTAAAGAAAAGATGGTCACGTATCTTTTAAATAATTTGCATATTTCCGATAAACTTAAGGAAATAAGTGCTAAATTCCTCGGACTGATCACTTTTCTATCAAAATGGGCGTGGTTTCTTCTGTGAGGACTCGGCCCCATTCACAACGCGCAAAGCCTTATTTCTATAAGCTCTGGATGAAAATGATGTAAACAGAAAGCAATCTCATCATCAATCAGTATCACAGGAGACAAAATACCAGCTGAGGGAAAATCTTTCGGAAAAATGGTGCTCATCACGCCAGTACATCTCCACAGACTTGCAGAATCGATGCCTACTTCATGCTGATCCCTTTTTTCCCCTTAATTTGTCACCAGTCTGTAAATCTCTTTCTATTTTCCCCATGTAAATGTTTGATTTTCTGCTTGGTTTTAATTTATGTGGGTGTCAAAGCAACAGCTGCCAATTTTTTTTTTCTGACATCGAACTTGGTGTTTGAATGCAGCAGTTTAATATATGTATAAGAAAGATGCTTGTACAACTTGGCTGGAGTCCATCTGTGTCTAAATTACTTCATTGGACATAATTAGGCAAGGCACACACCTGTCACACACCATAAAAAATGTATGTCTGAGTGAAAGAAAAGCCATGAGGTCATCAGGAGAATTATCTGTAGACCTGCGAGACAGGATTGTGTCAAGACACAGATCTGAGGAAGCACACAAGAAACTTTCTGCAGCATTGAAAGCGCCCAAGAGCACAATAGCCTCCATCATTCTCAAATGAAAGACCAACAGTCCAACAGTCTTTTCAGATCTGGCCGCCCAAACAAACTGAGTAATGGGGGATAAGGGGCCTTGGTCAGAGAGGTAACCAAAAACCCATTGGTCACTATAAATGAACAAGAGTTCCCTTGTGGAGATGAGAGAGCCTTACAGAAGAACAACTATCACTCCACCAATAATCACATCTATGATAGAGCATCCAGACAAAAGCCATTCCCCACTAAAATGCACATTACAGCTGGCTGGGAGTTTACCAAAAAGCACCTGAATGATCTCTCAGACCACAAGAAACAAAATCGTCTTGTCTGATGACACACAGATTTGGAATCAAGAAATCCGCCACTGCACATCATTTTATTAAAACCATCCCTACCGTGAGACACGGTGGTGGTAGCATCATGCTGTGGGGATGTTTTTCTGTGACTGGAACTGGGAGATTAGTTTCATTTAAAAGGAAAACTGATGCAGATAAAATAAAGAGCTATCCTGAGTGAAAACCTTCCATAAGGTGGATCTCAGGATCTCGGGGTTGGAGGAAGGTTTACATTTCAACAAAGCAACGACCTAAGCATACTGCCAAGAAAACACAGGAGCACTCTGTGAAAGTCCTGGAGCGGCCCAGCCAGAGACAGGAGTGGAAGAAAGTTCCAAAAGAAAGATATGCCAAACTTGTAGGATCATTCACAAGCGGACTTGAGGCTGTCATTGCTGCCAAAGCTGCTTTAACCAAGTACTAAGTGATGGGTCTAAATGGGATATTTCAGACTTTATGTTTAAAAAAAATTGTTAAAATACTCCAAACACCTGTTTTTACTTTGTCATTACAGTGTATTATGAATGATGACGGGGGAAAGGGGATTTGAATCCATTTTCAGATGAGTGTGAACCATAACAAAATGTGGAAAACTTGGATGGGTCTAAAAACTTTCCGTCGGCACTGTGTCATGTATACAGTACATTATACTATATATATATAATCTATAGCATTTGACATATGCCTACTTACTTAAAAAGTGAGGAATATCTCAGTATATGTGAAAGTGAGACTATTTGCATATCCACGCCACAGAATTCAACAACATAATTCTTTGCAGCTGATTAAGAAGGCTGAACATATGGTGTGTGTGTGGGGGGGAAACATATGTCCTCCATGCCGTTGTGTGAATCTGTTGACACACATGTGAAAGAAGCTGTTTATCTGAGAAACATGTGATCATGGCAATGGTATATGTAATTACCTCACATGGCTGATTGCGTTGTTGCTGAAACAGTATCACATGCTGTTGGATTTGTTCGGTGCGGGATATGAGTAGTGGATTTTGCAGAGATCAGATACTGTTGTTTAAAATGTTTAATGCGCTCATTCATATACGGCATTGTTTTTCTGGTGAAATATCACACAGGGGGCTTGTGTCTCTGACATCCCACATAATCTAATTATTATAGTAATTATTGATTCCTTAATTACTCACTCACTCATCATCATCTACACCACATTATCCTGTATTCAGGGTCGCAGGGGCCTGGGGGAGCCTATCCCAGGAGACTTAGGGCACGAGGCGGGGTACACCCTGGATGGGGTGCCAATCCATCGCAGGGCACACACACACACACACACACACACACACACACACACTATGGGCAATTTGGGAATGCCAATTAGCCTAATCTGCATGTCTTTAGATGGGGAGAACATGCAAATTCCATGCACACAGACACTGAGGTGGGAATCGAACCTGGGCTGTTGAGGCGCAAGACAACGATGCTAACCACTAAGCCGCCATGCTGCCTTAATAAAAAATAAATAAATAAATAATAATAATAATAATAATAATAATAATAATAATCATAATAATCATAATAAAAATAATAATAATAATAATAATAATAATGTAATTGATATAGTGACCAGTTTAACTTTTTAGACATTTTAAGTGATGTTGTGAAATTGTGTAAATTTTACATTAAATAAAATATAAATTCTTCAAAAATCTCAAATAAATTTCTATAAAAATCTTTTATATAATTCTCCATCAATGTAAAATATTTTATGCCTAAATATTTGAAGATCCCCACATTTATTTTCATTTTGTGAATTTTATTTTATTTTATTATATCACATTACATTCATTCAGATTAATATTCAGATTATTCCTGAGCCAAATTGCACCATAATAAGAAAATACAAATAAATAAAAAAATAATTAGATTAAATTAAATAAAATTATTTTTAAAATTTCGCAATTTTTAAAGGTAATTTCTAAAAAGCAAATAATGTGTATATTTTTATATTCAGTTCCTGGCTGAAAAGAGAGAAAGAAATAAAAACTAGTGGAGAAATGACTGTTTATAGCTGCTATAAAGTAAGTGACCATAAACAGATGTCCTTTTTCAATAAACCGTTTACAAATGGCTGTCATAGTATAAGAGGAAAAAATACTCCAGGACATCAGGACATAAAGTCGAAGGAAAAGAAAAGTGATTTATTCTTTACACCAAGTGTGTTAAAAGTACAACTACAATTTAAGCGCTACAGCTGAGAGACAAAGGCTAAAACATAAATATCCAGCATGATCCATCTACAGTAATTATATATTCCCAGCTCTGACACTTATATATATTTTATATGAAAAACGAATATTAAACTGGGGTTACTTCAATCAGCGAAGCTGTGGCAGCTTTATGAGATAAAGGTCTTTATTTACTGACATCAAGGTAGTCCACTGAGGGTGTATTTATTAAGGAAGACTTTAAATACTGTCTGTGGGTTGAAATGAAATGAGGTTTTATAGGAGATTCATATGAAATCTAATGAAACATGCATTTAAATCAAAACCGTAGTGCTCGGACGTCTCCGCCGCTTTAGTGTTAAAAGTGTTAGATTTGATCAAATCTCAAAAATGAAAACGCTCTCTTTCAGACTTAGCTATATTTTCATGCCACTCATTTCTCAGAAGGCTATAAATGAATGCTGGATTTCATCTCTCTCTCACACACACACACACACACACACAGCTCTATGCTCAGTTTATTTAAGATTTTTTGGAAGGAGTCTCCAGTTTCGATGCCGTCATCTACCGAAAATTATAGACGCCTCCATTTACGTGACTAAATTAGGTCAGAAGCTTAAAAAGAAGCTTAACAAGACATTCATATTGTATCTGGGGCACATACTGTAGATGCTAAAAACATCTAAAGAGGATAAACCTTCTGAACAACCCATTATTACTTATTTTCCCACAACACCACTCTCTGATGTGTTTTTGTTCCTCTTATTACACATAACGGAAAACTTTATATAAACGTTATATCATCTCTATAGCTGTCATTATAACAGCCAGTTTACACAGCGTGTGCATTCCTTTTCGTCTTTCTTCTAACGAGCTCATCGGAGACACAGTGTAGGTGATGTAAACCACAGCAACCGAATGTTCAAAGCATCCATCACTCTGTGGTTACTGGAAATGTTTAAAAAAGCTGGTGTGGATTTAAACATGGGCTATAATGGCAGGCAATCTTTTACTTAAGACGTGATTCATAGAGGCAAGTAAAGACGACTCAGAAATACTTTCGGTACGAAATGACCTAGTGTCATACCACTAACCCCCTCCTCGACATCATTCCCGTCCCCCTGAAAAAGACATTTAGCTTGAATGAAACAGATGAGCCTAATTCTGCGCATAGAAATGAAAACAAAATCTCTGATCCATCTTCACGGCGTACTTTCTTTGTAGCTTCTGTCTCTCCACATCAAGGCTACCGGAGTGTTTCTCTTGCAGCGGATTAAAGTGCCGTCTGCAATCACGCCGGAGTAAAACACAGGGGTTTATGTGTGCATGAGTAAAGCTTAGTGCCTGTGCGTGTGAAGGGCATCCGGCGGAATATGAATGATTACGGCTCCGAGGGGAGAGTTCACAATCTCCGACGTGCCCTCAATTCATGAACCTCCATCAACAGAAGAGCCTACGGGTCTCGGGTGGGGACTAAAGCGCATCTCATAACCCTGCGCAGCATTACGACTGATACTCTTACGTGCCCTTTCTCGCGGAGTGTCTAGTTCCCAGCTAATTCCGCGCCTTCGGGGAGGCTTCAGGTGAGAATCGGGCCTGAGCTCATCTCTCCAAGAGCGGCGCAGGATGATTGAGGTTGATGCCTATGTGCAGATAGTTCGTGGCCGTCGTTCGACGCGCATGTCAATTTGGATCAGGAGTGATTCATCAAAGCGTGATTGCTGTGGGCTTCTACGTCTGACCCTGACATTGATGAATCAGGCATTATTGTGGGAACAAAAATACTTTGCCTGCAAAAGTCTAACCTAATCAGGCTGAACCAGAGCCATGCATGCCTCAAAGTCCATAAAGCCTCGAGCTGGAACCACTGCAATTGGCAGCCTAGTTATTTTCTCCTATTACACCAGATGCTTTCAAAACCACAAAGCTACAAGAAGAACCGCCAGAACATACAACATGCACGGAGACTAAACTCAGCATCCTGTGATGGCTGTATTTGGCTATATAAAATTTTTTTTAAAAGATATCTAAGTCTTTAAACTGCTGCTGAAATCAAAGCTTTTTGCACCTGTCTCTTATTGTTATGGACACCGATATGATCATATTGATCATCTAGACAGAAAAAAATGGATTTGACTAACCTGATTAGTTTCCTCCTGTGTTCATCCAATTATATGCTCAGGAGAATGTCCTGGGGTGTGTCCTGCTTTAATCTAGCAGCTCATAAGCATCAAAAATGATTTGCCAGTGTTTTCTTAGGCCTTCTGTCTTACTGAACAGTATTCCTTTTAACACACCATTCATTCTCTGAGATGAATTAAACAAGAAATAAATAATTTTTCAAAAGGATGGAAGCTGGGATTTGGAATTTGTGGAAATTGTGGAAGCTGCCAGTGATAACTCGTACAGATCGAAAAATACAGTTTTGTCTTTACACACCATCAGGGCTTCATCTTCATTACGAATGCCATGAGGGGAAAATAAATAATTGTAAGTTTGTGTTTGTGTTATTTAACCCTAAATTGGGAAAAGATGTAAATTTTGGTAACGTACAAGTGCCAGAATCAATTCCTCAAGAAAAACACATACACACGTTTATATAAATAAAAAAAAATTAATGTTTTAATATTTTTGGACATTTTTATTTTTAAATAAATGTGTCATTTTAAAAGGACGTCGCCAATCGGGTGGGAAGATTTCACACAAGAACTAAGTGAAAGATCTTGTCTTGTTTAAATTCTCAGGAACACCACTCGACTGGAAAAAGCTACAGACCCATATAGAAAAGATCTTAAAAATCACTATCAGTACAATTGGTTTCATAAAATGTCCATGAACAGGTGTGCCATGAGATATTTCATAACACTCTCAGACTTAATGATAAGAGAGGCAAGAGGAGTCAGGAGGAGAAGGAGGAGGAGTCAGGAGGAGAATGGGGAGGGGTCAATATGAGTCAAGAGGAGAAGAAGGAGGAGTCAGGAGGAAAAGGAGGCAGAGTCAGGAGGAGTCAGGAGGAGAAGGAGGAGGAGTTAGGAGGAAGAGGAGTCAGGAGGAGAAGGGGGAGGAGTTCAGGAGGAGAATGAGGAGGGGTCAATATGAGGCAAGAGGAGGAGTCAAGAGGATAAGGAGGAGGAATGAGTCAGGAGGAGAAGGAGGAGGAGTTCAGGAGGAGAATGGGGAGGAGTCAATATGAGGCACGAGGAGGAGACAAGAGGAGAAGGAGGAGTAGTCAGGAGTAGAAGGAGGAGAAGGTGAGGCGT
>JAQMYG010000001.1:8288781-8298809 GCA_030014215.1 Clariallabes teugelsi | reverse complement strand
CACTGCTACTGCTGACGTCACCGACACTGCTACTGCTGACGTCACCGACACTGCTACTGCTGACGTCACCGACACTGCTACTGCTGACGTCACCGACACTGTTATTATATAACTATTGCTACTCCTATTACTGTTCTGTTTTCCTATTACTACTACTATTACTGTTCTTTCTATGGCTATTACTACTGCTACTATTGTTACTGTGCTACCATCACTGTTAATACTATTAATACTACTGTTAATAAATATAACACTTCTACACTATTACTATTATTATTAATGTTATGACTATTCACTACTACTACTACTAAAACGTCTAGTGTTCTGACCATTACTATTGTTCCTGCTACTATTACTATCACTACAATTACGATTGATATTAGTACTCCTACGATAATAATACTATTATGAATTAGATTTTAAGAGTCCTATACAGCTACCCAAATTTCAATACTTACATAACCCACCAAAAAAATAAAAAAAATTTTTTTAATGTAATAAAATGTAAACATGATTATAAAAACAAAATTTAAACGTCTGGATTGTTGTACCCCATCTTGAAATGTCACTGAAACCTGTCATGGTGCTAATGTTGACTGAGACAACAAAACACTCCCGCAGAAAAGGGCGTTTTCCTACACGTGTACCCGTTGTCGCTGTTGTGGGAGGTTTTATAGCCCCACCTATTGGATAACTCCATAAAATAAAATAAAAAACAGACCACAATTAACAAACATCTGTCGATACCGGTGTACGGCCAATAAATTGCTGTGTAGTAAACATGTATAATACAATATCATCATAAAGCAGTAAACTGATCATTTACACGTGTAATAAATGTCTTCACAGACATGGAGCTCTTAACTCATCTCGACTTGCGCTTGTGTTTCTCTCAGGGAGTCGCATGATACTCGACACGCGACAGGATCTAAACCTCTGTATTTACTTCCTCGTTTTCTTTTCCTTCTCATGAATAAAAGAACGCTCGCCAAACCTAAGCAATAAATCCTGATCCTGAAAAATGTTTTTCCTCTGGGAGTAGAAACATAGTTTTTGCACCCATCTTGCGTCAGTCGAAAGACACTCGAGCGCAGCGATGGTAGCCGCACACACACACACACACACACGCACACAGACTTAGAAGTAAAACATATGAAGTGCACAGTAAAATGTAATCCTGTTTTATAAAAAAAATGATGATACGGCTTGGAGTGGAGGTTTGACTATGTGTGTGACACTTGAGTGTGTGTTTTGTGCAGGGGGTCGGCTCAGTGCTGCTCGGTGTGCTACCCGCTGTGCGTGTTCATCGTCCTGGCCGCGTGTCTCATGGCGTGCGCCGGACTCATATGGATGCAGATCGCACTTAAAGAAGATTTGGACTCGCTGAAGGAAAAACTGCGCACCAGTGAGATTTTATTCCTACTTCACAATTTATTTTTTTTTCACTTTTAAAGGCTGCATAAACTGTACAGACACTTTTTTTCATCATCTGTATTTTATATATATATTTTTTTTTCTTGCTTTAACAGTGGAGTCGAGTCAGAAGCAGTCTTCACACGAAATCCCAAAACTGAGCGAGGATCTGAAGGCCAAGCAGGGAGCGCTGGAGGACATCGAGAACGGAGACAGGGGCTTAAATAAATTATGGGCCAATCTTACAGATATTAACAAAAAGGTACGCTTTAAGCACCAGAGTCTGATTTAAAGGCCACGGCGTGATATTATGGCACAACGATGTAGTTCAGGTTAATGGCATCTTATTGAGCTGATTCTCTCAGCGTGCGTACGATCGTATTACGTCCCGCACCGAGATCCCGAAGTGCACTCTCATGCATAATTGACTTCTTCTTCTTCTGCTTCTCTCTTCAGTTTCCTGTTAATGGCTCTTTAATACAAATACACTCGTGACATTAGGGAAGAAAAAAAAAAAAGTGTACACGTGAACACCCTGAACAGCACGTGAGCTGAAGTAAACGTATGCGTTCCTTACCAAACACTGATGTCGAGTGTGTGAATGGGTGTTTAAAAGAAAACCGATTTCTGTCCCATCTCCTGTGTAGATAAGCACGCTGGACTCGGCTGTTAACCATCTGAAGGCGAACATCAAATCAGCATCGGATTTAATCACTCTCCCGACGACCGTAGAAGAGCTCCAGAAGGTACGCACCGGTTCAAAGAGCCGCTCGCCTCAGGAAACGCTCAGAAAAACCGTATCATCTTAACACGTTTCGTTAATTTGTGCGTCTCTGGGTTTCTTTTTCCCCCCTACAGAGTGTCGCCACAATAGGAAGCACGCTCACTAGCGTTCAGCACGACATGAAGATGATCCAGATTTCTATCGAGGACCAGAAGAAAGGAGAAAACAAACAGATCGGGGAAACGGTAAAGAAAGACAGTTTGTAAGAGTCAGAATGTCAAGAGAGAAACGTGTGAGAGAAAGAGAGCGATGCAGAGGCTCGTGAGAGAATGAAAGTGATCTGAGGAGGAGGAACTAATTCGTCTCACACAGGTTCACTGAACAACATTAAGTGTAACTATAGATGGATGAAAAGCGCACGCCACACAATTACACAAGTAGATCCATGTGCTATTTCATCGATTATGCATCCGAATCGATCTTTTATTCTTCGGTTTAATTTATGTTTTTCTATGTATTCAGAGTCAATTCATACTTCTGGAATCCGTACGTTAAATGGTCTAAAATAGGAGACTTTTCAAAAAATATACCACAACTGTCGCAGAAAATACAAACCGAGCGAGAGAGAGAGCAAAAACACATTCCAGTCATTTTAAATCAGGGGTGCGCAAACTTTAAAACAACTCGTATGATATCTTGAATCCACAACCAAACGCAGAAGAAATACAGTTTCTGTTCGGTGTGTAAGAATCTCTCATCTTTCCCGTCTGTGGTATTAATTCTACAAGTGTAGATTAACAAGTGATTGCCTTTTAAGGAAGATTAGGGGCGGAGCTACGTTACAGGCTAGAAAAAGATCAGAAGAAGCCTGAAATATAAAAGAAGAAAAAAATTTGAAGGTTGACATAACATTTTATTTATTTTCATTTATTTAAATTACTTTATTTAAATCAATCAATCTTTACTATAATTTAGGCTAAATAATAATACGATAAGAAGAATTTCTCTGGACATCTTGAAAATTAATTACATTATTTATTCACGAGTTAAACACATTTCAGTAATATACTATTTTATAACAACATCAGCATTTGTTTCTAAAAATGTTCAGTATTTTCATTTCTATAGTATGAAATTTCCGCAGCAGGCGGGGAGAGAGAGGCCGCGTTCCATTCCACAGCTGCTGTGGGTTAAATATTTAATATTTATTAAAACAAAAACTGACACCATTGTGAAACGCATACTATCGCAATGAAATGTGTATAAATTATTTAGTTAATTTACAAGACGTACAGATAGAAAAAATATATTACAGATTCCTAGTCTACTGTATATAATAATCTAAGTAAAGATTTATGGATTAAATTTAAATGTATTGTCATATTAATATCATGCCGTCCTCCATCATAATGATAATAGATATATAAATCTCTTTTCGAATTTCGTGAGACGCAGTGACTGATGGGAAATTTTTTGGACATGGTTTCTATATTCCACTTCAATTCTATTTTATTTTAGTATTTTATTATTTGTACCTAATGGAAATTGGAATTTTTTCTATACTTCTAATTTGTAAAAAAAAAAAAAAAAAAAAAAAACTCATTTTATACTTTATATTCTTATTGAAAAACTTTTTATTCTTATTTTTTCTTATTTTTAATAAGTATAAGTTGCATTTCATTTCATATCATACTGTATATGTGACAAATAAAATTTTTATTTGATTTCCGGCATAGTGAAGAGCCGTTATTCACTCGTTCCCTACACTATCACAGTTCGCCCGCTGCGGTTTGGAATGGCACTTAACCTATCTGAACCCCCTGCGCGGTGCACTTCACAGGGAACTTCGAGCCGATGGGAACGCAGCCAGAGTATATATGTGACGCTCCTTCTTTTGGAGTGTTTGTTCAGTTCAGGTTTCCGTACCTCCTCTTTACTGGAGTGTGGACCGGACAATTGGAATGAAAACAAATGACCACTTTGTACAAACCATGGCATTTGGTTCAATCAACCGTACAAGTTAGGCAGCATTTCAGTGTTCATTATATACTTTGAGTAGTTTTTAATACTTTAAAAACATCACATTAAACTACATTAGTGCTACTGAATCGATTTGAAAATTGCAACACGCAGCAAATGGGTTTGAATCGAAGCGCCTTTTATTAGTTAAATAACCAGCGTCAGTTTATAAGTCTCTAACGTGTGAGCGTTTTGTGCGCAGGACGCTTCGCTGACTCCGGCTCAGGACGACTCCGGCAGGAACGTGAACGGAGGACCAGCGGATAACGGCAGTATGGATCTCGTTATCATTATTAGTATTTTTTATTTTTTTTTGTCTTGTACTGTCTGTGAAATCTTACACGTCATCTTTTTCACGTCACTTAAGGCTCCACGACGTCCCTGAGTCCCGCCAGCGCCCGTCAGCGGCGCTTCATCAGTAAGAGAGAGAAGGCCACGCCGCAGACCCTCACGTTCCCTGGCGTCAGCTCCGCTCAAGGTTTCCACTTCATGTCAGATCTATGCAGTTCATACACTGGTGCACTGTATGGCCCAAAGTATGTGGACACCTGACCGTCGCTCTTCTGTGAAGGCCTCACTGGATCACTCATGTTGTATGAGGACTGGTTGGGTGTTCACATACTTTTGGCTATCAGGGGTTTTCAATACAGAGATGTTTTTTTTTTTTTCAATAACGTGAACATGTTCCTCACAAACATGTTGTGCTTCACTCACTGGTGTGTTCTGCTCTGGTTTAAACAAAAAAAAACTCCTCTGCCACACGTCCATATATTCGTTCCCAGTTTTTCATTTATTTATTTTTTTTAGGTTGTTTTTTTTAATTTTTTTTATTTAAAACAAAAACCTGTTTTATTATGCTGATTAAATTTTGGCCTCCAGGCTGAAACAGCTTTTGAAACTGAGGTGTTGAGGAAAGTAAAAGATTCCAACATGTGTGAAGACTCCGTGCTCACAACCCACCAGCCGAGAACAAACTTTTATAAACTACAGCGTCGAGTCGAAACTTTTATTTTTGCAACTTGGTGAGTTTACTAAAGACCTGTAAAGTTCTCTGAAACTGGAGACTCAGAAAACAGAAAAGTACAGTACGTCTCCTACATATGAACATTCGAATTACGAACATTTTGAAGATACGAACACATGGAAAGATGGATCACATGTCCAGCGTGTATCCCGCAAGTAGGTGGCAATGACGCAGGTACTGCTAAGAAGCACCGAGCAATAAACGACAAGGTCGAGAGTTGGTTTTGTACTGTGTATAGCCAATTGTGTCAGTATTTTAGTACCCAGACAATGGCATTTTCAGTTACGAACAAACTGGACTTACGAACGAGCTCTCGAAATGGAAACCGTTCGTATGTTGGGGACTTACTGTATTAGATCAAGCACAATAATAATAAAAC
Source organism: Clariallabes teugelsi (assembly GCA_030014215.1). Taxonomy (NCBI): domain Eukaryota; kingdom Metazoa; phylum Chordata; class Actinopteri; order Siluriformes; family Clariidae; genus Clariallabes; species Clariallabes teugelsi. Next base: position 8,293,250 of record JAQMYG010000001.1, on the reverse strand, counting down.
TAACTACTGGAACTAGCGTCGAATCAAGTCATCAGAATCGAGGATTCAGCAGAGATGTGGTGTAAGGAAAAAGTTCAGCATGTTTGTGTGTCTTCTAGTTTTAGTTCATACAGGTTTTTTCAATCAATGCACCAAAAAAAGTTTCTCTCTCTATTCCCCTGATTATAAGTACCTTCCTTCTCCGTTCTCTCAGATCTGGTGAAGCTCATACACACTCGGCTGGAGGACACCTCCGAAGGCGTGACGTACCAGGAGCTGAGGAAGATCTTCGGCGCGTCCACTCCGGATTCCCGTCTCCTCGAGCCGTTCGACGCAGACATGGACCACAGGTACACTCTGGAGGAGCTCCGGGCCGCCGCTGCTCTCTGAGGATCGCAACCAAACCAGTGACTGCGCAATCGGTGGAGAACGTCAGGAATGCAATTTTGTTTGTTTGTTTAGTTTCTGTAAAACTGCACCAGAGAGGTTTGACACGTCACCCTGCAGCGAATCGACTTCAGTTTCGAACCGGCGCCGTGACGGACCTCTAACGAAGTGATACGGAGAGTTTATTATTAACAATCATGAAGGTGTTTAACGTACGAGTGTGTGTGGATACATAATCATGAGACGTGTATTACAGAATCAGGTCGAAAAATCAGAGATTTACAATTTAAAGTGTTTGTAATTTGTATAGGATTAAAAAAACAACAACAAAACAACAAAAAAAAAAACATTCCTAACACTTTTCAATGCAAGCGGAGAGGAATCCAAGTTCGACATTATTTAACATGCTATTTAATTGTGTATTTAGCAAAATGTAGCAATAATATATTCCACTTAAGGCTTATCGGACATATGACGTGTTACTGTTGTGTATTATGGACAAGTTTTCAACATAAAAAGTGACAATTCACTCTTAAAAGATCCGACGCAGTAGCTAGGGCTTCCACGCTCGACACGGAGAGCGACGTGTGTGAGGCGTGAACGTGTGTGTAGGTTAAAGAGATTACTCTTTTTGTATCCGTTCTCCTTCTTCCTGCTTCTTTTCCTCATTTTTTGGTCTGGAGCTTTGGCTACTGATGATGTTTTTAAGGTGAATGTTCACTTTTAACAGGTAGTGAATGAAACACTGATTAGGCATGTATGTACATATTTTTATAATGTCTCACACACACACACATTCCAGTCATTTTAAATCAGGGTTGCGCAAACTTTAAAACAACTCGTATGATAGCTTAAATCCACAACCGAACGCAGAAGAAATACAGTTTCTGTTCTGTGTGTAAGAATCTCTCATCTTTCCCGTCTGTGGTATTAATTCTACAACTGTAGATTAATAAGCAATTGCCTTTTAAGGAAGTTTAAGGGCGGAGTTACAGTCCAGAAAAAGATCAGAAGAAGCCTGAAATATAAAAGAAGAAAAAATTCTAATTTGTTGCATTCATTTTACAAATATTGTCAGAGAAACTATACAAATTGTGATCACCACACACACACACGCACACACAGGCTTTGACTATTAAAATCCCCCCAGTCTCACACACTGCACCTTTAATTTGCACCAAGACACACTTGAACGTAATGAAGGAATAAAGACCAGAACGGGAAGTTCTTAGTCACGATCTGACGAATCAGGACTCTTACAAAAGTTTGCGCACCCCCACATTTATTACTGTAAATACAGTGTATGATTTGTGTATTCTCCGGAGGATCAGCCCCACAGCTGCAGCACTGCCTCAGTTCAGGTGTTACAGGTGTACGTCCTGTCCGGAGGCTGATCCTCGTACAAGGCTTGGTTCTTGTATCTGCTTCCTGGTGTTAATAAATGATGAATTTTTTTTTTGTGAAGGAATGGTTCAGGTAACCTGCTCGTGTAAAATAAAAAAATATTCAGCAGTGTATTTTAGCGTAACAGATGCACTTCTTCTGCTCAGCATGTTGCTTTTTAACGTGACATGTATAAAGGTGCAATTTATCCCGAAAACTTTGTCAGACTCTTTTTTTTTTTTTTTTTTGCTTTTCATATTTTGAGAAAAAACAAGTAACACAAGATGTGTTAATGGGTATAAATAATGATTGATGAATGTGTGAAGTTGGGGAATATAGAGAAGGGGAAAAAAAAAACTCCTGACAGACAGGTTGTCATAACCATTACATTTTACTTCCTTGTTCAATTTCAGCAGTCAAGGACTAAACAGTGGTAACTTGGTGGTGCTGGGGTTTAAACCTGAGACCTTCTGATCAGCAGTCCTTCACCACTGAGCCCCCCAAGAAGCCCTTCACATATACTTCCATATATATAATATCCAAACACATATACTTCAATATGGTATTCATCAGGGACGAGGAGTTGTGGGCAGGGCTCTGTGTTAGGGCCGGTCAAGTTTTGATAGTTTATAGCGCTTAGTTTGTGTTCTGAAGCTCAGTCATGTTGGAATAGAAAAGGGCCTTCACCAAACTGTGTACAAAGTTAGAAGTGTAGCATAGTCGTAGCAAGATGTATTGGTATGCTGAAGCATTAAGGGGCCCGATTGAAACAACTGAATTCAAGAAGTAACAGGTTTGACCAAATACTTTTGTGGATAGAGAGAGAAAAGGTGTCTCACATCACATTCCCTGAAAAGTACACAGTTAACAATAGTTAAACTTGGCTCTTGTCTGAAATTTCCTGCCATGAGCAAGTTTGACAGCTGATAACTGAACTCAAACCTTGATGGCGGACATGAGACCGTGCTGTGATTTTTTTGTTTGTTTGTTTTTGGGCTTGAAAAAACTCCATGAAATCCATCATGTTGAAATTTACAACATTTATTAGAAAACAGAAGAACACACTGAGCTCCATCACTGTGATATCACTGAAATATAGAAAAGTCCCGCACTGCACCAGTCCATCACTCGACACTACGCGAGCGCTCCTTTGGCTCTCCAGTCTCTTCCCAACACATTCATCAACTCCTCCTCATCATCATCATCCTCTGAGAGACGCCGCTCTTCCTCCATCATCGTCGTCGTCTTCTTCACCTTGGCCTCCTTTTTGGTGAGCAGCACCTCGACCCTGCGGAGGCGCTCGATCTGCTCGTCGATCTCGTCGATCTGCCTCTCGAGGCGCCCTTCCTCGTCTTCCTCGGCTACGATGGCCTCCGAGGCGGTGCTCACCTGCCGCATCTCCTTCTGAAACTCCTCCCACTCCTTGTCCAGGTGGTCCTTCGGAGTGTCCACGTTTCGCACCTTGGCGTCTCGGACCGGGTCGTCGAAGAAGCCCTCGGGAAGCGCCTCCGCCGTGTTGTCTTTCTTCTCCACGGGTTTCTCAACTTCGGGTTTGGAGACAGACCCCGAGTGAGAGACAGGCGGCGCGGGCGCGGTGCCAGGGACAGTGCTGTCGAAGAAATCAGCGGGAAGTGAGTCAGATGACGGACCTGGCTGCTTCACGTCACTTGGAGCTGAATTATGGTCATCATCATCATCATCATACTGTCCAGCGAGAAGTCCAAGTCCTGCACCTGTCCCACCAGTCTTAGCCTGAGACAAGGCTTTGGGTTTTTTCCCATCATGCACTTCCGGTTGTGGGGCTTTCCTCTTCAGTGTGGATGTCTGTGCAGGCTGAGGGACAGGCTGAGGGACAGACTGAGACACTGTCCCCGCGCCCTGACTCCCCCCTTTGAGCTCTGACACTTTATCCTTGTGCTGTTTTCCCAGCACGTGCGCCTGCCACAGGATGTCCGTCTTCACCTGGACGTTACACAGCACGCAGCTCAGGTGCCCCAGGCTGTTGTACTTGGCGTACGGAGACTCGACGCGTTTCTGCCGCTCGCCGCGCTGCTGCCTCTCCCTCATCAGCCGCCGCAGCTCGTCCTGGTTCACCAGCTTCTTCCCTTTCTTCTTCGCCGCCGCTTTAGTCGCCATGGTCCCGAGCGTTAGCTCTCGAACGTCGAGCTCCGCTTCCGGCGCAGGAAAGTGACGTCAATATCAGGAGCCGGCGCCTGCGCACTTCAACCTGTCTCCGTTTTCAGCTTAGCGCGCGTGCGCAGCAACCGTCGCTGAGGGGGGAAAGAAACAAATATAAAGAACTATAAAATAGGATTATCTAAATAATCATATCAGTATTTCTCATGCGGATGATGAAATTAGTCACGCAGACCACTTTAGATAATGGATTTGTGCGATGTGAATTTATAAGAAATATATTATTATTATTATTATTATTATTATTATTATATAGCATATATTTTTCCTTCATATATTTGTTCATTTAGTTTATTGTTTTTTTAGTTAATATTTAGTTTAGTTTTTATTTAGTCAATATTTAATTATATTTTGTTAATATATATATTTTTATAAGAATTATTATTTTTTTTATTAGGTTGTTATTTAATCATTTTATTTTAAGTTTATTCTTCTTTGTCTTTCGGGTGTTTCCTTTCAGGGGTCGCCACAGCGAATCATCTGCCTCCATCTAACCCTATCCTCTGCATCCTCTTCTCTCACAC
>JAQMYG010000001.1:8255372-8266768 GCA_030014215.1 Clariallabes teugelsi | reverse complement strand
GTCACTCCCAAAGAGAACCTCAACATCTTCATCTCTGCTACCTCCAACTCTGCCTCCTGTCTTTTCTTCAGTGCCACGGTCTTTAAGCCATAGAACATCGCTGGTCTCACCACTGTCTTGAACACCTTTCCTTTCATTCTCACTGATATATCTAAAGTAATTACATCATTCAGGCTCTATGCATAATCACTGTGCTATAATTATTTTGGGAAGCTTTTCCCAGGATGTTTTGCTCCAGGGTCCGGGTTCGATTCCCGCCTCAGGGTATGTATGCAAGGAGTTTGCATGTTCTTCCCATGCTTGGTAGGTTTCCCTTAGGTTTGTTCACAGTCCAAAGACATAGGATTATCCAGATTATGATACTCTGTATTCCCAAATTGCCCATAGTGTGTGAATGACAATTGAGCGTTGATCTAGCAACTCGACCTCTTAAGTAACTGTCATAGAAATGATTGATATAACTCCACGGTAGGGAGTACCAATCAACCAAAGTGCACATGGACAGACCATAATGTACACCGTATGCTGGACATCTTGATCAATAATGTTCAATGCCATTAATGTTCCATAAGTTCTAAAGTGCTAATTAATCAGTATGCCCCTTTTTAGGTCGAATCCCATCATTTATAAGAGGGAGTCTGCTTCGGTTGGGTCCAGGCTTGTTCGAGATCGGCTCAGAACCCTTCTACCATCTCTTCGATGGCCAAGCCATGATGCACAAGTTTGATTTCAGCCACGGGCAGGTCACTTATTTCCGCAAGTAGGTTTACAATCTTACAGACACCCGAACATCCATCTACAGACATTTAGCAGCAAATATTAATGAAATATCCATTCATCCATTTTCTCCCTTGACCAGCAGTCTAAGCAGAGATCCCAAGGCCTTCTTCTCCTTATCCACACCCTCCAGCTTCTCCACAGAACTATGCAAGCACTCATTGGGCCAGAAGAGAGATATACTGTAATCTTTCCATCTAGTCCTTGGTCTATCCCAGGGTCTTTCCCTTTTTGGACATGCCTTAACACTTTCCCAAGAGTCATCCCGGAGGCAACCTATTCTTAATGTGGTGGAGGGGTTTGTGTGCCCTGTTGATTCTAGAAGATATGCTGTCGGGTCAAATGGCACCCAGTAGGATCACCAATAGGCAAATCAGTTCTAGTTGAGGGGCGAGAATAAAAGTGATTCATAGTTCCTCATGCAAAGACAAACTAAGGACTCAGATACCCTGGAATAAAGAGAATGGGGCCGGGCCAGGCACAATCCAAAAGAGATACATGGTACCATGTGGTAGCACCTGCAGGAGGAGTAGTAACGGTCTGGTGCAGCGGGCTTGGCAGTAGTACTGTTGAAACATCTGGACCTCCAAACTGTCGTCTTAACACTTCTATACAGAAAACTGTATAGACCCATTCACACGTTTTTATGTTTTTTACATATAATTAAATTTGCATAATAATGAATGAAATACACATTGAGGTACAGTAGTATGAGAGAAATACAACTACAGCATGTGCAGATTTAGAAAAACAATTAACTTTATGGTAGTTACAGTAACTCCACATCACATCACATCAAGTCAAGTCAAGTCGGCTTTTATTGTCATTTCAACCACATACAGTTCAGTACTCAGTGAAACGAAACAGCGTTCCTCCTGGACAAGGTGCTACATACAAAGAACATAAATTAACAACATAAATTATTGTACAGTAACTAAGACCAAACAGATTAACACTATAAATGTACAAAAACTACCCCATGTGAGTATTATTCTATAACAACATTATCATGTGTGTTTAATTCCCTACACACCGACTCTAACATGTAGAATTACACATATATAAAAGTATACAGTATAAGACAAATGAGAGAAATATAATGGATCTGAAACCCTGGTGCGCAATACTAACTGTAAATTGGTTTAGTGTTTTACTAAATACTGTTTCTGTCACTCATAGGTTCATTAAAACAGACGCTTACGTCCGTGCCATAACTGAGAACCGTGTCGTGATCACTGAGTTTGGAACATGTGCTTATCCAGACCCCTGCAAGAACATCTTCTCCAGGTTTTTATACCATACTCATTGCGATTATGTTTGTGTGCTGTATTGATGCTGTCAGTCAGTCACTTATAACACGTGTTTCTTTTTTTTTGCAGGTTTTTCTCGTACTTTAAGGGTGTCGAGGTGACGGATAACTGTCTGGTGAACGTTTACCCCATCGGCGAAGATTTCTACGCCGTCACAGAGACAAACTACATCACTAAAGTCAACCCAGACACTTTGGAGACTCTGAAAAAGGTAACGCTGGAACATCCCATTAATCCCTGAACCCTAGTGTATTCCGGTAATTAATCATTCAATGTAACTTTAACAATAAATAATAATAATAATTAGACAAAAGATAACGAGATAGGAGCACTGACACTACCTTCATTAATGTATATGAACATTGGACTTTCATTTGCATATTGATCCTGATTGGCTCATTCAGGTTATGATGCAATAACACTTTTCAAATGTTACTTAAAAAATTATTATTTACTTATTTAGTATTATTATTATTGTAAATTTTATTGACTCAATATTGCTTCAGTGACAATTTTAAGTGTGACAACAAAAGTGTCTTCTGTTATTCTGTACAATGAAAAGTTTGACTTGTACAGTATAAATAACATAAAGGTTGACATTTATCAACCCAGTGCACTATAACAACTTTATCTATGGAGACTTAATAAAAAATCATATTTGAGGTCAAGGGTTAAGTTGCAGTGTTGACTTTTTTCCTGAAATGAAGGTGGACATGTGCAATTACGTCAACATAAATGGGATAACGGCTCACCCGCAGATCGAGAGAGACGGCACTGTGTACAACATCGGAAACTGCATGGGCAAAGGAGCCTCGCTGGCTTATAACATTGTCAAAATCCCACCCAAGCAGAAAGGTGAGTGGTTCTTATACTGAAACCTGAAAAACAACTCATGCAGAGTAATCAGGATAATGAGAATTATGCAGAAGAAGTAAACAGAAGTACGTCAAAGTGAACTGAATGGATTCACACATACACAATGAATGTACTGTATATAGTGTCAAGATTGACACTTACTCATTACTGCAATGATTAAAGGTGTTTCAGGTAAGATTAGTCTTTTTTTTCAAGATTAGGTCTCTAACAGTTTGACATCTGAATGATTGCTGCTTATGTTAATGAAGCCCCACCTCTATCATTTTAAGTGGCTCGTAGATTATCTATGAAATGACTGACGAGGGGCACATCTGATCACAAACAACGTTTACAGACCACAAGTCAGTTTTCCAAACATAGTTTATAGACATTTGTAAAGATCACAGCTTAATGCTGTACATTACAGGAACTCGGCTGGGAGTTCATGCCACACCCACACCCATAGCCCTTGTACCTACTGTACATGTGCAGTGACAATAATAGTTGAATCTAGTCTAAATAAAGGAGTTCCTGGGAGGCCAGTGTTTTAGATGTGAAACAGGCATTCTGTTCATACTGAGAAAACCTTTTCACCTTGATGGTGTCCGAGCACTAGTGAAACACTGGAATAAGTGCATTAGAGTAGCAGGTTATATATTCTGCACAATCTAAAGTCCGGGTTTGACTCGAACACCCTTCGTAGCTGTCTCTAGTGGCATTGTTTTCTGTCAGGATATGGTAAGCGGCTTTTAAAAGTTTTATGTCTAAAATAGTTTATTTTCAAATGTTGTTCATCTCTGCTGTCCTCTGGTGAGGGTGGGGCACAGGAGTAGCTCATTTACATAAACACTGAAATGGCATGTTCAGAAAAGGAGTGAAACTTTTTTGGAATTTGAGGAAAGAAAAATGCAAGTCTAAGGTTTATTTTTTTTTCAGCTGGAGCATTAAGACAGACAGTAGGGAACTCTGAGACTCTGAGACCTGAGTTAACTCATTTAAAGAAAAAATAATACAGTACTGTATGTGGAACCTTTAAAGCAGTGGACGATGAGTGGTTATGAATGTTTAGTTATCAATAACTTATTACAATGCCTTTAATTTGTTCAATAATGTATTGAATAAGAAACAACCATGTTGTGCTTTTTTACCTAAAGCTTAGCTAAATGAATAATCACTGGATTTATTTTATATTTATACACTCTCAAACCAAATCTCAAGCTCTAGTCTTGGATGTCAGCTTTGCGTCTGTGACTTCTAATCTGACTAACGTGTGTCCGTGTGTGTGTTTGTCCTCAGACAAATCAGACCCGATAGAGAAATCCAAAGTGGTGGTGCAATTTCCCAGTGCTGAGAGGTTTAAACCGTCCTACGTCCACAGGTTCACATTCATTTAGATTTAAATTCACACAGTTGTGAATCCGGACGTGCATGTTTCATATATAGAAACCCGACGAGACACTTGTGTGTTATCCATTTCAGCTTTGGGATGACGGAGAACTACTTTGTGTTTGTGGAGACGCCCGTCAAAATCAACCTGCTGAAGTTCCTGGGTGCTTGGGCCATTCGCGGATCCAACTACATGGACTGCTTTGAATCCGACGAGCAGAAAGGCGTAATTATATCCAAAATATTACTTTTTTTTATTTTAGGTAATGTAAAGTAGAAAAAATGCACTTAATAGTTTGCGGATGTAAATAGTTTTATGATAAAAAATAAAAAAAATAATCCAACAGACTTGGATTCACATAGCCAGGAAGGATCCAGGAGAGTACATCGACTACAAATTCAGGACATCAGCCATGGGACTGTTCCACCACATTAACTCTTACGAAGACTCTGGGTTTATAGTTTTTGACTTGTGCACCTGGAAAGGGTAAATAAACCAAACAGCTGGTGATGAGAACCCAACAGTATGGGATTATGGAACACAATAGGGAAGTAGTACTTGGATTGTTTTTACACCTGCTTCACAGATTTGAGTTTGTGTACAACTACCTGTGGCTGGCGAACCTGCGTCAGAACTGGGACGAGGTAAAGAAGCACGCCATGGTCGCCCCTCAGCCAGAAGTGCGCCGGTTTGTGGTCCCACTGGATCCCTACAGGGTACGTTTTTCTTTATTTACATTTAGGCATTTGGCAGACACTCTTATCCAGAGCGACTTACATTTTTATCTCATTATACATTTGAGCAGTTGAGGGTTAAGGGCCTTGCTCAAGGGCCCAACAGGGTCAACTTGATGGTCGTGTGATTTGAACGTGGGACCTTCTGAGCCGTAGTCCGATGCCTTAACCACTGAGTTCATTATATGAATGACTTTCTTTAAACTTTCTAATGATACTCTTAACAGGAGGAGCAGGGGAAGAACCTGATCTCTCTGCCGTACACTACAGCCACGGCGACCATGCATGAGGACGGAACCATCTGGCTGGAGCCTGAGGTTCTTTTCTCCAGCCCTCGCCAAGGTCAGAGAGTATATGAAATATAACAACATCCTGTACACAGATGAGCTATAACATCAACACCACTGCCAAGGCCACTGAACCCGCCTCCATACTCCCCAGACCCCAGTCTCAGATCGATTTAGCACCCATGAGATTCACCAGAGGTAACTTATTGGGTGAGGCATTGGACCCTTGACCAGAAGGTCCTGGTTTCAAACTCCATCAAGGTGCCACTGTTGGACGTTAAAGCAAGGCTTAAACCCTCAGTGGCTCAGATGGATTTATTCATTCATCTTCTATACCACGTTTGGGGGGCCTGGAGCTTATTCCAGGAGACTTAGGGCACAAGGCAGGGTGGGAACGCCAATTAACCAACTGGATGTGCAAGGCCACAGTGTTAACCACTACGCCTTGCTCAGATGTATCCTGAGACAAAATGTAAGTTGGTCTGGATAAGGGCATCTACCAAAACGCCATAAATGTACTCCAGTGGATGTGCTGGACAAACATGAGCATTCCACATAGGCCCCACCCCCCAACCCACAGCACCAAAAGGAGCCACCGACAACCCCCTGGTTCCAGGTAAACCAGCCACACCCTGAGATGCATCCCGAGACATCTTGTGGACCCATGCCCCAACGGGACAGAGATTTCCAGGGGGCACAAAGAGAACCCAAAACCTAGGTGGTGTTCATGTTATGGCTGATCAGTGTACAAGCTGTATAAGTCTTTGTGAATGAGCGATTACAACTATAGAAACATATTAGTACAAACTTGTGATTAATATAAGAGCTGGAACTACTGTCAGAACTGCCCTTGTGGGAAAATAATGAACACTTTCTGACCAATCAGAGTTGAAGGAGTTTAACAATGCTGTAATATAAATACACCTTCTCCTAATGAATACATTAGATGCTAGTGTACATCCTGAAACAAGTTTTTAAATACGTGTGACTTATTTAACTTCACCAGCCTTCGAGTTCCCTCAGATCAACTACAAAATGAACAATGGGAGGAACTACACGTATGCCTACGCCCTCGGACTAAACCACTTCATCCCTGACAGGGCAAGTGTCCTATCTGGTTTAGTCTAATCTTTGTTAGACATTACTCTGGTCTTAATAAGAGTGTTTGTTTTTAGATTTGCAAGCTGAACGTAAAGACTAAGGAGACATGGGTGTGGCAGGAGCCAGACTCGTATCCATCTGAACCGCTGTACGTACAGAACCCTGATGGAGCCGATGAGGACGACGGTGAGTGGCATGAATACACAAAATGAGTTTTAAAGAGGCGGGTGCAAATATTAAATATCAATATCGCTGACTAACGTTTTATCAAAGGTAACATTATGGAGATAATTCTACGTGATGTGTTACATTAGGGCGACACGGTGGTGTAGTGGTTAGCACTGTCCGGGTTCGATTCCCGTCTCTGTGTGCATGGAGTTTGCATGTTCTCTCCCCGTACTTGGTGGGTTTCCTCTGGGTACTCCGGTTTCCTCCCACAGTCCAAAGTTATGCAGGTTAGGATAATTGCCGTTCCCAAATTGCCCGTAGTGTGTGAATGGGAGTGAGTGTGTGTATGCCCTGTGATGGATTGGCACCCTGTCCAGGGTGTACCCCGCCTTATGCCCTAAGGCCCCCGTGACCCTGAAAACTTTGCTCCGCCCACACAGGATGCTGCATTCTACCAGCGTGTGAATAGTTTAGAATATACAGGATCATAGAGGAACTGCAAGTCGATAGTGTGGCGATACATGAATTACCACATCGTGATACACCACTGAATGGATTTTCCCTCCATCTCTAGTGAATATAAAAGAACTGTTCTAATTTGCACAAGTTCCGAGTTGCGTGTTCTATCCTTAGTAACACATGTTGTCGTGAAAATGTTCCCACAGGCGTCCTGCTGACCATCGTGGTGTGTCCCGGAGCACAGAGACCGACGTACTGCCTCATCCTGAACGCTAAGGACCTCTCGGAGATCGCCCGGGCCGAGGTCGACGTCATGTCTCCCGTCACCTTCCACGGCATGTACAAGCCGTAAAAAAGCCGGCTCCGATTCCTTCCACGTCTCCATCTCCATAAACGCACGTGTTTGTGACGTTTCAGATCAGTGTTTTTATCCTGCGCTTGTGCCAAAAAGGTTAAATATAAATATGTTGTGTGGCTATAAGACAATGATAACGTTTACATATTAAAAACTCCAAGTGGTAATCAATTGATCTCCTCACTAATTCTCTCTGATTAGTACTGTTAGTGCTCAAACTCAGGATGTACAGTGTATTAGATCAGTGTGTGTTGTATCGCTGAGACTGAATAAAGCTAATCGAAGAGACGTGTTGTCCAGGTGGGGTTTCGCAGTCAGGACATGTCTGGTGTCTGCTCCAACGGTTAACGAAGATAAGGAACAGGTATATCAAACTCGAGTATACAGGAGGAAAGGAATAAAATGCTTTCATCACACACACACAAAAAAAAACATGACCGTACATACTCAAGTCTCTCTCTCACTTTCTCGCTTTATCTTTATCTTATAAAAATACTAACACAAGCAACAACAAAACCAAATCTTGTGTTTTTACTGAGAAGTTTGATCGCAGTAACAGTGTGTAACTTTGACCCTCCTTCCATCAATGTTAAACATCTAACAAAAAAAAAAAAAAAAAGAGAACACATCAAAGAACATTTACTTTGTTAAAGGTTTTTTTTTTATCCTGGTCAGATTATTATTAGATTATTGTGTAAATGTTTTTCCATGGTAACATATGAACTGTTACCATGGAAACAACGGAACAAGTGAATTATGTTCACGTCAAACCGGGACTTGTGATGAAATTTCTTGTGAATGAACCGACCAACACGTACAGAAGACCTCACGCACAGTACGGTGATGAGACTCTTAGTAAAACCGCAGTAAAACATGTGAGCGGTGCAAACGTTTTTTAAAGAAGACCGTACGTCCGTGACTCGGAGCCCATGGCAGTAGAATCTGTGAACATTCAACGAGGAACGCCTGATCCTTGAAAATCGATGAATAACTTGTGGAAGAGACGCATCTGTCTGTGTGAACTGTACGCACAATCATTCACCAACACCACATGTGCATTAAAGAAAGTCGTCTGGGAGTTATCGACGCGTCCCCCGTACAGTCCTGACCTCGCTCCAAGCCAGAGAGGAGTTCCTGGGAGGCCAGTAAAGCATCCTGTTTGATCCTGAGAAAACTTTCTACCTTGAAGGTGTCCAAGCACTTTTCAAGCCGTACTGTTGTACAGAAATAACACACCTCCTGATCGGTGAGATTAGAGACCTCAGAAACACACGATCATCACAGCCCCAGTGCAACACTTTGGATGTCTTGTTGATTGACCCTGTTTGCAAGGAAAGCAGAAAACCTCATTTGAAGCACAATAACAATTCTCCAGAGCCGTATTTAATCTGGTCTCAGACTTAAAAGCTGTGTTAATCCCTCCGTCCTACACAATATCGGATTCTCGCTGGGATCCTGATTCCTAGCTCTATTCATCTGCTCCGTCCTGAAGACATTCCCAGGGTTCAGGATTCCTGTGAGTTGTGGGAACTGACTCGATTCATCCTTCATGAAACGTTAAAAACAAACATCAGTTTGCAAAAAATCTTACTGAAGAAACATTGTTATTCAAATGTTCACTGATACAGATCCTCTGCAGGACAAGTTGATGTGAATGAGCTGTTACTATAGAAACGAAGGAGTAAGTAAGTAAATAAACCTGGGATTAGTTACGCTGACACACAAACTGTAAGAAAAGACGCCGAGAGGCCTTTTTGCTTAATAGTCGGCATTTTTATTGAGCGTTGCTCAAGTCGCCATAGTGAACAGCATCACGTTGTAACTCCAATAACTAATAAAGAAGGTCGGATATTGTTAGATTTGTGGAATAAGGAACAAAAAAGGAAAAAAAAGGAGAGAACGATACAATGTGGTCCAAAAGTCTGAGATTGCACTGAAAATCTGTGATTTAAACAAAACGGGTTTGAAGTTAAAATTATGAAAGAATTATAATATATTACACAAGTTCAATATTTAATATTTAAGATGTGCACTTCCATATTTAATTAAAAATGTCAAGATTTCACGCAAATTCAATCAATCAATGATAGAATCTGTATTAAAAACAATGCTGTATTAAATTTGTGCGCTCAGACTTTGTGACGCTGCGGTAAAAAAAAAAAGATCATAAGGGGGAAAAAAAAAAAAAAAAAAGACCGGTGCAAGGTTCTACATAAATACATTATCCTTATAATGATCACGTGTAAAGTGCAAATCTCTAGGTTTAGTACATACTAGGGTTTTTTTTTTCCGTGTGTGTGTGTGTGTGTGTGTGTGTGTGTGTGTGTGTGTCTGTGTGCAAGCATGTCTAATGTAGATTGAGACACAGTCATTTGGTTCCCCCTCTCTCTGTGCACAGCTGAGCCCTTTTTCACACTGTTAGTTTGGGGATAAAAACTGGGCCGTGAGAAACTCGCGTGTCTGTAGGAGAGATGAGATTCGTCGGGTTAGTGTGCAACCAAAGCTGGGGAGGTGTACGACGATCAGAGACGTCTGAAACGGTTCCTACAGAAACGATAACGTGTCGGAACCTGCGCACTGACACAACTGGATTTTACTCACAGCGTGTGTCGTACGATGATGAAACTAAGCGTTTGCTGTTGCGTGAGTGATGCGTTTATACAGAGGAACCTCGGCATACCGACGCCGTCCCTTACAAATCATCGTCTTAGGAATTTAAATTTTGGCAAATGAAGCATTTTCGGCATAAGAACGAACGAATGAACCGTCCGTTCAAATCTTGTTTTTGCGCAAGTGGAAAGCCATCACATATTTCCATTTTTGTTTTTGGTGGTGTTTTTTTTTTTTTTTTTTTGCATTTTGTGCAAGATTTAGTAAAGACATAGCACCATGAGTCCCAAGAAAGTTAGAAAGAAGAAAAGGGAGACACTTTCACTGACAAATTAAGAAAGTAAGAAAGAAATCATCGCTAAAAAGGCAGCCGGTGCCGAGAGAAATCATAAATTAAGGTTCAAAGTGAGATTTAACGTCTATTTATTTTAGATTTTACTTCATTTTCATGTCTTTCCTAAATGTTTTGATTGTTTTTATATGCAAAAAAAAAACCAACAACAACATGATTATACTGTTGGAAATTGGTAATATTGATAATATTTTTGTGTGGCTGGAACGGATTATCTGCATTTACATTATTTCTTATAGGAAAATGCGCTTCGCAATACGAACGTTCGCCTCCAGGATGAGTTACATTGGTGTGCTGAGGTTCCACTGTATGTATCAGGCATTATGAGCTGTTGTTGGTCTTTCGGCTGCTCCCGACAAGGGGTCGCCATTAACATTAAACCCACCTATGGTTTTGGTTCCCCACTGGAGGTGTGCTGTGGATATCAGGTGGTGTTTCTGTGGGATTTCTGTTGGTCCCCATGGTTATGTGTGTGTGTGTCACCAGTTTGCTGGTGTATAGTCGGTGATGAGAGTTGTTCAGTTAACCTGGTGGTGGTGTTAATGTTATAGCGGTATAAACTTCAACATACGATGAGCACATGTTCTAGAAGATTGCTGTGACTTGAAATCACTCCTCGTCTAGACCGACACTATGTTCAGTCGAAGCTACAGAGAGCTGAGTGAGGACTGTGTGTGTTCACACTGCAGGCGAACTGGATTAGTTTTCACTGAGATCGGATTTGGCTCTGTTCAGGGTGGCCGCACAAATCGATGTATCTGCACTAGTTGCCGTGGTAACGGTGCAGCAGGCGGGCATTGCGGCACGATATATAACGCTCATATATATATACGTTAAGCGCTATCAGACGTTTCGCTTCGTCCACGACCAGAGACTACTGTTCTCCATTTCCATACTGCGGTGATGAAGCCATGATTCCTGAAAAAAAGAAAATTTAAGGGCACAGCTTTTATATACTTAACGGTAATAGCGGCAGAAGTGTGGGGGGGGGGGGGGGGGAC
>JAQMYG010000001.1:8225757-8237552 GCA_030014215.1 Clariallabes teugelsi | reverse complement strand
TGTACCCTGCCTCGTGCCCTAAGCCTCCTGGGATAGGCTCCAGGTCCCCGCAACCCTGAATACAGGATAAAGCGGTATAGAATATGAGTGAGTGAGTTACACATTTTTTTAAACGCAAATTAATCAGATGACCAAATTTGACCCTAATGGCCTTCCTTAACTGCAGCACGGTTACCTGGCTGTGTGTGATAAAGGCACGTTTAACACGGATAATAAGATGACTGAGGAGTGCTGAATGCCAAGTTTCATTATAAAAAGCTTCTAGATGGAAGTTTGGATAAAACCAAAGTGTGCCTTTAAGGGAGATATTTTTACAAGAATACATTCAATGTAAGACACTGAAAAAGGCTATGTAAGTGAGGCAGTTGACAGGAGCTACTTTTATTGCACTTACTGGAGACCACTGGACAGTAACTAACCATAACTACCTCGGTGTAACAGCACATCTAATCAATGACAAATGTCAGCCACACTCATTCACTCGGGAAGTGTAAAAAAACTCAAGAAAGGCATTTTGCTGAAGCATGCACTAGTCAATTACACTAGTTGGAAAGCAGATAACGGACCTGGACACCTTTACAGGAGCAGACAGCGCTCACAATATGAACACCGCTGCAAGGAGTTCACCATTCGAGAGATTTTAATTTAACATTTGTTAAATGTTAATGTTTGAGATATTATAAAATTCCGACCATTTCTCCCGCACACACACACACACACACACACACACACATACAATATACCCGAGAGGCTGACTCATATCTCCCACAATATGCGCACACGTACAATATACCGCACTTTAGACATTTCATGCATTCACTTACACACTGAAAATATGGTATATAATTGTAAATATTGGTATCTGGTGCACTGCAGTGCCTATTTTTTGTACGGTACGTCGTGTGAGCTACTTCCGTGATTGAACTGGAAGCAAAACTGCTGTCCATTCGTATCTGAGGAAATTTGTAACTCGAATAACTACCTGTATCTAGGAAAATGCAGAATTCAAGTAAAAAACGCACCTCTTTTGTAAATGCTTATTAAATTCTATTGATTAAACAACAAAGGCTTTTTTTTTACTCCTAGCAATTTTTTTATATATCAGCAATTAAGATTAACTGTGATATCTATTACTCCCTCTGTTAAAAACATTTTTGCGCAGATTTATTCAATACTGTAGGTTTTTTTGGCCGTGTAGACGTTGTTTAAAACCTGATCTCTAACCTCGGTGATCTCGGTGTATGTTTCCCCGATGCACTGTTTGAGCGGGCCCATGCGCCCGTGCACCTCCTCCACCCGCGCTCTGGTGCTGCTGATCTGCTCCTGGAGGCGCCGCAGCTCCTCTTTAGCTCTCGTCAGCTCAGCATCGTATTCCTGTACTCTCTGCTCCAGTTCCTCCTGCTCCTCCTGCAGAGACAGAAGCTACACACACACACACACACACACACACAAGAGAAAATATTTCAATCAGAGTCCATAGAGTCTGTTCAGTCTATATATGACTGTCACTTCATATTTGTGTTCATGTGTATATGTACGCAGGCTTATGTTTTTGTTTTTGAGTGATTACATTTTATTACAGTAATAGTCTCAGTCAGTTCTTTAGAGGTTTTAGCCGTATATGGATTGAACGCCGTATGAAGCACAGCCAGTCTCCTTATTTAAATTTAATTGTTGGCTTCTTGGGTGTTTCCTGGCCAGCCGTGTCACTGCATCAATAATTCATGCACAGGACTGGTTGATGTACCAGCAGTTTATAAATCACATGGATATACCACTTAATGGTACAGTAACATTTAATTAATCAAGAGGCTGCTTTTTATTTATTAAAAAAAGTAGCTGACTTTATTTGTATAGACTTATCATGTGCGTACCGCTCTTATCGATCTCTCGAACATCACATCACTAAGTCAACACAGGTTGCACGATATACCCAAAGTCACTGTTTTCACTGGTATTGCAGTTCTCCGTCCAGGCACCAGAGGTCAAAACTGTTTCTGCCGCACATTCGCTGAGGTTTCAGAGAGCACATGGGAATGCATATGCCTGCATGCATGCATGCATGTATGTGTGGTGTATGAATGCAAGAGAGAGAGAGAACTTCACCAGCTGGCCCTCCTGCTTGCGCTGCTCTTGGATGCGTTCGATTTCCTCCCTCAGCTGCGTTCTCCTCTTGGCCAGGCTCTCAAGGTCCTGCTGGCTCTCCCGGCACTGAGCCCTGTCTCTCTGCAGAGCCCCTTCCTCCATCGCCACCACGTCCTCCAGATCCTTGGACAAGGACGGAGAGTTTCACTTAGACAAGGAACCAGAATCCACAGGATATTAGCACGCATGAGCTGAAACAGCAGCTGGCGCAAACCCCCGTTCCCTGCCTACAGCAACGTCAAAGATTATTCAGTGTGACAGTGGGCTGTGGAACAGATTTCACGGCCAGACTTCACCTCTCTATCATCATAACGAGGAACCTCTGATGATATTTTAGGAGTTTTAATTTGACGCTTTTCAGCACAGTGTAAATGAATTATTCAGCAAACAAGCCATAGCTAGTACATTTATTACTGCTGTGTGTTCTCCAGCTGTACTCATGGTGCTCTGTATCACTGTTCACTCTCCTCTGACACACTTCATTTAACTTATCAGCTCATTATATTAAGATGCATTAGGTGTGTGTGTGTGTGTGTGTGTGTGCAATCATGGTAAACACTCGACTGTACAAGGCTGTGTGCTGTAATTTTGAGATCCTTGCCTCTAAGGCATGCCCTAGCATGTGAGAGAAAAGAAGGTGAGACCATGTCCAAAAATAACATTGTTATTATGAGACATGAGGACGGCAGCAATAATGGATAATAACCAAAGTTGAAATGTTTTACCGATCACATTAATTTGTATTTGTAAATGGGGGGGAGAATGTGTAAATACGTGTAGTGTAGTGTGTGAGTGTGTGACTATTGATTGCGTGTAGAAAAGATTCCCCTACTGTAGTAAAGATCAATAGAGTCTGCCCATCCACCCAGCCACCCATCCAATTCCATCCATCCGGTCAGCTATAATTCTACATTTTTTTTTTCATCCATCCATCCATCCATCCATCCACCCATCAGTCTGTCCATCCCATCTACCTTTCCAGCCAGCCAAGAATTTACTTTGTGTACAATATTTTCTAATTGTCCATCCATCCATCTATCCATCCAGCCATCCATTTATCCAACCAAGCTTCCATTGTATTCCATTTCCTAATTGTCAACCCATCCATCCATCTTTTCATCTATCCATCCATCATCTACCCATCCATCCATTTATCCAACCAAGCTTCCAGCCATTGTAATAGATTTCCTAGTTGTCCATCCATCCATTCCTTCCATCCATCCATCCATCTGTCTATCCATCCATCCATCCATCTGTCCATCCATCCATCTGTCCATCCATCTCTGTCCATCCCATCTACCTCTCCATCCAGCCAAGTATTTATTTCACATACTATATTTCCTAATTTTCCATCCATCATCAATCCATCCAGTCATCTAGTGTATCTGTCCATCCATGTATCCAACCACGCGTCTACTGTATTTCATTTCCTAACTGTCCATCCATCCATCATCATTCTACTCAACCAAGCATCCATCCATCATACTATATTTCTAGTTGTCCATCTATTCAACTATCAATTCCATCCATCCATCCATCCATCCATCATACTACATCCAGGACAGCAGTTTATGCATCCATCCATTCGCCCTACAAGTTAAAGAAATAGCAATAAAATTAAAATTTAGTATAAACCTATGCACTTATTTTTAATAATACTAAATTCACAGACTATATAAAGTCTTACAAAAGATACAAAAAACTATAGTACAAATTAATTAATTCATTCTTTCATCCAATCAGCCAATCATCCATCCAATAGTCCATCTATCCACCCATTATGACCATATAACCGGATATGCAGCTCTACAAGGACTGCAGATTGAAGTGAAATCTCCAGGTTGCCAAATCTGTCCAACAAAATGCCAAACCTGGACTGAGGCCCTGATCTTTCTAAATTAATAATGAAGCCTCCAGGCCAAAGAAACAATCTGCTTATACTGTACTTTTAATCTTATTTTATCACTGACGTTTCTGCTGTTCCGTCCAACAAACAACACACACACCCACAAACACTCACACACACACACACACAACCACACACACACACACACACACACACACACAAACAAATCTTCAACATCCGTGAGGAACCTTCTGGCAGGTATTTTATTATCACCAGCAGACATACAGACATACAGACATACAACAGCACATGTAGCAGGATGTTCTCATACACTCAAATGGAACTTGATCATCTGCTGCTCTCTCTGTGTGTGTGTGTGTGTGTGTGTGTGTGTGTGTTCGTGTCTATAAATCTCTGTGAAATCTAGCAGGTGGGGCATGCCTCAGGGGCACCAATCACAGATCGTGTGCACTAAAATAGCACCGTGATGTCATCAGTGCCGCTCCGCTGCTAGCCTTTGCTCTTGAATGTACATAAAAACCCAGACAAAAACCTGCTGCTGGTCTCTCGAGCTCAGTCCTCATACAGCAGGCTTTGTGTTACTGATTAAACCTGGTCAGTGGATAAATCACATGACTGGGCAAAGGCTTTGATTCGCTTTATCTTTCTTATACCTCAGACTGGCTTTAATCTACAAATGATTCATGAGCAAAAAGAGTTTTTTTTAAAGTATTGGCTTATGATAAGTAGAACCAGCGTACACAACACGATACCTTGAGTTCATGGCCGTCGTCGTTGCCAGGGTCTTTCTCCTTCGTCTGTATTTCCACCGAGTTTTCTCTGAAACACAAAATGCCATTTTTCAGAAGGAGCTGAAGCAACACGATGCAGTGGTCAATGGCTCTGCGGCGTGCATTCCTGCATACTGTTTACAACAATTCAGTTTAACCTTTGCATTTTTACAGCCCCTAAAATCAACAGATGTATGTTTTCTAATGTGAAAAATATAGATATAGGGATGTTTAGAGAAAGACTGCGTCCTTATTATTTGAAAGGCATGTAGTTTAGGACTCAAGGCAATAAAATCTGATATAATATTGCAATAAACTCTATCACTTGACAAGGAGTATCACAGGAGCCATCAGGTGTCCGAACAGTCATAATACTGAGAGACAGTACAGTTATTATACCCATCTATCTATATATCTCTCTATCTCTTGCTATATAGGTGGCTTAGTGGTTATTACTGTCGCCTTGCACCTCCTGGGTTCTATTCCCACTTCGGCGTCTGTGTGCATATAGTTTGCATGTTCTTCCTGTGTTTGGTGGGTTTCCTCCTCCAGTCTGAAGATATGCAGATTATGCTAACTGGCTTTCACAAATTGCCTGTAGTGTGTGTAAATGTTGACTGGAGGTCTAACCACGGACATTAAAATGGGAATATATACAATGGTAATCACCGTTGGCCTCCACAGTCCCTAGCTGGGCTTACAGATGTATGTATTTATCTGTCATTTTACCTTTAGTGTTAAATGAAACAAAAAAAAATCAAGGAAATATGGCTTAGACTCTTTAGGTTTAGGTTTATTACTCTTTGCATCTACAAACAATCATGCATGATTTAGGAACATGTGACACCAGAACACCACACATTCATTCGCATTAACCTCCGAAATATAATGTTTTTTGCCTGTTCTGGGGGAAAAAAGATTAGAAACCAGAGAGGAACCCCACACGGACACATGGAGAACATGAAACCATATGCAGATTATAATGTGCAGAGAAACAGCTTGATTAAAAAAGAAACACACACAAACACACACAAATATATACAATATATATATATAATAAGAAAATAATATACAGCATCTAAAATTATATTTACATAGTATGTAATATCTCGCTCTCATCCCATAATAATAATAATAATAATAATAATAATATAGGAATAAGAATTACTGAGATCTGTGTGTGTGTGTGTGTGTGTGTGTGTGTGTGTGTGTGTGTGCACAATGTGTTCACAATCTCCATTCAGAAAACACTTACAGCACATGACTCACACCTGACATACAGCAGATATCATGCAGAACAACAGAGCAGTGATTAGAAATTGTTATTAATCATTCCATCTAGGAATAATTTTCAAAAACAGGAACTGATAATCAGACATCTATATATGAGTAGATGAAGCGTTGAACCTAACCCTGGACAGAGATGCTCTACACGCACACACACACACACACACTGAACATCACTGGGTAGGTCACATCCAGTATGAGATGCACTAAAGCATGCATGATGTGCAGGTGCATGATTCCTATCAGCCCCCCATGTGTGATGTGTATATGTATCTATAGGACACATATAAATGCGCGTGCGTGCGTTCGTGCGCGCGTGCGGCGGTGCAGGAGATGCTGCGGGTGCGGTGCGTCTCTACCTGCCGCAGCTCGCGCGCTGGCGTCCCGGCCTCAGGCAGTCCAGCAGAAAGCGCATCATATTAGCGGCGTGATCTCATCTCTCTCCGCTGCGTCCTCCTGTGTGAACCCTCTGCCTCCTTACACCTGAGCCTCGGCTGTTTGATTCTATGGTCTGTTTTTTTTTTGTTTCTTTCCTTTATTTTTCTCCGCACGCGCTGCGATCACGCACACAGACAGACTGCTCACGAGAACCGCACGCGCAATGGAGCTCTCCTTCTGGAAAAAAAAAACAGAAGAATCACGTCGCCTCTCCTTGAGTACGGGATGGAGAGCCAAAGGGGACAAAAGCAAGATAATCACATGATTCAAAACAGGAAGTGGAATAAAAAAAAATGTAAAAAAAAAAAAAGAAAGAAAGAAAAGAAAAAATCTTGGGGTTGCTCTTGGGAAGACTAATGCTAAAATGCTTGCAGTGCACATCTATATAGCCATTTATCCAACCATTCTTCCATCCATTTTACTATATTTCCTAGTTATCCATCCATCCATCCATCCATCCATCTCTTTATCAGACTAAGCTTTTTTGATCATCACACGTAAATTCCTAATGGTCCTTCCATCCGTCCATCCATCCATCAGTCTCATCTATCTGTTCGTTCATTTATCCAACCAAGCTTCCATAATTTTTCTTAGTCATCCATCCATCCATCCATCCATCCAACCAACCAAGCTTTCATCCATCATACTTCATTTTTTAATTGTTCATCCACCCATTCATCAATCTGATGTATCCATTAATCCATCATTCCTTCATCCAAAAAACCTTCATTCATCACACTTCATTTCCTAATTGAGCATCCATTCTTCGTACCCATTCATCTATCCCATCTATCTATCCAAATTCAAATTTTATTCATCATAAACACAACCATACATAGCATGACAAATAGGGGAATGTTTGTCATCCATCTACTCTACCACACATCCATGCATTATACTACATTTCCTTGATGTCCATCCATCCAGTAATCCAGCTCATCTATCTATCCATCCCTTAATCCAACCAAGCTTCCATCCATTGTACTTTATTTCATAATAGCCCTTCCATGCTTCCATCAGTCTCATCTAGGTGTCCATTCATTTATCCAGGCAAGCTTCCATCTTTTTTTCTTAGTAAGCCATCCATCCATCTCTCTATCCAACTAAGCTTTCATTCATCATACTTAATTTCATCATACTATTATCCATCCATTTTACATTTCCTAGTTATCCATCCATCCAACCAAACAACCAACCAAGCTTTCATCCATCATACTTAATTTTTTTTATTGTTCATCCTCTCATTCATCAATCTGATGCATCCATGAATCCATCATTCCTTTATCCAAAAACCTATATTCATCACACTTCATTTCCTAATTGTGCATCCATCCTTCCATCCTTCCATCCATTCATCCATTCACATACCCATTCATCTATCCCATCTATCCATCCAAATTCAAATTTTATTCATCATAAACACAACCATACATAGCATGACAAATAGGGGAATGTTTGTCATCCATCTACTCAACCACACATTCATCCATTATACTACATTTCCTTGATGTCCATCCATCCATCCATTCATCCATACTGTACATCCCTCCAGTAATCCAGCCCATCTATCTATCCATCCCTTTATCCAACCAAGCTTCCATCCATTGTACTTTATTTCCTAATAGCCCTTCCATCCTTCCATTTTATTCAACATACTACATTTCCTGGTTGTTTCTCTGTCTAACTTTCCCATCCATCTATCCATCTATTCATACTACATTTGCTCATGCTCATTCATCAATTTATCTATCAATCCATCCGATGCACATCTAAATGTCAATTTAATCAACCAAGCTTCCATCAATTCCCAACCATCAGGACAGAAAGTTTTCAGTTTAACTGTATACTGTGTAGGGAGCAAATGAACAATGGTTAATCAGGTCACTGGACAGGGACAAGGAAATTCACTGTCAGTCAATGTGTCTCACTGGAGCATTAATAAATGGACCTTGCATAATACCTGGGATTAATTTCATGCACCATTCATTATTATACAACAGTTAGCTCCGACAGAGTAATCTGATTGAACGAGAGGCATTCCTCTCCAAGAGTGGTGACAGAGCATAACAGCACCGGGATGTTTAACTATATGTATCACTCTGCGTCCCAGATATTCTACAATCATTAATTACTCTAACTGTCGGTCGCAGCATGGGTGAGGTTAGGTCTGTACAAAACAACTGCCTGACAAAACCATATTCAAAACCAGTCACAGAAGCACGTTTAGCAAGAAAACACATCTGATAACATTATGTCATCCTAAACAACAATAACTAGATCCTAATACAGTCTGATTTCCAAATCCCTCTCTAACGCTTGGCGTGTGGAAAAGGGATTGTGCACCCTACATAGAACTTTAGCTTTCCATTTAACGATATTTGGGATTCAACCCCAGAACCCAGTATTTAATTAAGCTGATATTATAAAGTGGAATAAGTGGAAATATAAAGAGAGATTTACAGGAATGACACCACAAACGTCTCCTCACCTTTGCCTACGTATTACCGGTAAGAATTCACCTTCACCCTTGGTTATTACACTAACTGTCGGTCGCCAGCTCCCGCAGTCGTGGTTAGTAAGTTCCAACAGGTATGTGTTGGTGGAGCAAAATAACTGGTTTAATAAACAAACAAATCATAATCGCTTGATGATGTAATAATAGAATATTAATATTATTATAAAAGTATTATTATGTAATAATAATAAGAATACAGGTCTGGAATAAATAAGATACTACTGCCGAATGATCAGTTTCTCAGGTTTTACCTTTTATAGATGTGTGTTTTGGTCTGTACTGGTGACATCGCAGGGTATCCTGAATGGAGGGATTTTGTTGAGGGATGTTCCCTGAGCTGAGCAGATACAGTATTTACTGCACGTAAAGCCATGGCTAATGCATCAGTATCAACGTCAGAGGGATTCCAGTGTCATGTCAACAGTTAGAGGAGTGAGAAAGGCATGATGTTTCAAATTTGTAAATTTATGACATTAGTGAAAAAGGACACCAGTGTATATCTGTTGCTAGTAAAATGAAAGTTATATTAGACAGGCCTGAAGACTGCAGCTGCCATTTTGTACATTTTATGACAAGCTTTCAGGTTTAAATTATTGTTTTATCTCCTTTACATCGTTACCTGTATGTATGATTCCAAAATGCAGGGAACGAAACTGCAAAGGGAACTGTGAATGATGTATGGAATAAGTGGACACCTCATCATCATTTTGCCTGAAGTAGACATGAAAAATTTCAGCGATCATCCATAACATCGTGACAACCTACCTAATATTGAGTAGGTCCCAGTACAGTACCTTATTGCAACTGTAGCTAATGTGACAAGGGCCAAATTGTGATCTTGTCTGATAAGTGGTTTCTGAAGGCTACACAGCTCTTACTTTCACTATTAAACATTAAAGCTAATTTAAAACTAAGCAAAACTATTAAAGCTAGGTCTTACTTTTATTTTTATTCATGAGTTATGTTCACCAATAAAATAGCACATAAGTGTAAAATGGCACATATATATATATATATATATATATATATATATATATATCATTTTAAGTCCTTAAATAATTACTGTAATAATAAGTATTCTGACTACATAGTTAAAATGAAAATCGAAATAATGCCTCAGTGAGTGAATAATGTTATTTAGGTCTACTGTACCTTTTCATGTAGCCAAAATAACAAGAATCTTTTCTAGCATGTAAAATAGAAATAAATAAAAACAGTGTTTTGAGTTAAAAAACAAACTATGAACCACTATACGGCCAAAACATGTAACTGGAACTAAAAAGTTTTTAAATAGGATCATAAAACACCAATTTTCATAATACTTAATGCTTCTTATCTCTCGATCCAGGTTTCATTTTTTGTAAATATGCAAACATTTCTATTTTTATCAGATAAAAAGAAATACACTTGCTAAATACAATTTCATGCCCTTTCATGTAGTGACTAACTTTTTTGAATTGAAATCTTCTTTGATGTAAATTGATGAATTGATGAACTTGGCAAGTTTAGATTTCACAAGAAAAGAAACTTGAAAAAGTGTATTATTCTAAAACGCAAAATTGTTAAGATATCACAGCATGAATTTGACATGGTTACGGACACTACAGATTTTTTGCGTTATAGTTGAGGATTTACTAAAAACCAATTTAAATGCAATTTTTACAGGTCATATGCTTCTAGAGACTTACACCAACAATTTTAGTATCAATGCTCAAAGAAATATGAATAATTTTCATTTTAAATGATAAATATTTGAATCGTGACAGTATAACGCTGAAAAACTGCCATTTTTGGGGCACATATAAAATCATCTCTCCAAAAAGACTGAACTTGAATTTTTTAGGGAAGCAAGATCGGTCCCTTCCATGTTGCATAAACTTCAGAAGTAGCTTCTTTGGTCACACACATGTTCTGTATTATATGTATAACATTAAAAAAAAAAATCATTAAAATCAGCACTGATACTGTGTTTTGGCCGATAACACTGATAACAGAAATCAGACATCGTGAATTAAATCCAGACAGCAGCATGTTAAAACTGACTGTATGTTAGATTTTTATTAGCATGATCTAAAACTGATGTTGATAAGTTAACGACAGCTGCATCAAAACATAAACATAAACCGCACACATCCCCCTCATTTAACATTTTATTGCCTCAGGTTTCTTTTTTTTTTTTTTTTTTTTGTTTGTTTTTTTCTTGCTCATGTGCAGAAATGAGATGACCCTGTGCAGAGAAGCCCAGCAGGTACATCCCCAGCCTGAGCCTCGTGTCAGTCACATGATCAGAAAAGGACGCAGCATGAGCCACAGCAGCATGAGCGAGCGATGATGTGATGAAGCGATGTCAGAAAGCTGGGAACATGTGCTGAACCAATTTTAGTATCAGTTCCGGCTCTGGTTCCAGGAGGTCTGGTTCGGAGGGACACTGTACGCTGGAGTCCGCCGTGTACACAGAGTCAACGAGCGCGCAGGGGTCAGTTTTAAATGCCGTGTGTATGTGTGCGCGCGCGGGTGTGGATGACGCAAGGTTCTTCACAGGTAGCCTTCTTTCTGAAACTGCTCCTGCAGGATGCTCTTGTACTCGTCGAAGCCGCCGTCGATGCGCTGCACTCGACCGCCTTCACACACCCACAGCTCCTTACACACTATCCGGATGAGGCGCTCGTCGTGCGAGACCAACACCACGCCACCCTGAGAGAGAGAGAGAGAGAGAGAGAGAGAGAGAGAGAGAGAGAGAGAGAGAGAGAGAGAGAGAGAGAGAGAGAGAGAG
>JAQMYG010000001.1:8201407-8214621 GCA_030014215.1 Clariallabes teugelsi | reverse complement strand
TATATATATAAAAATCAATTCAAGGTCGTCTATTCTCGAGTCAAGAGAGAGAAACTGTCTGTGCTGTCAGGGTGGATGGGGTGGGGAGAAAAAAAACGACGAGTGATCTTGTTAATGTCTTGGCCTAGCACATTTATCCGACATATTGTTTGTTTGGACACCTTGTCACATGACTGGTACATTTGCATACTCATTAATATTCATTGGCATCTGCCAAAGATGGGCGTGTCCACAGGATCAGCCTTGTCGGTGTTCAATTATTTCGATGTTTATACAAGACTTTATTTTATTTTTTCTCTTAATTTGGACATAATTTTTTACACATGTAATATATAAAAATTTAAAAACACTACATGGTGTCTACTGTGTGCTTGAACAATCGCCATTTTGTTTTAGAGTTGTATTGGACTGTGAACTCATTGTGAATTTCCCGAAATTAGGATTATTCATCCTCGGGACAGCTTTACAGGACAGACATTTTTCTACCATCGTGCTCGCGGACTGATTCATTAAAACCGGTGAGGCTGACTCTCATCTCCCACAATATGCGCACACGTACAATATACCGCACTTTAGACATTTTATACATTCACTTACACACTGAAAATATTGTATATAATTATAAATATTGGTATCTGGTGCACTGCAGTGTCAAAAGACTTACCGTGCCCTGGGCCCTCTTCACCATCCAAATGCCCTGCACATCGCTAACAGCCAACTCTGCAAACAACACATCAGACAGTCAGACAAACGCATACGTGAGCTCGGCACTTTGTCTGTTCATGTCTCCCCATTCACACTCCATCACACGTCACCGGGACGACACAAGACGGACTCACCGGACTCTGCGGAGATCTGCGAGAGCTGCACAGGAGCGTCGAGCAGCACCTGCCTCTGGTTAGAGTTACAGTTAGTGCTACTGCAGGAACGACAGAGAGAGAGACATGGTAAGACAGAACATCAGAAAGAGAAACAGAGAGGGACAACAACAACAAAAAAGACAGTCAGAGACACACAAAAAACACAAAATAAAGAGAAGCCAGACAAAAAGAGTGAGAGTGTAGAACAGAAAACAAAAAAGAAAGAGAGAAGACAGGGATGGACCGAACAAGAAACAGGGAGAGATGTAATGAAATGTGTGATAGAATGAAAAAGAGAGGCAAAGAGAGAAAATTACAGGAGAAATGTCAGTATGAGGATAAAGAACAAGAAAAAAGAAAGTGTGAGTGTGTGAGAAAGACAGACAGACATAGAGAAAGATATCCAGGGTGACAGAGAAATGAATAAAGGCAGTGGGATAGAAGGAAAAGAGTGAAATAGAGAGAGAGAGAGAGAGAGAGAGAAGTCAACAGAGTGAGAGGAGGACAAGGCAGGCAGAGACAGATTGAAAAAGAAAAAAAAAACAAGAAAAGAGACACAATGAAAAGAAAACAGTAAGTATATGGGAGAAAGAAAGAGAGAGATTCATTTTGAGTAAGAGAAAGTGTATGCGTGATAGAGAGAGACACATTGAGAAAGAAATGAAGAGACAGAAAGAGATAACGTATTAAAAGGTAAGAATAACCGTAAGTGCTTTATGTTACATGTTCTCATACTGATTTCTGCTGGGTCCTAATAGTTAAAGTCCCAGAACATCAGATTCCCAGACTAGCAGAGCGTCAGAGTGTCCAACTCCCAGGGCATCAGACTCTTAGATTCCCAGACTGTCAGATACTCAGAGTAGCAGACGCCCAGTTAGTAAATGTCCCAACCTCAGACTGTCCCACTCCCCGCCCGTCACACTCACATCTTCAGCGTGTTAAACAGCTGCAGACAGATGTCTCGGACGTCATCTTCGTTCTTCTCGGCTGCGACCTCCTGCAGAACCCCGCCGATGGCGTCGAACACTTCCTCTCCGTCCTCAAAATCCGAACCACCGCTGTCCAGCACTCCTGCAGCAGCATGGTCACATGACACAAATCACCACCGTGTGGATCACACGCCATTAAACACATCGAGAAATCAATCCACCGCTTCACTGAAGGAGCTTTAACCTTTAATATTCTGAAGAGCAAAGCGTTTCAGGAGTCACGTTCTCAAAAACACAACTCAAGAATCCCTCGATTAAGAAAAGGAGAACGAACCGCATTGCTGTCTGAACTTTAAGACCAGCGCTATTGAACCAAAATATAAGAAGATCTGATCAATAAAATTCTTTCAGCCGAGGTTCGAATTTCATGTTTATGTTAGGATTCAGATCTTTATATATCTAGTCATTGTCTATAAAAAAAGTCTATAAAAATAAGCTATTTAACATTTCCATGGCAGTTCAATAATATTTATTGCCAGTTTTCAGTAACTACCTTAAACATGTGGACAATTTGATCTTTAATGGCCGTTTATATTTGGTACACTTCTTCCACACACTGTCCATACATGGTACAATCGCATTGATTGGGAAAAGTGCCAGATTCCAGGTAGTATATTAATTATTCCTACAGTATTACATGCGAAGGGAAACAACAAAGGGATCTCTCACTGTTATAAAATATCTACCGTTCTAGTTCACTTGTTATTCATGGAAGAAGCCTGAACATAGGTAGCAGCCAAGCAACGTATCGTAATACGGGACTATACCATATATTAATGGTGAATGAAGATTATGGCACTGGTCTCAGTTTAATGTTCAAACCATGTGCATGTTCAATGTTTGCCATTTTCTATTTTTTTTATTTTTTTTACTAGGTAGTTAGTAAATGAGGCGGCACGGTGGTTTAGTGGTTAGCACTGTCGCCTTGCGCCTCCAGGGTCCGGGTTCGGGTTCGATTCCCAGCCAGGCTCGATTCCCATCTCTCTGTGTGCATGGAGTTTGCATGTTTCTCCCCGTGCTTGGTGGGTTTCCTCTAGGTACTCCGGTTTCCTCCCACAGCCCAAAGATATGTAGGTAAGTAAGGTTAACTGACGTTCCCAAATTGTCTGTAGTGTGTGAATGGGTGTGCGAGTGTGTGTATGTGTGTGTGCCCTGCAATGGATTGGCACCCTGTCCAGGGTGTACCCTGCCTCGTGCCCTAAGCCTCCTGGGATAGACTCCAGGCCCCCCGCAATACAGGATAAAGCGGTATAGAAGATGAGTGAGTGAGTTAGTAAATGACATATATATATATAGCCAGCCAGTGCCCAAACCCCAGCCGCTGCATGCAGTGCTGGTCCCAAAACCTGTTCCCAAAATGGTCCTTTGTGGCAACCAAGTCTAACAACAATTGGTATATAAATTATTCTCATTTATCAGACAAGCATCTGGGTCCGGATAGAACCGTCACTTTTTCTGGACCTGGTCCGCCATTTAATGATGCCTGATTCAGACAAGCGAAGTTACTCATACCGCTGCTCGATCACTTAAAGACATTTTATAATTACACACCAGGGCGGAGCATTGTATTGTGATTTTGTATCGTGATACATGTATATATTTTGAGACGAGGTAGAGGATGAGATGATGCTGCGTGTACTGATATACAGCTCCAGGAGCTCACGTCTGTTCACTCTAGAGACAAACCAATCCAAGTTTCATCCGGGCTGAATAACCCGATCCTTTATTATATGACTCGGGATTCACAGATCCTTCTCTTCGTTTACTCAGATCACCTACGTTATCTAACTGCTGACAAAACGACAGAGATGAATACATACTGAAAATGACACCATTCAGGTGTTCTGGGAATTTGTAAGCTAGTAACTGTAGAAATGAGTGGCTGAGTTGTTTAGTGGCTCAAAGGAACTTGTGAGACTCGGATCGGTTCAAGAAGGATTTGATTCTGTAAATTATTTCTCTAGTCCACTCTGCTGCTCCTGCTCCTCTACATGGCACTAGAACATCCTCAGAGAAACGCTAGCCCCGCCCACCAGCTCACCGACACTTACGATTGGCTAGCATCACTGTGATTGACAGGCCAGACAGAGGGGAAAAGCCCCGCCCACACGCCCGGCTTCGCCGGCACTGTAACATTTTCTAACAAATCTAAACTGATCAGTAGCAGCTAAAGAGGATAAACAGCTAAAGCAGAGATTTTCACCACTATTATAGTGAGTGTTGAAGTATTTAATTCAGTAGACATTACATTAATAACGGAACTAAGATTAAAATAACAGAAAGACAGCATTGCTTCTCAGGACACACACTCAAGCACACACACGCCGCTTTCCCAAATAACTCTCAGTACAAAATAAACCTCTTGGCTCACTCGGAATATCTCTAGTTTCCTAAATTAGCACGCTAACCGCGACCGACCCGGAAGTGCAGCACACCATCAAATCTCCACATCATAAAATTCCCGTTTCCGCCCACGTTATGATCTCAAGATCAGCAAAACCGCCGAAGAAGCCCCGCTCGTGTAGCTCTCTATACGTGATAACTAGCGGCGACCTCTTCCATAAATGTACACAGTCTAACGTACTGTCTCGGCGCTTGCGTGATATATACACGGATTTTAGCTCTCGTCACGTTCAAACTCACCGGTGATATAATCAAATACTTCAGTGTCGATTTCGGGAAACTCGTTTTTCAGAATGTCCACGTACGTCGCCATGTTACACCGCGGCTCCTGCTGAGACTCCAGTGCGCATGCGCGTGGGATCCCAACGAGAGTCTCCAATGCGCATGCTCCTGGGCTCCTGCTGCCTTTGGTGGTGACGGTGGGACGCGTGGTTTTATGGGTAAATTAGAGTCTTGCCGAGGAGTTTTCTTTTAGGTCGGAATCGTTTCGTTTCATATTAAATAATGAATTGTCAACTAATGAACAATAGCAGCGAAAAAAATGATTAATAAGACCCGCTTTAGAAACCTAGACAAGTAGTTTGGGACCGCCTCCAAGGTACACAGACCACGCCCCCTCGATTCAAACATGGGTATGGAAGTTTGGGGACCTCCCCCAAATCACACCGGATACGCCCCCTTTTACAAACATGTTTCCCCAAAATAAATAGTTTGTCATTTCATGACAGGAGGAATACACTCAGGACACCTGTTCATCTCTCTCTCTCTCTCTCTCTCACACACACACACACACCATTCAAAAGAGGGGGGTTATGGTGTGGGGCTGTTTTTCCAGGAGTTCCAGTGATATGATCTCTTGATGCTTCAGCATAGCAAGACAGTTTGGACAATTTCATGCTCCCAACTTTGTGCTAACAGTTTGGGGATGGCCTCTTCCAGTTCCAACATGACTGAACACCAGTGCACAAGGGAACGTCCATAAAGACTTAGATGAGCGAGTCCTGACCTCATCCCGATACAACTCCTTTGGGATGAATCAGAGAGGAGACTGCGAACCAGGCCTTCTCGTCCAACATCAGTGTCTGACCTCACAAATATGCTTCTGGATGAATGGTCAAAATTCCTATAAACACACTCCTAAACCTTGTGGAATGCCTTCCCAGAAGTGTTGAAGCTATTATAGCTGCAAAGGGGGCGGGGCCAACATCATATTAAAGCCTACGGATGAAGAACTGGATGTTACTCATCCAGTTCATACGCATGTGAATGACGGCGGGCGAATACTTTTGCCGATATTGTGTGTATGTATATATGCACCTTTATTTATGAGAAATTTTACCTCAATTCTTTACCCATATTCTACAGTATATGTACATGAGCTGTTTGGGCCTATAAGACATTTGTAAAAACTCATAGCATGTATGTGTTACTATGAATAAGATGGTAAATATTATTTGCTACTCATTTGGATTACCTAAAACTTTGTAGTAGAGATAATCACAGTGTAGCTTTCAATTATTGCAGACTGATCTGCCTGCATCTGCTGTGTTTTGACTTTTGCTTTTTATTGTTTGGCGAACTCCCCTTCAGCATCATGCTCAGACCAAAAAAAAGGCAAAGTAATAATAGGTAAACTCCTGGGATTTGCATGAAAGTATAGACAGGAGTGTGACAGATGTTTTTGAAAACATTCCCACATAAAAGAAATTTTAAAAAAGGTATTAGATTAATAAAAACGGTCAATATGTGGTGTGAAAACTTTGCTTTTAACTAATTAGGATTGTTAGATACAGAAGTGTTGTGCAGTTTTCAAAGTAAAACAGCTGTTCGTTTTTTTTTTTTTTTTTACTGGAGAATGAGTTCTTCTGTCAACCTTGTCACACTCGCTCCTAATTTTCATACAAAATCCACCTAAAAACTGGTCTGTCATGTAATATGTTGCCTTCTTTACAGGATTGTAAATATTCTTCTGCAATGTTATTTTTAAGTTATGTTTGGAAATAGTGAATGGTTTTATACACAATACAGACATCATAAAGATATACTGTAGAACATTTGTACTAAAGATAATACCATACCCAAGACTTTTGCACAGTATTGTATGAGTGTGTAAAACTGACTTGACCCATCCCACTGAATTTACCCAGGGAAACAAAACAAGCCTTTACAAAGACATCAAATTTATTTTTACAGTCAGTACTAAAACATCTGGAATGCAGGCTCAATCTGTTCGAAATAACACAAAGTTGGGAAACAAAAACAAAAACAAAAAATCAGTCTTTACGCAGGACACAGGGTCGTGTGTGACGGCACAGCAACAAATCAATACTGAAAACTTCTTTTGGTCTGAATATCATCCAGAATCTGCTGCAGCTCTTCGTCCTCGAATCGACCTTCCAAGCTAACGGAGACAGAGAAGGAAAAGTACATCAGAACATTATACTAATAACGAATCATAACGTACCAATATGAAGGAAATTACATATTGATGAAGTGACACAGTCCTGATATAAATATTAGGGTTAAATACTTACAATTAATACCTTATATATAAAAAAGAAATCACTCAGCCATTTTTTTTGCCATCTAAATGGTAAAAAGTTAATTATAATATTTTAGGAGTTTACAATTACACTTTGCACATTGTGTAATTTATATATTTTTATATATTTCTATTTTATTTGTAACTTTTGTAAATCAGTTTTGATTTTTTTTTAAATGTGTGTACTCCATCCCAAATGATGTACCTTTAGATTTTTTTATTGGATTATATTCTTCTAGTGCAATTTTTTACTTTTCTTGTAGTCAAGTCTTTCTGTATTGTTTTTGTATCTCTTGTATCTTTCGTTTTTTTAGGTGGCGGACAGTCGTATTAGCATTAGCAGCTCTCTATGGTTGTGTACATGACAAATAAAATTTTAATTTGATGACACTATATATCATCATTTACCCTTTTTATGTTGTTTCTTCTTGTATAAAAAATTAACCGTGCCATGATGTGGCTTTTAAAGATGTAGAAATCAAGACTATGAACATGATGTTACCTAGGAATGAGCGCTTTCGCTTCTTCTGCAGCTTCAGGACACAGATTGGCCAAACTCGCCAGCTCGAATTTATGTAGCTTCTTCTGCTGGAGTAAACTGTCAGGGAAAAAAAAAAAAAAAACTGTTTTTAAACAAAACTGTATATGAACGTCTCACTCTTGTGAAATTCGGCATTATATTAGTGATTTTTTAATTTATTTTTTTAACATTCAACATGTACTTATCTTTAAAATAAACGAAGAAGGTAAATGCATACAACAAACTTCTGGTTCTTTTTATATAGTCTATGGTTTATATTAACGTTGTTAAACTATAATCCAGGTGACACAGTAACACTGAAGGGT
The DNA here is from genome assembly GCA_030014215.1 of Clariallabes teugelsi. NCBI lineage: Eukaryota > Metazoa > Chordata > Actinopteri > Siluriformes > Clariidae > Clariallabes > Clariallabes teugelsi. Next base: position 8,206,981 of record JAQMYG010000001.1, on the reverse strand, counting down.
GGATTTATATATTCTCTTTAAAAATAAACTGGGTGGCACAATGGCATAAGGGTTAGCATTCGCACGCCAGGGTCTGGGTTTAATTCCCGCATTCTCGTGTCTGTGTGCATGGAGTTATGCCCGTGCTTGGTGGGTTTCCTGGATATGGCGGTTCCACTTTAACCCAAGGAGTGAGTGGGTAGTTGATAAAAGGCTGGAACGTAATTAGCAGTTTTTAGGGTCCAAGCACTATAGGGTGGGCAGGACCCTCTTGTTTTCCTAAAGATTTTTTTCCCCACCATTTTGGACATTTTGGGGGTCTTAACATGCTCAAAAACTCATGAGAATGGGCAGACAGGTTGGAATCTGCTGCCACAAGGATGTCTGAGAGATTTTGCTACATAGCTCATACCCACTTGCACATATGCACACGAAATTTACACATTTAGAGCTCAAAGAGCCGAACAACTTTCACACAGCATGTCATGGGCTCAACTCAACAGGAGGCCGGTTATTTTGAGTCGTTTGCAAAAATGCACCTGATGGATTTTGATATACTCCTCCTAGGGAATTTATACAATCTCAAACGGGTCAGCCGTGACGATGCCTTAAACTTACACCGAAAAGTGGTTAATAACTTTGTGTGACCTTATATTGAATGACATTATATTCAGTGACATGTTCAGTGACATCACACTGAGGAACATCATAGTGCGATGCTTATTGTCCAGGATCTGCAGCCTGTTTCACACACAGACACATCACAAATGTTAACACTCTCACACTCACACATACACCACACACACTAACCCTCACATGTCACTCACACACACCAGCCCTATAAGGTGTGTGATGTGTGCAAGTTGTGCAGTGGACCCAGTGTGGCGATGGCACAGGGTGCTTCGGCCCGTCATCGTTGCTTGCAACTATTAATTTTTTGTTGTTCTTCAGTTAATTTTCACAGATGGTAGTTGTGACCAAACATTTCCTTTGCCCAATGGATGTTTAAACACCACCACCACACAACCGATAAGTGTCAATGATGACTGCAAAATTACTTGCAGCTCCATGTCTATATTAATTATGCTGCTTGAGATGTTAGGGTCTATTTACTACACCAAATTTGTCCACTAGGTGTCAGTACAACGAGCTCATAAATGAAGCTTTATAAAATTGTGAAATTATTAGTTGGAAACCCTCGACACCTAAATGGCGCTTCTGCTCATTATCACAAAATCATGAACGCACCCTTTAAACCCTGTCCTTCTAAGCTCTGATAGCCAACACTACAACACTCCTGAACATTAACACCAGATCAAACCAAACACAAAATCGAGCCTGTGGTGATGCTCAGACCTGCGCACGCTGGCGATGGTCTCCCGGTTCTTAAAGCGGCTGAAGCGGGCCGTGTAGTTCAGCGTCTTCATGAAGACCTCAGAGAGCTCCTGCTCATCTTCAGCGCTCTCGTTCTGCTGCTTCCGGTGCTCCAGGAGCATGTGTACCTCCGAGTTCAGGAGAGTCTCCGCGTTTTCAAACTCTGTCACAAAACAACAACACAGTTTGTGTACAGATAAAAGATGATCTCTCAGCTCTCTCCTACATGTGAATTTGGAAAGGTTGAGTAGAAGTATTTCAGAAAATAGAGAGAGAGAGAGAGAGGATAAGGAAGAAAGAATTTAATAAAAGTGGATTTAAACTAAAAGGGAGGTGGTCAAGGTGGTGCAACTTACTTTATGCTACTTCCATCCATATAAATAAAAGAAAGGTTTTGTCTGTACATTGGTCCGACCTCGCTCTTTCAACGATATCTTTATGTTTCACACACTGGAGGACCCGAAAGCAGTCTCAGAAAAATTTCTGACCAGATATTGTCACAACATCACGCAAATCTGGCTGGACAGATTTTAATTAAACTTTTTGCAGAATTTAGGTATTCGCTTGATCTTAAACCCGCACCTAACATGCGTCAAACTGCGGGCGCGTCTTTTATTGAGAATTTATTGAACTTATTGCAGTACATAGATTTCTGCCTGAAGTTGAACCTGCACCATAAGTGAAACCAAAATGTTGAGTAAAAGCAACGCAATAAACATTAATGTGGCAGATTTTATAATCTACTTTAATCTAAACTACTTCTTCAATGTAAACAAACACCAGCACCAATAGACATTAATTAGAAAAGTTAATTTATTCATATTTTCACCTCTAAAATAACAGCGCTGAAGTGATGCAAGTGAATTTTAACACGCTGGACATCTTTATTCGATCTACTTTTTCCATTTCTCTCTCCGATTACCGAACAGGCAGTTTATTTATTTATCTGACAACAACATGTGTACAACTTAGTGTAAATAAGGTGCAAGATACTCAACCTTACACAATTTTATTTCTTTGTATTAATAAGTTAGAGTGTTCTGCTGTACAGACAGACATGTACGTTGGTTTCAACCTAAAATAATAATAATAATATCACTGATTACATTAAAGCTCATCAGATTATTTTTAGCTTTAACCTTTCACCCATTTCTACAAACTCTTCAACCGTCAAAACCGTCACCCAGTTTGTCTACATATAATGCAGTTTGTCCTTTTGCACATGCGCAGAAACTGCAGCCTATCCATTTATAGATACAGATATATATGTCGAGCTGCCCGTATCACACACGCAAGTTATCATCATTTAGTGACAGAAACACACTCCTCCAAACTAAATTAACACACCTTTGGGGAAGGACAGCTGCGACGCGTCCTCTTCGATATCTCCCACGCTCGTTGCTCCAGCAGCCGCCATGACGCTGTTTACACTTGCTTTATTAGTTATAGCCGATTACTGCTTATTTTTCAGCTGTAAGATAAAAACAACACGCTAGAGTAATAATAATAGAAATGTTTCGTAAATAAAATATTTATAGCTACATATTTAACAAAAAGCGAGCGTATAAACATTTATACACAAGGCGCGCGTGAACTTAGCGCCGCTGCAAACGCTACTTGATTAGGCATTTCCGCTTCCGGTCGTCTACCGGAAGAAGTAGCCCATGATTCATGTTAAAAGTCTTGAAGACTTTTATTACAAATATTTATTCAGTTAATTAATTTATTTCCATTCATTCCCTATTAAAAACAATAAAAATAAATTTTATTTTCCCTTATTATCTCATTTAATTAATATACATGATGTAATGAATTAAACACATCACAGACAATTATAGAGTCTTTCCCACATTATCTATAATAAATATATCTAACAAAAAAAAGTTTTTTTTAATATAAATATTTTTAATAAAAGTCTTCAAGACAGCTTTTTACGTCATCAGACAGCTTTTTACGTCACAATGTAACAGTAGGCAGCGTTGTTTATAGGATAGTGTCATTTGACCTGTATCAATGTTGCGGTAATGCAACATAGTGGATGCCAACTGCCGGTAAATACCAAGAAGAGGATTAAGAAACCAGTCTGCAACGTCATCATCAAATTTTATGTCATACTGTGAGCATGTTACATACGTTACATTTGAGAAGTGTGAGGAGCGCCAGTGATTTGACCACACCCCTCATTCACTGATAATAAATGGTGGCACGCGGGCGTCAGGATCTGCATATGGGTGGAGCCGCGGGTAAGCCTCATGTACGAGACTGGAGCCGTGGGTAAACCTCACTGTAAAAACAGGTGCGCCTGGCCGAGCTCATAGCTACTGAGACCCCGGATCAGACTGCAGAGTGTCTACAGCGACAGTGCATACGACAAGCAAATGAAATCCTGGATCAGACTGCAACGCATCTACAGCGACATCACATACTGTACAACAGGCAGAAGTAGAGGCTGCAAAGATTTCCCGCAGCGTGAGGAGCGGCAGCGAGTTGACCACACTCTCCATTCTCAGGTAATGGTAGCACACAGCCATCAAAATCTGCATGCGGGTAGAGCCGCAGGTAACCTCTATTTTCCCATAAAAGCACTTCCAGAGGTGTTTTATTCCACACATACCTCACCATGTACAGGTACAGTATATTTTATTCCACATATACCTCACCATGTACAGGTACAGTATATTTAATGCTATACCGTAAAGTCTGCTGTTATAAACCACACTTAATGAACAGGGCTAATAAAAATAATGACCTTCCACAATAAAATCAAATTCAAATTTTATTTCTCACATAAACAGTCATACACAGTAGGATATGAAGTGAAATGCTTGTATGACCTAAAAAAAAAAAAATTAAGCGTTTTCTGTAAAATAAAATCATTAATAACCCTGTGATTTGCAGCTACACGAGTGTCAGATCCAAGCTGTTACAGATTATCCAAACATCATCTGACTGATCAAATTTAAGAATTCCACACCACTGTTCCACTGTGTTATGAATGGAGATATAACATGCTTGTACCCTACAGCAGTGAACCGACAACCTCCACCGTGCTCGGGCACCGTGCTTGTATGTTGTATATCCTGAGCAGATCCTTTCGTGCTCCACACTTTCTATCATTTTGGTATTTTTACCCCTCCAGACCTTCTTCCAGCTCTGTGGTCTTCGTGTTCAGGTTTATCTCTTTTAACAAAACATGCATTTTTCACAGGTGAAATTCATGGGTCAAACCAAGAGTATTGATTGTTTAAACACTCAGCCTAACAATATAGACCCGGTGTAAGGTTTTATAATATGATGCAAACTTTCCCATTGCCTTTATGAGCATAAAACACCCCTCATTGTGCTTTCTGACTCCTTATGTGGTAACACTTCTTATAGACGCATCCAGACGAATATACATCCAAATAGCTTGTGTCTGCTGGAACCCTTTTGTTTAACAAGAAAATCCAAAGGCATTTCCTATCGTCTGTCTGTCTGTCTGTCTGTCTGTCTCTGGGTTTCTCTATGACTTGACATGGTAATAACTAGATCTTTTGATGTACAGGATGAACGTGAAACAGGGTTCCTGGTCAAAAGCTTAAATATGCTCTCCTTGATGAAAATAAACAGAGATCTTCTGACACATTATGCATGCGTGTGTGCGTGTTTGTCCATCTCTCCCAGTTTAGAACACCAGTAAGCATATTGAGGTGTGGCAGACACATCAAGCAATAATTCTTCTTAATCCATCTTAAACCTTGACATTTTGGGCACTTTTCTTAAACCTAACATCCCAGTTAGGAATCTGGGATCAGCCAGGATACAGAACCCTTGGGTGAGATAGGGTTAAGGGTTTTGCTCAAGGCCCCAAAAGTGGATCGTTTGAACCACTACCTTCTGATCAGTTACCCAGAGCCTTAACCATTTAAGCCACTACTGCCTCCCTATATTATGTGTCTGGTTGTATGTCTGATTATTTGTATGATGTAATGCTCTATTGGTTTGTCTAGTGTTGTTTTGTTATTGTGATTTTTATTAATTTGTATTGTTCTGATGTTGTAATTGTCTTTTAATGCGACTTGCCAGGGGACTGCAGATTAAAAATCGCTTTAAGCTAACTCTGGTACAATACCTCAAATAGCAACATTTATGTTTAATATTATGCATCGTGGCGGCGCGGTGGTGTAGTGGTTAGCACTGTCGCCTTGCACCTCCAGGGTCTGGGTTCGATTCCCCGGCCAG
>JAQMYG010000001.1:8186384-8201307 GCA_030014215.1 Clariallabes teugelsi | reverse complement strand
TAGGCTCCAGGTTCCCCGCGACCCTGAACACAGGATTAAGCGGTATAGAAGATGAATGAATGAATGAATGAATGAATTATGCATCGTCCCTTACAAATAAAATAAAAATAAAAAAAAAGGAAATGAGCTAAACTAAATTAGTTAAAGAAAAACAAAACAAAACCTGGCAATCATGTCATTAACTGTCCTGTCCGCTGCATGTTCTCCAAGCCTGGGGCAGCATGATTCCCACCCCAACAGGCTTTTTAGCAATGTTTCTTTTTCTTTTTCCATTTTTAACAAATAGGTGCAATAATAGATTTATGGAGCCGTTTTCATTCAAAAGAGATAATTAATATAACAACATGCATAGAGTTTGTGAATGATGATGTTACATAAAAGACACTTTGTTTAAATGTTAACATGGCGCCCCAATGGGTGAGCTGCCTACAGTATGTTTATCTATAGCGGTGTCTACATATAGTGAAAGATCCACTTTAATCTGTCTTGACGTGCTGATCTTCGTGCCATTTGTAGAAGACTTTATGAAATTTTAATTAGGAACATTATTATGCGAACATGAAAAGCAGGGCCTGAGGCAGTGGCCCTCATTTGATTCTATTTAAAAGCGTGAATGCAGGCATCTTGTCTTTTAACATGGTGCACACACACACACACACACACACACACACACACACACACACAACCCAAACAGCACATCTCATCTAATGTCGAGTTGCTCTCTTTTATTTTCTCAGATTGTACAAATGTTTAGAAATCGGAATGAATCCAACACAGTAGATGCATTTAGGCTTTAATTCTGAGCTCACAAAAATATGTCATTGCAATGTGTTGTGCATCGGTGCGCCGTCGATAAAGTAAACAGTGATTGAAATGAACGAGCCAGTAGAACTGAATTCATGGAACTGAATTGCATTTCCTCACATTCATTCTGCAACATGTAGCTTATTGTGATTCGAAACCGTTTAACCGTGCGAAAGAAAGTGAAATTGATCAGAGTGTAAATCAGCGATAGTCTGAGTCCATTATCTTCCACAAGCTCTTCAGTCTGGTTTGCAAATGTACAGTGATTTAATTTTTTTTCCTTCTCTCTTGAACTCTCTTGTGTTTGGTTAGAAACGAGACAAGACAGCTGCTTATATGTTAAAAAAGTGAAAATCTTCGAACTCCTCCATTTTAATGATCACATTGGACTTGTACGTACAGTATATTCAACAACTCAGCTCAGATGCTGCTGTCGCACCGATCAGCGTCCTTTCCTAGAGTTCGTCGTGTCAGTCGTTAGTATTTGTCATCCTCCGTGTCACTGAGAGGCTCGCCGGCGGAGATGGAGACGCTCTGCGCCAGGCGCTTGTGGAAGTGCCCGTTGGGGACGTGCCAGCCGAGACGTGCGCGAGTGCGCATGGAGGCCGTGACAGTGTTGGCGCGGCCCAGGCTGGTGGCCACAGCAGCCTCGAACGTCAGAGTCTCCATGGCTGAGGAGTCGGGACTGTGCTCCTCGTCCTGCATGGCGAGGTAGGGCTCAGAAGGGAACCGACGGACGCCCGAGCCCAAGTACTCGTCCTCTTCGATGGGCTCCATATCCTCCTCTACCTCGCCCACTCTTACTTCCTCTGCGTTTTCATCCCATAAGGCGTTGCTGCAGCAGCCTAGAATGGGAGCGCCTCCTCGCTCCTCTTCCTCCTCGTCTTCAGCCTGAAAGGAAGGCTGAGTGTGACACACTAACGGCGAGTAGGAGACGTGCGGGTGCGAGTGAGTTGGAGTCTGGGAGAGGCGACGCCTCGCGCTCGGCGTGCTCGACTCTGAGGTGGAGGGCACGGGGCTGTCGGAGCTGTTTCCCTAAAACACATATCGACAAAAAAATTCATCCAAAAGCACTTCCTGACAAATACAGAAAAAAAACAATCAAAATATTAAAATGTCTTTATTATTTTCTGGCTTGTTTTATGACAAACTACAAAGTAAACTATAAAGTTTATCATTCATTCCAGCACCTTTACCTGACGAACATGTCCATGCCGTCTTTCCTCGCTGGGAGAGCGAGAGCAGGACTTCGAACTCCTCTCGTTTGAGTTGAAGCGGGACGTGTTCGGGGACAGCAGGTGGCGCTGTTCCTTAGACCTCCCTCGCTCTCGTTCTGCCTGATGCTCCGAATAGGAAACTGAGGAGCACGATCAGGTTAGTTACAATCTAATCCGATGCACACTGATAAAAAAGCTGAACGTGTGCGTTCACCCACCTGCGGCTTTGTAACTCTTGTGTCTCGGGCGATACAGACGCTCAGGAGGCTTTTCCTCTTCCCCTGATCCATCCAGCTCTTGCTCGTCCGCCTGTTCAACACCACACGACATGTTCTGTAAGGTCAACCTCTTTCTCAATATTCTTGCACTGATTCATTTGTTATTCTTTCATGAGAAAAATGCGTTCATGAAATGGCGTGAGAGCTGCATTTATTTTTAAAACATGAAATCAGAGTGACTGTGGGTTGATGCACTTGAAAAGGCAAAAGCGTTAGAGATACGCCTCATCGCTGATGGACCGGATGCAATCTTTCGAATGTAAATCTAACGTCGAGTAAAAGAACAGATGAACATCTTTTAAGCCGACACTTTGAACAATTCACGCAATGAACTCCTAACCTTTTAAATCTAACCCTGATGAGTTAAACTCACCATGGACACTTGATAGTCCTCCTTGTCCTCCCTGTTGTGTGTTGCCGGCTGCATTAAGAGCTCTTGGGGTGAGATAGGACTCAGGGCCACGAAACCACCGCTGGTTCTACAGAGAAACACACACGGCACGTTACATCGAGAAATAAACAGGGTGCAAATTACAGGAAACCTGGGCCGATTGCTGTAATTAAGACTCTAATACTCATTATAGACAACATAGTCATTAGATTAATTTGTTGAAATAAGGTAGGCACACTTTTAAAACTGCTGCTGCGTTGTTACCAAAAACCTGTTTTTTTCTTTTCTTCTTTTTTGGTTCGTGATGTGTGCTCACACTCCACTCCTCTGCACCCTAGAGAGCCATCACTCATGCCAGCTCTCTGGACCTCACCGTGCTCAGCGCTGAAGTGTAGGTGGATGTGTGTGGTTTGAAGCGTGCTAATAGTCTTTGTGTTTTGTGCTAAAATGAAAGCTCAATTAGCACTTACAACCTAGCTTGAGCTTAGTACTTCATACGTTATGTACAGTAATATAACATATTTTATTTGTAGCAGAATTGACTGGCTGCATTTGTTTCCTTAACACTGAACAGCATGGAATCATGTGGAATCAGCGCTCCAACTCATAAGAGGACTGTAGGTTAAATCTGAACAAAAACAAACAAAACATCAGGAAGGCAAAGAACAGTACAGAAATACGAAAGCAACAGAACGGCAAACAAAACTGAACAAAACTAAACTGAACAAAACTAAACAGAATAAAAAAAGAACAGAACATGACCAAACAAAAAAGATCAAAGAGAGAGGGAGAAATTGAACAGAATAACAGAGTTAAAACAAAATTAAACAGGACTAAACAAGACCAAACAAGACTGTACATAACAGAAAAACAAACAACATCAAACAGAACAAAAACATACAACATTAAACAACCAGAAATCAACAAGAACAAATATAATCTAAACAAATAAGACCCAAACAAAACCATACAGAACAGGAAACAAAAGCATTTTTGGACAGCCGAGAAATAACAAGAACAAACAAAATTAAACAGCCGGAAAAGAACAAAGGCATGAAACAAATGACCAAACAAACAAATAAAATCAAGCAGGACAAAACAAAAACAAAACAAGGCCAAATAAAAAGACCATCCAGAACAGAGAAGAACAAATCTAACTGAACACCAAGAAAACAACAAAAACAAAGAAAACCAAAATAAGTAAACCAAGATCAAAAAACAATGTACAGAACAGAAAAAATAAATAAACAAAATTGAACAGCCAAAATCAAACAGAATAAGACCAAACAAACCCTACAGAACAGAAAATACACAAAAAACAACAACCAAAAAAAAAAAACAACATAAAATAACAAAAGCAAAAAAAAAAAAATAAAATTAACTGAACAGAACAAAACCAAAGAAAAGAGATCAGCGCAGAACAGACAGACCAGAAGAGGACAGCACAGCCCAGGACAAAACACATCAAACCAGAACACTGCAAAAGAGAACCATGTAGAACAGAATAGGAGAATAAAACAACAACGACAAACAACCAGAAAAATAGCAAAGATAAGAACCAACAAACATGAACAGAAACAGCACAGACAAGAAAAATCAATCGGAGACAGCAGAGTTGAACAAAACTAAATAAAACTGAAGAGAACAGAAATGAAACATGCTGCTGCAAACAAAACATCATCATCCCTCCAAAAGGAATACGTTTAAGTTCAGGTCTAAATGAATGGCGAGCATACTTACAGGGCCGAACCTGTAGATATCAGAGGAAGGGCGGGACTGCTCGACTGTCCATCACACAGAGAGAGAGAGAGAGAGAGAGAGAGAGAGAGAGAGAGAAGTGGATAAAAACTCCTCTATATGGTCTTACTAGACCGCTTTTCAGCTTTGCAGAAGCATGTGCAGAAATGACATGAAATATTAATCAAATAATAACATGCTTAAATTACAGAACACGTGAAGGCTCTCTGGTGCAGAAATCAGCTGTGACAGGTCTGACTTCGAAATTACACCCATCCGTTCCGAGAAGCCATTAAAGCACAGTGAGCACAAGGACTCATTTTAAAATCTCAATATAAGTCTCATAAGAAATAAAGAACTTTGAGTTCATAGGGTTCATTTGGATGTGTTTTTTTTTTTTTTTTTAAATAAATGATGCTCTGAATAAAGCTCGAGACATACTTTATGGTTTGAGCTGATACACACAGTAATATGGAATTTTCATTCCTAAGCCAAGCATGTAATCATAATCCCTTACACGTACCTGCTCCTCCGCCAGCCGCCTCAACTTCTTAGCTTTGCTCTGTTTAAAGTAATCCATGATCATCATGGAGGCGTAGATTTTACCCACCGTCATGTCTGTGTCTATGGACACACACACATATATATATAAAACAACAAGAACAAGAACACGTGGGTTGAAATCAAGTCTTCCATTCCCTGCTTTACGAGCAGACATCAGGGTCTACATCATCACCACGGTGCTTTTAAGGTGTTAAGGTGTCAGTGGTTAAGGTGTTTCAGTATACATCATGATAAGAGAGAGAAAAAACGTCTAATGCGTACAGGTGGCATTATAAACACGATACGGCGCTCGGTAATGACACGGTAGGATTTAATTCATGGATTTAGTCAAGATACAGAATCTAACACTGATCCATGCTGTAGCTCTGCATATTTACTCCATTCATCTCACTCCATATTTACACTCAGTAATCCCACAATTCAGTGTTAACCGGAGGAGGATTTTCATTCCGAGCGACAGTTCTTCTTTCTAATGACATTTCCCCAGATCCTATATAAAATTAATTCAATAAATTAAAAAAATCCTCCTCAGCCGCAGGAGAGTGTGTCTAGATCATTAATCATCAGATACATGGAGAGGACGTTACACACTGGAGTCAGAAGGACGTGTGGTGATTATCGGCCTCAGCGATGGGCACCTGGGCATCACCTTTATTGATCGGCACCAGCAGGTCCAAGGTCTTCTGGGAGAGATGAGGCCAAATCACACTGATCTCTTTCTGCAGCTCAGCGTCCAGCTGCAGCCGGTCTTCTCCTCCTGAAAGTACACGGGTTTGCTGTGTCATACACTGTTTTATATGGTTACACATGACATGTTATCTCGAACCTCAGCAATTTGAGCTACAGGAGCACTTCTACTGGATTGGATTGCACGGGCCAGCCTTCAATCTCCATGTGCATCAGTGAGCCCTGGCCACCCAAGACCCTGTCGCTGGTGCACTTGATTTAATTGCTTGGATCACTTTTGGTGTGTCCTGACCGCTGCAGACTAGAAACGTCCCTCAAGTGCTGCAGTTTTGGATTTGCTCTGATCCAGTCATCTAGCCACACTGCAAAAGCTCTTAGCATCTTAGCAGGAGAAATATTCTTGAATGTGGCCTAACATATCCATAATTTCTTGAATTTTCAATACAACAAACCAAATATAAGATTATAAAGGTTATTTCAAGTCAAATGTTTTTAAAACTGCAAGCGAAAAAAGCGTCGTTCCTTTTGGCAGATCATTTTGCTAGTTTTTATGAATTTATTTCCTGAAAGAAGCAAAATTTACCTGCACCACCTTTCCATCCATCCATCCATCCATTTAGAAGTCTCTCTGACTCTAGAAGTCTAGAAGAACCTCTGAAGTCCAACAGCATTTATTCCCATTTGTACGACTGTGGTAGGACCTCCAGTCAACATTTACAACGCATTCACACACTATGGAGAATTTGGAAATGCCAATTAGCCTAATCTTACCTTTAGGTTTTTTTTTAAATCTTAGTCTAAGGAATTATAGATAGGTGTGACTAGGTTCAAGAATATTTCACATGCTAAAATGTCTTTTTTTTTTTTTTTTTTTCAGTACATCAACAATCTGGCCATCAAATCCTTATGCTTGTCCAATTTTTCTGCTTCCAACACATAAACTTCATCTCGCTCCCTAATATATCCCACCCGCTTCCAGCCGCCATTAGCATGAGATATTGTAACTGTAGATACTGTGAGAAGGGCCAAATTCCAAAGTCCAAAACTGTAGTTCTTGTGGAATGTTCCTGGTCTGCAGTGGTCAGGACATACCAAATAGGATCCAAGGAAGGAAAACCAGTTAACGGTCGACAGGGTCATGGGTTCATTGATTTATGTGTGGAGCAAAGGCTGGCCCGTGGAGTCCAATCCAATAGAAGACCTATTGTAGCTCAAATTGCTGAAATGGTTCATGTTGCTTCTGACAGAAAGGTATCAGAACATATAGCACAGCGCTGTTTTGGTGGTAACAGGGGGGACCTACTCAATATTAAGTGGGTGCTCATAATATGTGTAGGTATGGCTGATTGGCAGATATATTATACTATATACAGTATTATAGTATATAATGTTCCTACTGTTCTACACAAATGATGTTAATATACAGTACACTGATCAGCCAAAACATTGAAACATATTATGCCCAATATTGAGTACGTTTCCCTTGTGCCACTTGGGCAGCTTTGGCTCTGCCTGACTCCACAAGACCTTTGGGGTTTGCTGTGGTGTCGGGCACTAGGATGCTGGCCACGGATAGTTTGGGTGCTCTTTGGGTTGCAGGGTGGAGCCTCTGTAGATCTGACTTGTTTGTCCATCCTATGGGTGCTTGATTGGATTGGGATCTGGGGAGTTCGGAGGTGAGGTCAGTGGCCTTGGGCTGTTTGCACTGTGTGTTCTGATACCTTTTGATTATGGTTAGCCTTTATTTGGCCAGTTGTGCTACATTGGCTTTTATGTGGGATTGGACTGGATGTGCTCCCCACAAGCATAGATGAGTCTTGATTGCTCATGATCATGTCACCAGTTTACTGGTATGTTATTGTTTTAATGTTGTCTGGTGTTAAGGTTATTGCTGATTGGGGTATAGTTAATAAGATTCACCAGCACATGATAGAGGTGCAACAATGCACAACCTATCTGTCTCGCTCTCTTACCTCGGGCGATTTTGATATCCAGGGCAGTGCGGATCAGAGACATCAGCGTGGAGGTAAAGTGAACGGACATATCCTCATCCACAGGCATGTTCATCAGTACCAGCCTCTGTGTGTTCACACAATTACAAATCAGATCACAGTTTAGCTGCTTCTCAAATAAACAACTGTCTGAGCACAAGATCAGAGCTTCAACATGACACATCATGGTGTAGAAACATTTTATAAACACTGCAGGTTCTGTCCCACCTTGTAGGCAACTTTAGCGGGGCACTTCTTTCCCAGGCCAAGAGGGGGCGACATGTGGGTCAACATCTCGTACATGGCAGTGTAATGAATGCGACCACTAAAAAAAAAAGATACAAGAATGGCACTGAAATTTAAAATCACAATTTCCTTTTTAGGCTTGATTGATTGGCATGGCAATGTTCTGAAGTTAATGGCATCTTATTAAAAGCAACTATTTTGTAAGTTTCTACCTCAACCCTACATTCCTTTAATATAACACGATATATTCCTTCTAATCTTTCTTTCTTGTCTTTCACAGTTTGTATAACAGGAGACAGGAGAGATTATAAAAAGCTCCAAAATTGGGGTTCCAACTGTGCTGCTGCTGGTAAAATCCCATTTAGGAGCTTATCAGTTCCTTTTCACGCTGGTCTCGTTAAGTGCTCATGTCTTTTTCAAAGCATTTCCCCACAACTGCAGAGCGTGTGAACTCGCCCAGTGGGAGAACAGGTTAAAAGTGCATTTAAAAATAACAGGCAGATTTCAAGTGAAAGTTTAATTTGAAAATCGGTACTGCATTCCCTGACATATCGACATTTTAACAGGACCACCCACCTTCGCCTTCACGTTTGAAAAGGAAAAAAGGATTGAGCATTAAAAATGTGCTAGCTGACACAATAGTCGAGCATAGTGCTGTGGATCTCTACCTTGTGTAAAATACTCACGCTGATATTGTAAAGGGATTATTAGCCGATTAATTGGGTCAGATTTGAAAGCAAGAAAACCAACATAATGAATTATATACAAAGACCAGGGCTGGAAACATAACACTGCATCATATGGTATCTTAGAAACAGATAATAGATCACATCATGCAGATACAGGTCAAGAGCCCAAGGTAATGTTCACATCCAACATCAGAATTCAGAAAAAAGCATGAGTTTGGTGCTAGAATGGCTGGTTTGAGCGCCCCAGACACAATCTGTCCAGTTTGGGTGGGTCTGAGTCCTTTATAGCATCAGATTCCTGTTTTTGTAGGAATCACAAGAGTAGAACCTACATTTGTTGTAGCCCAAATTTGGGAATTTCCTTCGAGATCTATCTATCTATCAATCGATCCATCCATCCATCTTTCCATCCATCCATCCATCCATCCATCCACCCAACCACCCATCCATCCATCCATACATCCATCTACAGTATCTGAGGTCTTTCAATTCACAGAACTGTCACTCACTCCTTCATCTATCTATCTATCTATCCATCCATCCATCCATCCATCCATCCATCCATCCATCCATCCATCCATCCATCCATCTATCCATCCATCCATCCACCCACACATCCATCTACAGTATCTGAGGTCTTTCAATTCACAGAACTGTCACTCACTCCTTCATTAAAGGAGTTCCTAGGAGGCCAGTGCTTCAGTCATAAAGCAGGCAGTCTAATCAGTCCAATCAAGAAAACTTTCTACCTTGATGGTATCCAAGCACTGGTGAAATGCTGAGATAGGTGCATTTGTGTAGCAGGGGATTATATAGAGAAATAAAGGGAGTTTTTACTCTTATAACTGTTATTCTGCACAATCAAGTCCTGGTTTGATTTGAATGTCCTTTGTAGTTTTATGTTAGCTCTAGCATATGTCATGATGTGGCAATTTGCTTCACGATTTTCCTTCATTTTAATGCCAATCTTGAAAGTGTAGAAGTGAGAGACGAATAGAAAAATGGAAAATAATATCTTTATTATTCATCTATTTAAATGGATGAAAGAAATCTAGATTTCTTTTAAAGACTACTAAGCTAGATGCATTTCACTGATAGCATAGTGAATGCTAGCATGTATGCTAAACGCTAACAAATTTGAAATATGGCTGTTACTGATACAAACATATTTAATATGTGTAAGTATGTGGCTTATTTCAGGAACTTTAAAAATAATTGTGAAAAGAAAAGTGTGTGAAATTTTAATCAAGAGTTTTAAAAAAAAAATGTTTTTAAAGTTAGTGATTAGCCCATGGCTTTTGTTGCAGATAGCTGATAAAAACACGTTAAATTTTCCCCTTCAGCAGCCAGTGTGACTGGATGGATATATTATTGGTGTAGAAATGATTTATAATGGTTTGATGCAGGGTGGTTTAGCTTGGTTGTGCAGTGCTTTCCTTGTGATTGGAGCACCGTCAACTCCTCAGTGGATGTCTGAAAGCTGTTTCTATCCGGGAGATCATTTCCCCCCCTGACTCAAGCTAGCATATGTCTGACCCTAGCTGCCAAATTTCTCCCAGTGACACTCCTCGGTCACACAGCAATTAGAATCCATGTTTTCCACTATCCGAATATGTGTGCAGCTCGTTTTTGTGCACTTTTTCTGACTCACCACGCTGCTCGGTCAAACTCCCCCCAGATCCGAACGAACTCGTCCAGATGGTGCGGCCCCAAGATGGACGAATCCCGTGTCAGATACTCAAAATTGTCCATGATCACAGCTACAAAGAGATTTAGCATCTGAGGAAGGGAAGGAAATAATGATAATAATAATAATAAGAATAATAATAATGTAATGATCACTGTTTAATGATATTAAACATAACTATATTTTACTTTCTCTATGGTTCTCCTTCTATTAAATTTACCACAATGTTTTTTTTTCTACTGCTTTAGATTTTTAAAAAGTGATATTTAAAAAATATTCCTCACATCAAAGGCTGTAACATCAAAGGTTAAACATAAGCATGTCTTTATACACTATGGAAATGAGCAGGATATAATACGTTCTTAATAATATCAGTAGTTTATACAGTATAGAACCTTTGTATTTAATTTCACCATATTTTCTATTTTTCTATAGTGACAGATGCAATGTTATTTATTAATTCCATTGCTGTTAGTTATTGTACGTCATCTACTTGTCACTTGAATATTGGAATCGGATTGGTTCTTAAATTTTATGAATTAGTGTTTTACGGGTATGTACAATTAAATAAATTCTCCCAAAAATGTATTTAATGACCACCTTAAAAAATATGAAGTGATTTAATATACATTTAAGTGTCTATAGAAATTTCTTTACTCCTGTTGTTTTTTTCAGTATAGAATGTTTGTAAAAATTTTTATTATCACGATTGTCATTGCATTAACTGTACATATGTTGATGAATAATGCACACCAGGTTATTTAGATGAACAAGTCTGTTTATCATGAGTAACAGATAGAAAAAAATAACAGATTCGTGTTATTCGTGTATTTTACACAATGAAGAAATGAAGCCACATGGCAAAGGCAAGAAAAAAGAGGTACAAATCAATTTATTTAAAATGCTTTCATATGTGTGTTTGATGGTAAGATGCTTCTTTTATCTAATAAAATGCAGACTAGATTTATTGTTGAAAGTCTGAATTTTGCAGCCTTTTCTGTAGTGTATAAATCTAATAAATATTCTCTATTTTTAAACACTCCAGGCTTACCAGGAAGGAACTGAAGAAGATGAAGGAGACGAAGTAGAAATAGGCGAAGTCAGTGCCACAGCCGCCTTCGTGATCTGGAGAGGTGAAGGGTGGAGCGATGGAGGGGTCGGGCTCACACTCCTGACCAGCCAAACATGACAGCATGATCTCCTGCCACGACTCTCCTGTCGCACTCCTGCAAACAACACACACACACACAAACAGCACACACACACTTATAGTCATGTTTAAAAGTTAGTGCACCCTCTTATAATTCGATGTGTTTTTTTGTGTAAAAATATAATAAAAGTAATCTGATCATTAGGCAAATACTTCAACAACCTCAGACTAACAACAATATATAACTGTTTCTATCGTACCATTATTATTGTTGTTCAACAAATATTATTATCTATTATTATTTAACAAATATGAAGCAAAAAAAAAAAAAAAAACATGGAGACAATACTAAGTACCCCTTACTGCTTCCACAGGATTTAAGAGGGTAAGTTGCAGCCAAGTGTTGCTAATCATCAACTCTTGATTAAGCAGGTGGGTAGACCTCTATAAAAGCGGAAGTTTTGGCGGTTTGCTGGTTTGGAGCATTCAGATGTGGGTTAACACAATGCCAGGAGGGAAAGACATAAGCAATGGTCTTAGAGAAGCAACAGATGTTGCACATCATCTGGAAAGGGTTATAAAAGCCTTCATGACAGCACAACTGAACAAGTATGGTTTGATTATAAGGGTTTGTAGGAGAAAGCGTTTTCTATCTAAACAAACCACGAGACTTCTGGAACAATGTCCTATGGGCAGATGAGACCAAAGTGGAGTTGTTTGGACTTGGAATGCCCAGTGCCATGTTTGACAAAAATTGAAGAGCATTTCAGCCTCATACCCACCGTCACGCCCGGCACTGTAGGGGTGATGATTTAGGCTTGTTCTGTGTTGCAGCTACAGGACCTGAGCACCATGCAGCCATTGAGCCTAACATGAACTCCTCTGTGTACCAGAAGATTCTAGAGGCAAATGTGAGGCCATCTGTCCGACAGATTAAGCTTGGTCGAAATTGGGTCATGCAACAGGACAATGATCCAAAGCACACCAGTAAATCTACATCAGAATGGCTAAAAAATAAAAGAACCAAGGTTTTGGAATGGCCTAGTCAAAGTCCAGACCTCGACCCAATTGAATTGGTACTTTAGGAGAGCATTATCAAATACCCAAAAACCACAATGAACTGCAGCAATGTTGTAAAGAAGAATGGGCCAAAATTCCTCCACAAGGATGTGAGAGACTGATGAAGTCATACAGGAAAAAATGACTGTATTGATGCTAAAGGTGGAACTAGAAGCTATTGAATCATGGGAGTGCTTAGTGTTTTTGTTAAATAAATAATGGTGGGAAAAAAAGTTACATGTTGTGTGGCTGAGGTTGTATTGGCCTAATACTAAGACCCTCTATGATCAGATGATTTTTTATTATGTTTTTACACAAGAACATTTGTAATTCAAAAAGAGGGCAATAACTTTTACACATGACTGCATGGAGTATATCTATATCCAGTTCTGAAGGCATGACCATTAAATTTCAATTAGATCCAATCTAAACACCAATCCACCGCACTCACCTGAACAGCAGCATCAAAGCACCGAAAAATGTCTTGAAGTTGTTGTGCTGGTTTATATGGCTCTCATCGTTCAGCTTGATATTTCCAAACACCTACAGCGACACACAGGTGTAAAACACAGCTCAGACAGACCGGATTCAAAACCCCAAAAAAGGTTTTGGTAACACTTTATTTGAAGGATACCTGCGACGGGCCTTCATAAAACATTCATAAGCATTGCTGTAAATCTTTAATAAAGTAATAATCAAGAATTAATGTAAGGCTTATGTCAGAACTTGTGAGGTGACATTTCATGTAATGAAAGCTTAAAAGAGTGAGGAGAGAGGAACTCTCAATTTTTAATTAGTTTGAGACTGTTCCTATTTATAATTATTCATCCTTAACTTATTATTTTGTCCCCACCAACAGCACCCTCATGCTTTCAGATCTTCTGCGGAAATTGTGCGTTCTTTGGATTGTGTGTTTACTTAGTCTATAGAAGCATATGATTAGATGGCTGTTACTTCATTTGCACTGGGCCTTTTATAATGACAGTTGTTCAGTTGCTGACATAGATCAGTTGCTAAGGTGCTATAAAGTGGTTGCTAGGGTGTGACTTGACAGCTTCACAATGATTCTGAGAGACTGATTGGTTGCCTGAATAAAACGAGCCCACCCCCATGTCTCTATGACTATGGGATCCAGGTTCAGGTTCAAAGTTCCTATGGAAGTGAGCACTTCCTGTTTCATTGGGAAGTACCTTCACCATTATATGCCAATGGGGCAAATATGGGCACTTCTTGCGCCCCAGGGGTAAAACGTATACCCTCTTGTGGGGGTATGTTCTGACACAGCTGGCAAGCCTTTTCAAGTCTGGCAAATTTTATATTTCTACAAAATTCTTGCTCTGTGCTACCATCCGTCAAAATTGGTCTCAATGTTAAGTCTGTGGGACTTTTTGGGTGGTAAATGTACTCCCTACCCCTAAGAAAAGTCATAGCAGCCCATTCCCAAATAAGTCACATGATTTGACACCTCTTTCATGGAACTACAACAACGGGTATGGGTACAACCAAAGTTTGTACGGAAGTAGAATTTTAAAATAAATAAATAAATAAATAAATAGGCCTGCGAGAGAATACAAGTGATACTTTGGTTTGTAAGCACCACTAACAAGATAAAAAGAAAGTTTGACAATAGAAAAGAAAACTTTGACAGATTTTTCCTCATTGGGAGCATCATTATATATACAACGTTTATACAACAGTTCCACAAAAACCATTTATTAATAGATCGATGAGTTGTTTCTTTATTTAACCAGTTATTTTGCTCCGCCAACACATATCACTCATCTGAACATGTGCAAACTTTATCTCCAAAACATCTAACATGGGTTGTCCCTCTCTCTCTGAGGGACTCATTCTTGATCCTATCCATCCTTGTCACTCTCAAAGGGAACCTCAACATCTTCATCTCTGCTACCTCCACCTCTGCCTCCTTTTTTTCCTTCAGTGCCACTGTCTCTAAGCCATAGAGCATCGATTGTCTCACCACTGTCTTGTACACCTTTCCTTTCAGTCTTGCTGATGCTCTTTTATTACACAACGCATCAGTGACTTTTCTCCAACCTGCCTGCATACGACTCTTCACCTCCTTCAATTTCATTCCTCTGCTTTCCAGAGCGTACCTCCACCTCTTTAGGATTTCCTCCACCTGTTACCTGCTCTCGCCACAAAGCACAACAGATGCAGTACATCATAGTCCATGGACTCCTGTCTAACCTCATCTGTCATTCTGTCCATTACCAGAGCAAACAAGAAGGGGCTCAGAGCCGATCCTTGATGCAGACCCACCTTCACCTTGAACTCTTCTGTCATACCTACAGCACATCTCACCACTGCCTTACAACTCTCATACATGTCCTGCACCACTCTAACATACTTCTCTGCCACTCCAGACGTCCTCATACAACACCACAGCTCCTCTCTCGGCA
>JAQMYG010000001.1:8157495-8179821 GCA_030014215.1 Clariallabes teugelsi | reverse complement strand
GTTGGTGCTCCAGTATAATCGGTCCGCCGAAACTCATCCAGTGAGAAACGTTCCGCAGTGCAAAAATAAGTGCGATTTAAAATGCGTTAAAAAATTTAACGCGTTATTTTTGTGTAATTAATTAATCTAAATTAACGCGTTAAAGTCCCGGCCCTAATATCAATATATAATGTACAGCAATACACTTTATATTCAAATATTTATACAAGTTTTTCTTTTTTTCCCGAAGTGTGTATACATTATTTTGGTTGTTTCCATATATATTTAACCACACAGAGAAGTACAGTATATGCTATAAACAGTTATGTTTATAGAAACACTGTGTATAATATACAATATAAATCATCCCTGTTGAAGTCTTCTGTTTGGCCGTAAACTATTGATGAATCTACTTTTCAGAAGCTGAACAGTAGTCTCGGTTTCTTTGGTAACAACTTGAAAGGCTGATGCGTCACAAAAACAGAAAACCTGTACACTCATGGCCAAAGTGATGTTTTCTATAAAGAAATGTTTATTTCACAATTTTGGAAGGAGTCTCCAGTGCAAGTACATTACCTGTATAACAGTCAGAAACTTATCAAGAGAGAGATAAAAAAGGAGAGGCTGGTGATTAAACATCTGTTTACAGCTGCTGCAAAAGACGTGATGACAAATTAACTGGTCTTTGCAGATGTAAAAGGTACCATATTAACCGTCGGTCCCATATGTTTCAGTGTCTTAGGAAATGAGCTACTGCCGAGCCACACACTACCAGAGAACAGCAACAGAGATAGACTGAGCTCAGCAACAAGTGGGGGGACGGAATCTGCTTATATGAGGTCACATTAGAGAGAAATTAGACTTTTTAAAAATAATGTTTTAGTTTTTGTTTGTACACGGAGATTGGAGACCCACCTACAGTAAATGTCCAAACATTACAAAAAAAATCTATTTAAATAAATAAATGAATAAATTCAAATGAATATGTATACAGAATATGTGTCGACAGTAACTATACAGTATATGGGTAACTATAAATTAAAAGTATAGGATAAAGATTGAGGATGTGTTGTTATTGAAAAATAATCAAATTACTTTTGGGAATAATAATTTAAGGCACATCAAATAATACATTCCTGATACAGTTTTATGCAAATCAATAGCTTGTGATGTCATACAGGTGATATGAGCCAAAATCTATATGCATTATCGTGATGAGTTAGAGTAATAAGAGAGAGAGAGAAAGAAAGAGAGAGGGTGTTTGTGTGTGTGTGTGTGTGTGTGTGTGTAGGATGAGTGCGTCTGTTACACAGGGGTTTCTTTTACTTTTTGAGCAGATGGATGGAAATTGTTAGCCGAGAACGTTTTGACCGTCAGACCTTTTGTTCAGATCATTTGAAGATAATGAATTTTTATGTCTGGTACGAATCTCATATTACAATTTTAATGATATTTGCTTTTTCTTTTTTAAGCATCATCAACTATATTTGTTGGATATATTAAATAAATCTAGTTTCTTATAATGGTTTCTTATAATGGTTTCTTATAATGTCTACATTGTAAAGTGTGATACCTCTAGGTGTCATTTTGAATTATATTTAAAGTGTCTACATACAGTATGGGGTCAAGGTTTTATGTAGGACGGTCTAGACTTTGTAGGGACATTTACTTGAAGACCATAAGGAAAATGGATTATTTCCTTTTCCACAAACTACAGATTTTAATTAAAGAAACTGATAGAACCTGAAAAGGTTTACCTTTTGGATATTTAGGATATTTATTTAATTATAATATATCTAATTAAAATTAGATTTTTCATCTCTCACTCATTCATCGTCTCTACCGCTTTATCCTGTATACAGGGTCACAGGAGGACTGGAGCCTATCCCAGGAGACTTAGGGCATGAGACCGGGTACACCATGGATTTATAACAGGGCACACACATATACCCACACACTACAGGCAATCTGTGAATGCCAATTAGCCTAATCTGCATGTCTTTGGACTGTGGGAGGAAACCCACCAAGCATGTGGAGAACATTGAAACTCCATGCATGCAGAGACGGGAATCGAACTCGGACGCTGGAGGTGCGAGGTGACAGCGCTAACCACTAAGCCATCATGACGGCGTGTTGGGTTTACACTCATTAATAATTATGTAGATGAGGAGTCCTGATTTGAGTGCGTGCGGTACTCACTGGCACTCCCTCTGTGTGCCCATGGAGCCGTCTGTACAGTAGAAGAACTTTCCTTTAAACAGCTGAACTGCGATGACGGCGAAGATGAACATGAAGAGCTTGTAGACGATCAGGATGTTGAAGACGTTCTTCAGGGACGTCACCACACAATCGAACACGGCCTGAGTGCGCACACACAGATAAAACTCTCAGGCTTCACTCGAACACACTGTAAGCCGTTTCGTTCAGCAAGACACCCAGAAATAAACCCAAAGATCCGGCAGCTGTACGAGTCGGAACAGGTGGGAGCCATTTACAGTTTCTGTACCAGTAGAAATCACACTGTGTTCGACATTATACGCAGCTAAATTCAATATTGAGCAGTTTTGCTTTTTGATAACAAATGTTTCCAGGCAGAATCAGAATTATTGGCACCCATGGTGAAATAAATATATACAATACAGTACAATGCAGATCAAATCAATAACTGATTTCATAAACATGAACTTATAGGGATGTTATCAACTACAGTTTATTGCCATAAAATGTATTTTTTAAAATAATATGACTGCTATTTTATTTCAAATTCAAAGGGCTAAGCAGTTAAGGCTTTGAGTACTGAAGAGAAAGCTGTATCTGTATAGTATAGCTCATGGTCGCGTCGGATGAAATTAATGTTGAACTATATAATTTTACAATTACTACTTGATCCATTTTCTCTAATTGTGCCAGTAACTTAGATTATACGCTATATTTGAGGTCAACAAACTTTTATCCAGTGCTTTTGTCAACGCAAATATGTGACAAGACAAAGACAAAGCAGTCATCAAGCCCTTCTGGGAAAGTGTGAGAGATTTTCCGAGAGCTGAACCACGGTTCAGAGGCTTTCTGCTCTTGTTATTGTGACTGTTCGAGCTTTAGGAGTAAGTGTGCGGTGTGCAGAACAATTCGAACACATCCTGGTACCTTCAGCTTCGGGAGCCTTTTGATTGTCTTGAGAGGCCGGAGAACTCTCAGCACCCGCAGAGACTTAATAGTCTTGATGTCTCTGCCTTTGTTGTTTCTGTGAGTGAAAAAACTCCCATTAGTCGGATTTCAAATGGACTGGAACTTGAAAGTCAGAAACTCGCAGACATAATCCTCTCTTAGTACGTAAGAAAAAAAAACTCATTTTTTTAATTATTCACTAATGCAATACTGGAAACACTTTTCTAGACATGTGAGTATTAATTAAATAATATAATTTAGATTTATGCTATGAATTTGTTTTTGCCTACAAAATCCATCTTAACATAAATTCAAATCAATAAAATTTTATTTATAAAGCGCTTTTAACAATAGTCATTGTCCCAAAGCAGCTTCACAAAATTAAGCTAAGATTATGGAAATAGGAGGAAGTAAAAATGTGTATAGATCAAAGTGATCTGATGGATTCAATAGAGAACTAAAGGGAGATTTTACTCTCAGAACTGTGTCATGTCATCCTGGTGAGTAACTCTGCAGGACATACTTATGATCCAATACTGATATCCAGCCTGTTTCACTGACAAAGGGTTATATAGAGTGAGTACTCTAAATATATGGGGGGCGTTCAATTCAAACTGGGACTTGTGATGAAATTTCTCAGGAACCACATGTTTGGGCCGTTAAAGGAGTTCCTGGGAGGCCGGCGTTTCTGATTATGGCTCGGGTGTACTGAGAAAACTTTCTACCTTGATGGTATCCAAGCACTAGTGAAACACTGGGATAATAAGTGCATTAGTGTAGGAGGGGATTATATAGAGAAATAAATGGATTTTTTTTACTCTCATGATTGTGTTTTGTCATTCTGCATAAGCAACCAAAAGTCCCGGTTTGACTTGAACGCCCCTCATACTTTCAAATGCTTGCATACTTGAACAAAGTATCCGGCATACTATTCATTACAGTAGTGTTATAGAACGTTGCCTGCGTTTGTTCCGTGTCCTCCATGTGCCGTGGTTAATGAACGGTCATGTGAATGTTCTTTCACTGCTTCTTCGCTCTCCAACAGTTCCGGTTTGAGTCCTTGATTGGATTGTTTATTTATTCCCCGTTGTGTCTCGGTACCCTTGAGAAGTCTTGCCAATTGCATCATGCAGTTCTAAGCCTTGCTTTCTGACTCATGCCTTTATTATTAGTATTATTATTGTTATTAGTATTGATTTTGGAATATCCTCATTTAATGCTGCTTGACTCTGTAAAGACCCCTGCTATGGTACTTACAAGGATTTTTGGATTCGTCCAAATTCAGCCCACGTATTAAGTATAGCCACTTTAGTACATATAGTAGGTCTGCTAGAAATTATCTCTGGCATACTACACTGACATTCAAATTCACTCGTGGATCCAATTACCTCGGAATTACATCACACTGCTACACTATTTCTCATTAATATTTATATTTGCACAGTAATACATTCAGACACCAAGAGTTGAAATGTAAAACCACTGTTCGTATTCGTCACTGCATTTTTCTAGATGCGGGATGCCATAAAGAGGTAGTGCATCCTGGGAAATTCAGCCAAGAACGTATATCATACTCAGTGCTCAGATCTTTGACTCAGCTATGATTTAATTTTCAACATAAAATGTCTTTGAATATAGTGTACGCGTCATGGCTTTGATAAACACCTTGTATAGAACCTCATGAAATAACTGACAAAACACTCCACAAACGCGGCACACATGAACATTACCGACATAAATAATGCATCTGTTTAAACAATATGAATGAGAAGTGTGTGGCTTTACCCCATAACATTCCTGGCAGCCACAATGACACAGTCCACAGAGAGAACAGAGAGAGAGAGAGAGAGAGAGGGACGACAGAGAAAAAAACATTTACAGCAAGAACGAGGTTAAAAACAGAGAAACACTGCAGTGCCACATAAAACATCACCGTCATCAGCGGTTTACATCAAGCCGACACTTCTTTAGGTACACTTGCTCGACTGCATGTTAACGCAAATGTCTAATCAGCCAATCACGTGGCAGCGGCTCAATCCATTTCGGCATGTAGACATGGTCTAGACGATCTGCTAAAGTTCAAACTGAGCATCATATGGGGAAAGAAAGGTGATTTAAATGATTTTGAACATGACGTGGTTGTTGGTGGCAACAGGCTTCTGCAACCGGTGCTATAGTGGTGGTGGGGGGTATTTTCTTATATGCACCTACTGAGGATCATTAAATGCTGCACCATAATTACGTTTTTAAGTATTGTTGCTGGCCATGTCCATGACTGTAGGATGTCACGAAGCTAAAATCATCTCAAACTGGTTTCTCGAACATGACAAACGACCACCACGGTCACCAGATCTAAATCCAATGGGGATGTGGTGGAACCGGACATTCACATCATATATATATATGCAGCGGACAAATCTATAGCTGTATACCTATACTATATATATAACTGTGTGATGTTGTCATATCCATGCCATGGAAAAGTCTCTAAGGAATCAGGAGGACACTGTTGAATCTGTGCCATAAAGAATTAAGGCAGTTCCAAAGGCCAAATGTACCTAATGAAGTGGCCGGTGAGGGTATGTTCTATAATATCAATAAGTACCTCCTTGTGACCTTTAAAAGAGGGATTGTTAGTTGATTGTAATCATGGAGAGTGAAAGATTACAAGAAGTAAATTACAAATATGATAAAAGGCACTTAAGCTTGTGGAACTATCAAAAAGTTCTATAAATAAATAAATAAATAAACAGACTTGTGTTTTGTTGTTTTAACTACCTATAATTTTAACAGATTAGAAAATCCAGAAAAATTCATAATAAAATGTAGCTACGATCGCTTTTTATTATTAGTCGAAGTACCTAACCATGTGCAAAGCCAGTGAGCTACAGGAAAATCACTCACGTAAGAGCGAAGGCGATGAGAGCTCCAACCACCACGATGAAGTCCAGGATGTTCCACAAGTCTCGGAAATACGAGCCATCATGCAAAATGAGGCCCTGGTCGATCATCTAACAAATACCAAGGTTAAATATATTGATATTGACATGAAATAAACAGGAACAATTAGTAGAAAGTGTGAAAATTTGTGAAAGTACAGTATGAAAAAAACATGACTATATACCTTTATGATCATTTCAAATGTGAACACGCCAGTAAAGACATAATCGAAGTAACGAAGAACCTGCAGGAAGAGAAAATCCAACAATGAAATCTGATGATTTTTAATATTTGTTTTTGTTTGTTTGTGAAAAAATAATAAAAATTTCACATTAATTAGTTTAAAAAAATTGTTCATTAACAAATAGAAAAATGGGAAGGAAAAAACATGCCAAATAGACAAATTATTGGACAATAAAATAAAAATTCCATGTATTTTTTGAATCAGGTAAAAATTTATGAATTATTTTGAAAAAAAAAAAAACACATGAAAAAAACAAAAAAACAATGATGTCAAAATAAATCAATTACAAAAATTCCAGGTGGCAATACATATAAAAACGATCACGTGGAAAATTTAAATCATGGTTTAGGTTCCTGAAGTATAAAAGGCTAAAAGGTTAAATTTCCTACGCGGTTGCGCTCGGAGTTGGTGCACACGGGGTCCTCTGCGGCCAGAGCGATACTGCTAGCCACGATCACAAGAAGGATGGTCATCTCGAAGTAGCGTAGTGTCACTACATAGTGGCAAATTCTGCGGATCCTACGATTTAGATTCACAAGAATTACTTTTCAAAATGTACTTTTATTGTAATTTGGCTAAAAAATGAGGTATAACACTTTGGAATCGGCTGAAAGCTTACGGGTTTTTGCTTTTGAAAATGAACATGCTATCCGGTGCCTCAGGTTTGGTAAGCTTCGTTGGGCCGTCTTCATCCATGTCGTCATCATCATCATCCTCATCATCCTCATCATCATCTCTGCTGGTCTTTTCTGAGTGACAGGCTTCCACATCCTTAAAACTGACTGCAATAGATCACAGATCTCCATCATGGACGATACAGTAAGTTACTACTGTACATCCAGCAAACATGTACGATGAAGCGTTAGAGCTATTTAAGATAGACCTCATAGTGCTCCAATAGAAATAGATATAGAATTTAATAAACAATGTACATCAACGTTATTAAATTTGTACTTATTGAATTGTAGTGGAATTCAATGGCTTTTTACATGAGAATTTTAATAAAATAATAAATGTACATTACTAAATAAATAGAATAGTTAATGAGAGTAAAGATGACTTTACCAGTCATTGGCGTTAACTCTAAAAGTGGCTGCGCAGACATCTCTCTCATAATGCTAGCTTCCGACTCCCCCTGGTTTAAATAGCATGCATTGTTCTCGTTATCGATGGCTTCCCCTGAGAGGTAATTAAGCTCTGGAGCATTTTCTCCCCGGTGCTTCGGGCAGGACTCGGTCTCTCCGTCTTCGTCCAGAGCCATGCAGGTGCACTGAAGACCAGACTCACCCTCAGCCACCTCGGATCTCGCAGAACCCTCACACACGCTGTCCCTGGAAAAGGTCATCATAGGCTCATCATCGTCATCAAAGGATTTCTGAAGCCACAGAGGACTTGCAAGTGTATATGACTGTTTTTCAATGATTTATATGATGAATATTGATGACTAATAGTAAGTAATATGTATGACTAGCTTAGGGGAGTGGCTGCTCAGGTGGCTAAGGCTCTAGGTTGCTTATTTGGGGATCTGAGGATCTGGCCTCAAGGCCCTCCATTGATTGGTTGCTACACCCCACACTACCCAGGCACTACATGCAGTTGTGGTTCTAAGCCCAGTTAGACAAATGGGAGGGTTGTATCAGGAAGTGCATCCGGTGTAAAACCTGTACCAAGTACCTGTACCCCTTGACGGGAGCAGTCGAAAGAAAGGTTTTATGTATGACTAGCTTGCTTTCTTGAACCAGGCCTGGTCTTGACCCATCTTACAATAGGTCACTAATAGGTCCTAATCTCTGTCTCAGATACAGCTCATATCTCTGTCCCTGCTCTCTCTGATCCTCAGTCTTCAAATACCACCTGATTTTCTTTAACTGGGTCCTCAACTGATAAACACACAACACAAATGGTAACTGCGGTATCTAGACTTATGTAGGCAAAGTCAAAGATTTCTGCTTGTTAAGGAGAGATCCATTCTTGCAACCTTTCCATAGTCCAAACCTCTTCTCCCATGACTGCAAATAATCTCAATATTAATCTGTCAATCTGTTGCCAAAAGTCTTGTTAAGCTCTGGTCTCTTTTTTCCCTCTATTGACCTGGTCTTTGCTTTCTTAGGTTCTTTGTGTTTGACCTTTGCTTGTCTCTTTTCCCTGTGTCTGTGTGGGTTTTCTAGTTTGGGTATAGTTGGTCACACTACATTGTGTTTGAAAGTATGTGGGCATAAAGTCCTGTCCGGAGTGCATCTAAAACCCTGACCAGGATAACCTGCATGCTAAAGCTGAATTATGAATTATGCTGAACTCTAGACATGATACTTGACATTAAAGTGTTGTACCTTTGATGTTCCAGACTGGCTTGATGGGACATAATTGGTTCACTGTCGCCCCTCAGTAAACTTTGTCTGGACTGCGAAGCCTCTCCGTCATCTCCTCCTTCCGGACCCTGTTCCTCATCTGCGTTTTTACTCTCCATCCTGGACTCACGATGCCTGTGCCTCCGGTGTCGGCCACCTTGAACGACACCTGCCGCTGCGGCAGCTCGGAACTTTCGTGCCACCCGGTGCCTCCTGTCCGTATTGGAGCGATGGACAGTGCCTGAGGATCTGTCCTCCATTAGAGACACTGGCTCAGATTCAGGCGGTTCAGGTAGCGGCATTGAGATAGACATGGGTGGTTCAGGTAAAGGCATGATGACTGACATTGGTGACTCAGGCAGGTGTGCTGGACTGACTTCAGCAGAAGGGACGATGGTGTGTGTCTGGTGGTGGCCACTCATCGGTGTGCCCATAGTGTCCTCAGTGGGGCTGTCGAACAGAACCTCGCGACTTGCCATTTGACGGCGTCTGCGCAGCTGGTTGGCGCGCTGCTCCCACACAGACATCTTGATCTTGTTGCGTCTGTCACGCCGGTTGGCAAAGGCATTAGGAGGCTGCTCTTCACTGGCTTTCGCTCCCGCTGTCTCATCCTCTGCCTCGGCTGGGTTAGGCCTGCCTCTATGAATGGCTCGTTTTCTGTAGAGATATGGTCTGCGCCTCCGTCTGCTTCCACAAAACACAGACTTAGTCACAAAAATAATTATCTTGTTTTTTCTTTTTTTTAAATTCACAATCACAGTATCATTCACGGGGAGTGTGTGTGTGGCTTTGACCAAATCTGAGAAATTAGAACTTTCAAAAATAATGGTTATTGGTTCTGGTTGAAGAAATTCAGAGTTGCTGAAAAAAAAAAGGAGCATTCGTGGGGAGGAAAAGAAAATGAAACAAAGAAGGGCCCTTGAAAAAAATTTTTTCTGGTAAATGAAAAGGACACAATTTCCAAACAGAAACAGTGTATTAAGGTTGCACATGTGGAGTAAATGAGACAAAAAGATGGAGATGAAGGATGGAGGTGAAACAGGTAAAAAAGGGGATAGAGAGACAGCGCTACTCACATTTATACGCATTCTTTTGTTGTCCATGTGACCAAATGAATGATTGGTTGGAAATAAGCCATTAGTGTACTTGTACAGCAGACAGACAAAACAGTCAGAGTGACAAAGACCAACTCGAGATCACTGAAGATGGACGAATTGATTGGCTACAGAAGATTGTTCTTTTTAATCGTGATGCTAAAGACATTGACGAGAAGCTTTTCACTTACTGTAATTTGCTCTAGAACAGAACAGGATACTTTAAATAGCACTTCCTTTTGGCAACCAGCCATGCATCTGGTGTGTTCCTGAACCACCGGAATACATGACATTTTTGGATGTCTATACAATTTATCGCAGAGTGCAAACATTTCCCAGTACAAACACATATACACACACGAGTTGTCTTATTGGATTTCGGCTTCTGGATGGACTCAGATCCTCAAAATACCTCAGTGGTACAGCCAGTCTGCATGACTTAATCCAAGCCAGAAGCCAAAAATCCAATAGGATCCCTGTCGAAGCAACGGTGCCTAAATGTCACTGCACTTTCTCTCACACAGAGTGCACTCCAGAACAGGTTTACTCTACATTATAGGTTTTTTTTTTCCTTCCCCCACATTCCCTTGCTAATACTGCTTTCAAAAGCCCAAACTTCAGTGTCATGTTCTGAATGCCAGTGATTCTTATTCCTCGTTCTTACAAAACTTCGGTTCTCGAATGGATGAACCTCTCAGCACTTTCTGCCAAATGCAGTGGGTTGCATACAGTAGATTGAGAAAACTTAAGACATAAAAAAAATAAAATAAATCGAATTTCCCCTAGAGAAAAGCTTTCATGACTCGCTAATGCGGCGGACACATGGCTGTCTAGTCAGGCTTAGAGCCATTCCTTATGCAATAACATGATACATCTTGCAACAACTCGGCGAAGCTCTCCACATCATAAAAAGCTAGCGCTTTAGTGCCAGTGATGGTTTAGTCTTTGTCACTCCATAACCATAAACTGACAAGACAATACAATGGCAGCATCATAATATTTTGGCATTAAGTATCTCAAGCTATGCTGAATGCACCAGGCAAAGGTTTCTACAGGAAGCATCAGCCAATTCTTCCACGGCTTTCATCATCCAAGATACACGTCAACATCATGTTTTTTCCCACAACAATTTAATTATCAGGTTAGTGCAATTATATTTTTTTCACATAACATTTTAGGGGTAACTTTAATTACTGGTATATTGGACTTTAGGTTTTAAAGTGATACTGGTCTTTCACTGAGAGGGAAGAGGCAAAAGGACATGCGAAAGTGCAAGCAAGCAAGCATGCATCATTCCTGGTTCAGAAAATCAGGATTTCCAGGTGCATAAGTTCAAATGTAGTACCTTTTAATCTGCTTGGGGAAAAAAAAACAAAAAATAAAACTATAATTTTCAGTTTTTTTAAACTAATGGAAATACAAGTACATAATGTTAGTTCAGGCATAATGTACGCCAACGACATAATTGATAAAACTTAACTACACTTAAACTAACAGATTTCTGCATTATTTCACTTCGTACAGTACATCAACTATTTTAATGTTAATTTTCATTATAATTTTGGGTGCAAGGACGATCACAGGTTTATGCTACTGTGCTCAATCTAATACATTTAAGTTTCCATGGGAACAATCAACAATCTTAGACTATAATTAAAAAAATGGAAAAAATATATATCTACTGCTTTTTAGCCAAGAAATAAATGTTGTCAGTGTGAGTCAGTTTATTTTTTTTATTAAAATTATAAAGGAGTCTCTGGTGTCAGTGCTCCAGCATTGGGACTGAGGACTGTACAAAATTTTGTTGTAACAGCTCGCCACTTGAATATTTTCTCATAACAACATGCTCTGTTGTATATTCATAGATTTTATACAGAATTAAGTCAACAGATGTTAATTGATGTTGGTTTAAATGTTAAATAATTCTAACTTTCATTTTAACTTACTGATCTTTGTTTCATCAGTGTCTAAAAGTCTGAAAATATATTCAGTACTGTGCAAATGTCATGAGTTCCACTCATTTCTTAAAATTTTGTTCCAGAGAGCCAGACCTTCTTGTATTTTAATGCAGTCTAGAGGAATAGTTCCGCAGGCTTCCTGAAGGACTTTTTGGCTCTCATTTTTGACAAATTTTATCTCTCAGTTTCAGTACAGACCCTGTACGTGACCGTTTATTTTTATTTGTTAAGCCACACAGTGACCTACTGTATGAATCTTTCAAGTTAAAAAAAAAAAAACACCTCACAACTCAAGGCATGAACCAGTGAGAAACAGTTGCAGATGATGACAGATGATCAGGTCTGTGATTAGTATACTGGTGATGCTGAATACTGCGTAGTTTAAACAGACGAGAGGGGAAATGAGGCTGCTGCTGAGGTTCTTACATGAACAAACAGTTTTTAAATAGATTTTTTCCATTTCTTTAATTTAATTTACATCAGGTAATTTCATTTAATATTAACAAATTGATGGTCTCAAGACTTTTGCACAGTACTGTATTCATTTTAATAAATATTGTCTCCCAACATTCAGCCTGGCATATAATTTCCCCAATGGATCTGATTTAATTAATTCATATTAAATCATTGTGTACTTTTTCTTTTTTACTCATCAATGAAATAAACAAAGAATTACGTTATTGTAGTTGCTGGAATTTATGATCCACAAAGTAATGTTTTTAAGAGAACTTAAAAGGTTAATTAAAAGGTACCTACTTAGTGTCCTAGCAAAACCTACATTCTTTATATATTATTATATATTTATATAGTCTATTATTTTTTTTTAATAAAAATATATATTCTTTATATTATACATTAATATCCTTCAATGAAACAATTTGAAAATGCAACTGTGGCAGTTTTTTATGACTTACTATACTTTCTATATAGAGTCACTATATATTGTATAGTCTATATATAGTCACCTACTATGACTTTCTATATTTAATGTCTAGTAGTAGACCAGAAGAGACCAGTGACAATCAATATGAGGGATCATAGTGAGGCATTTCAGTGAATTCCATAAGATTGCAAACCAGCATACGGTGTAAGAGTGTTTATGACACTCTAAAAAATGTGCTTTTACGATGTTTCTTAGAAAAAAAACTCAAATTGTACGAAATCATGTTTTTTTTTTATTTTTACATAGTTTGAAAAAAATTGACCCCAAAGTGTCCCCAATGCCACCACATATAGTGGTATAGCCGCATTTCAGTTTCTGGCCAGATGTGGCCCATCTTTAAGTTCTGGTCCGTATCATACTGTATATCTAGTCTAATTAAGATTTATACAGGTTTTCTGTCTGTGGGAAACACATTGCAACATGATGATGTTGAGTAAACACACTCAATCTTTGCTTTGGATCATTTTCCTCTTTACATTTAGCAAATAGCAAGGAACATTCTATAAGACTCATTCCAGCAGCGACAGACGGATGGCACATTAATAAATGATGCTAGGCCATATGTAGTGGGTTTGTAACAGTTTGATTACAAGAAAGAAAGTTTCTAATGACACTACACCATCTTATCAGACTAATTCCTGCCAGTTGATTCATGTTCAGCCACATGAAAATGACACTATATCTAGTACATACAGTACGGGGAGGGGGCACAAACTTACTGACAGGACTGATAACACTTACTCAGAGAGGCCAAACTCCCGACCCTTGTACCGCTGATTGAAAAACGCCTCTTCCTCCTCTTCATCCTGGA
Organism: Clariallabes teugelsi; assembly: GCA_030014215.1. Classification (NCBI taxonomy): domain Eukaryota; kingdom Metazoa; phylum Chordata; class Actinopteri; order Siluriformes; family Clariidae; genus Clariallabes; species Clariallabes teugelsi. Next base: position 8,166,339 of record JAQMYG010000001.1, on the reverse strand, counting down.
CACATTCAGAGTGATTGGGTCATGTGCCAGTTGAGTTTTCCTGCATTTATGTTATGAACTAAACGATTTCCTTTACCTTTGTAAGCTCTTGTGCATTGGCAAGATTATCCACAGCGATGGCCAAGAAGACATTCAGCAGTGTGTCTGGTCAAATTGTGGTCAAGGATTGGAGTACGCCATTGGAGAACGTCATTGGAGAACGTCATTGGAGGACGTCATTGGAGAACGTCATTGGGGGACGTCATGTTATAACCCCTTCTAAGTTATACACGAATGAAGATCTGTATTGACAATTCAACAAAGATGAACTTTGGGTTGTTTTTAAACTTGGTTTGTTTCCTTGGAATACCGAAAAAAATCGATTCAGTTAAGTATTGTGATGTGTTTGTGTGGCGATTAGTTTTTTTCACCCCACTGACTCAACAATTTTTGTCTTTAAATAAAATTTTCATGTCATTTATTTATTTGCATTTGTTTGCAAGGTGGCAAAATGTTGATGTTCCCCATAATGTTGATGTTCCCCTGATGTCACCCTATAACGGAGCACTCTTAACTATTCACCCTATTCGCAGGCTGCACAGCATCCTGTGTGGAAGGAATGAAATTATTTGAAATTATTTGTTTAGAATTGTAACAGAATCATATTAAAAAAAAAAACAATATCAAAATCAAATCAATCAATACAAATCAAATTGGCACCTGAGTAACATGATAATATGGTAGCGTGATAATATTCTTGGTGAGTTATTTGATGTTTGTTTAACCGTAGATGAAATACAATATATTTTACTGACAGTGAAGCATGGTGTCGGGAGCATCATATGGAGAGTTTACTCTTAATCTTGTGATTCCTTTTTTTTTATTATTTTTTTTTTACTAGTGTCCTTCTTACATGATGCTTGATTTTTTGCCCTTGCCTAGAAAGCTCACAGTTGTGCCATAGTCATTAAATCTTTTTATTTATTCATAAGACAAGGGATTTATTGGGTTAAAGCTTGGGATATTTTATTCTTAGTCCTCATGATGCTGTTCTCTATAAATACTACAGGGTCTTCAAGTGTATTGCGAACGAACATGTAGCTGATGTTATAATTTAAATCATGTTTAAATAACTATTTATTTCGAGACAGATCTGAAGGATACAGTTACCAATAAGCGTGAGCACGATGAAGTAGATGGAGGACCACATGCCGTACTGTACGCCTCCCTGAGAGCGAATCCCGTTATACATCACCTCGTTCCAGTCTTCACCCGTCAGAATCTGAGGTTACATTAAAATGATTTAAAGTCTGATTAAAGAAAAAAATGTGATGAGACATAAATGAACAAATATAGTACTGGAATACTGAAACCGCCTCCACTTGTCGCTGTGGTTTGGCACCTACCTGAAAGACTGTCATGATAGCAGCTGGAAATGTATCAAAGTTGGCAGGAGTGTAATCTTTAAAGATGAACCTGAAGAACAAACACATTGCAAATAATAAACAATGATTTTAGGTTAAAAATACCTCAAGAACAGTAGTAGCATTCTCTATTGAAGAATGCTGTTTCCCTGTTTCCCTGTTTTACATTGAGAATTATTTGCATATAATTCATATTATTTAGATTATTTGTGTGTATTGTTACCAAGAAATCACTACACATTCAGTCCTGGAGTGTTTATACAGACTCCTGAAACTTTCTTAAATTTTAAGCAAAGTGCTGTTACTATGGAAACAATAACATATTCAAATCAATCAACACCTTCTGACCAATCAGAATTGAGAATTCTGATTGGTCTGTTGTGTAAATTGCAATAATTGTTCAAAGGCTGAGGTTGAAGATTGAAATACCCCATACTTCATACATATACATATTTAAGTCCTGGTTCAACATGAAGAACTATCATTTGTCATCTTTTTTATTACTATTATTATTACATACTAATATTAATAAAAAAGGTTAAGGTGGATGGTGGTATTTACCATAGGTATTTTTTTTTGCATTGAATATATTAATTAATTCAATACATTTGCAGCTGATACTCATAGACTCAACATCTGGATGTTACCTGCCACCAAACAGCTGCATCCCGAGGAGAGCGAATACCACAATGAACAGGAAGAGCAGGAAGAGGAGGCTGATGATGGACTTCATGGAGCTCATCAGAGACACGACCAGGTTTCTCAGAGAGGCCCAGTATCTGATTGGTTTAAAGCAGGATAAAGTAAGGAAGGAAATAGACAGGATAAGGCTCACGATAATGCTAAGTGCAAAAGTTTGCACCCCCATAGTTGCGGAATGGAAAATGTTCACAAACTGTTTTTCAAACATTAAAATGATAATGATAATAATAAATTCAAATTTAAAATTCACATTTCAAAGGAAAAATTTGTATTAAAAAATTAAATTTTATATATGTCGTATATACAACCATAATAAAATATAAAAATATAAAAAATAAAATTTTGTTAAATAGAAGTAGAATATAAAATTAATATTAATAATAATAATAATAATAATAATAATAATAATAATGAGAAGAAGACAAGATGAGGAAAGCTCTTCCTTGCAATCGTTGCTACTCATTTATTTTTTAATTTTCAGAAATTTCTTCAGCATTACATCATTCTTCCATTTCTGTATTGTGTTTTTATTTTTTCTTATTTCTTTCTCTAATAAAGAATTTTTTGTTTCATGGTCAAATTATTGATTTTGATTTAAAATTTTCATATGATTTTTGCCATGATTTCTTATTATCTCTTTATCTTTTACATTATTTTACTATGATATCTTATCATAATATTTTTTTTTAACATTTAATTTCTTTGCCATGTAGACACGAGGGCGCACAAACTTTTGCACAGGATGGTATACAGACCCTCACAGACGTACCTGGTTATTTTAAAGATTCGCAACAGTCTCAAGGCTCTAAGCACGCTGATCCCGAATGATGTCCCAGGTCTAAAGAATCCCCAAACCACCTCAAAAATGCTGCCGATGATGACCTGCACGAAGGTACCAGACGAATAATATGACACACACGTTCCCACGGGAACTCCGAGCCAAGACAGAACATAAGAAAAAGAAGCTTGTACGCCGGAGTCACGACGTTCTGCTGACAGGCACAAAATGATTCAGCAGCGGAAACGAGAAACACTCTGAACAGCACACCTACCCCACAGTCGAAGCAGTTGAAGGAGGAGTGGAAGTAGAGGCGGAAGCCAAGACCGTACATCTTCAGAAACATCTCAGCCAGGAACAGGCCCAGAAACACGAACTCTGCATAGTCTGCAAAAGGTTCGAAAATGTTTTCAGGGCCATGATTATGTAAGCGCTCGTGAATTGTTGTGTTTACAGCAGCTGAACATCCACTGGAATCCCATTTCCATGAATGAGAATGAATCGAACAAGGCGAAGTTAGAGCAAAATCTTTTTGGTTGTCAAGACATTCATTTGGCAACGTTACAGATGTTGGGACGACGCTGGTATTGGGCTGGTTTTGAAAATTTGAATTAATTTGGTAAATTGCGCTTACATAACAATGAGCACCACTAACACCATATTACTGTAGAGTAGTTTGGGAGTTAAGATGCACGTCACCGTAATATTTCTGAAGGAGATGAAACAGACAGGTAACATTAAGAGATGCGTTACATGAGATACACGCGCTGTGTGTGTGGGACGCTGTTGTGTCCGTCCCCATATCCAATCAGAATTCTCTGAAAACCCCGGTAAAAACTTAAGGGAGTGTTGATGTAGTCAGACGTTGTGTGAGTGGATGTTAATTACCATAAATGTTCCAAATAACGGTTACGATTTTGATGTTTTTTGAACAATTTCACCCAGTTGTTATAACCAAATTACAACCAACTACCTGCTGGTTTATTAAGTTCAACATCACGGTCTGTCAGTTTGATGTAATTCACAGTATATTATACTGAAATTTCTGCTTTAGGCATTGCAAATACGCTGTTAATCAGCTATCTCAGCAAGACTTTTCTTCCTCAGAAAGCTGAAACAAGCACAGCTGTAACATCTGGGCAATTTCTACAGAATTTCTCCCACTGAGAGGATCTTGACAAACTGTATGATCGTGTGGTACTGTATGCCAGCTGCACAGCCACTGAGTGAAAGACCCTGAATCGTGTCATAAAAGTGGTTCAACATATTGTCGGGACAGAGCTCCCAACTTGGACATCATCTATCCTACAGTAGCTGACCGAGGAAGAAGGCTTGCAGGTCCACCAGAGACAGAACACACCCTGGCTATCCCCTGGCTAAACCGTTACCAGCGTGCAAAATGTTCAGGTCCTTTAGATCCCACACAAGTAGACTTCTTTCCTAAATGCTGCTCTTTATTTGCTTATTTATTTTCTTATTTCTCATAAGAGAGATGCCATATAAAATCCACTGTTCGCAGTATAATGACAACTAACTTCTTCTTCTTCTTCTTCTTTTATTTATTTAAAGTCTATGAAAATTCATTAAAAGTAAAAAGATATTAGAGATATTGCTTATCCTTGGGACAGTTTTCTTTCTTTCTTTCTTTCTTTCTTTCTTTCTTTAACATATACGTTTGTGAATCAATTTAAAAAATATTATCAGTAGACTTCTTAGTCAACTTATCCTTCAATACATCAGCAATTACATTTCTTCACAGACGAATTTCACAGCAAATCATGAATTCTCTATACCGCTTATCCAGTACAGAGTTTGTGGGAAGCCTGGAGCCTATCACAGGAGACTTTAGGTATAAGGTGGGGTACACCTTGGACAGGGTACCAATATACCGCAGGCCACACACATGCAAACACAATGGGAGGAAACCTATCTGGGAGGAAACCCACCGAGTACAAGGAGAACAAAAATCTTGAAAAAGAATGAAAAACTAAGAGACCATGTTGGATCAAGTGCTATTTTAAAAGCTACAGAACAGCAAGGCTGAATGCTATAAAACCATATTATTAAATTCCCATTGTTTAATTCTTAATTGGTGACCGTAATCTAAAACATGTTCAGTGTATTAATCTGGTTAATTCCTGTCCTGAAGCATTGGAGGGTTTGATGACTTCAAGTCACGACAGGACAAAATCTCTCACATTGTCAGTAAGGGGTTAAGGCTGTATAAATCTTTAAAGAAAAAAAAAAAGTCATTTTTGATACAGACAGAAAAAAAATGCTCCTGAAAGTATACTCATTCTTGATCATATATAACTTTCACTTAAATCCACCTACTAAATTAAAGCAGCATGCTTTTTGAGTTGCATGAGCCAAGTCTACTTAATGTATGCATTTAAAGTCATTTCCATTTAATGCATTTATTTTACCTTCAGCTAAACATTTTTTCAACTTCATTCATGCCCTGATTGTTACTCGTAGCTATATAAGGACTATTTCTGTAAGGACGATTATTTTCCACAAACTATGAAACCCAAAGTGTTTCTTTTATTCCTATCAATTAATCTACCTGACATAAATACATCAAAGGAATGAATTTTACACTGAGATCATGTGCTTAAAATGCATTTATTATCACTTTTTCATGTTGTAGACTGTCTGAGAGACACTTACATTCTAGCAGCTATAAACGGTCTTTTAAAGACCAACCTGCTACTTCTTTCTCTTAGAAAAACAAACTCAGCTTTATTATGTTACTTCCTATGGAGAGACTTTTGCTTCATGGAGTTTTACAAAGCATTTAAACTGGAGACTCCTTACTTCATATAGTGGTGACCAAAAGTAGTGAGACCAAAGTGAAATCCAGTTTTTAAATGAAATTTAAACAAAATATTTCTTTGGACTGTGGGAGGAAACCGGAGTACCCGGAGGAAACCCACCAAGCACGTGAAGGAGAACATGCACACAGACCCGAGGCGAGAAACGAACCCAGACCCTGGAGGTGCAAGGCGACAGTGCTAACCACTAAGTCACCGTGCCCACTAATTTTTTAATTTTCTGCAATAAAATTGCTACAGTATATAACAATCAATATTTAGTATGAAATCCTTTATTCTTTAAACCAGCTGGATCTACCTTTATTTTTGCACAGAGAGAAACATCATGCAATATCTAATCCTACTCCTCCTGACACCCCCTGTACCTTCTTTCCCACAACACTGACTTCAATAGTACTGTGGTCTAGGTGTAATAGCCCTCATTTATTTATCCTATGATATTAAATACGGCCGGGAGAGATCACCAAGGGAAAGTAAATGACGAATCCCTCCCAGAATTGGACCAGATTAGGAGCGAGCTCTTGTGATATCAAAACTGGCTGTACTAATGTCACAGTTGAGCAGCTAATCAGTTTTTCCATGACAATCACTAAGCATCTGAATATCAAAGCGAGGCTAAGATCAGGAACCGAGCATCCCTTTGATAGCAGGCTCGCTTTCAAGTCCTACATTTATCTGACCACGTCCTGGCCTTCATTTATATTCTGGCCTGATCCGATGACTCACAACGGTGCGAGTTTTATTTTGTGAATCACTTGGTAGCACCTCTTATTTAGTATTAATATTTAATAAGAAAACAGACACACATCAAAAAATATGGGGGAAAAGGGAGAAAGACCAAAAAAAAAAAAAAACAGCTGTCATGTCTATATGAAGGGAATGTCCTAATTAAAAAAAATTTTTTATCAAAAATGTTATTTTTAATAAAAAAAATATGTAATTATTTTATTAATTAGTTATTTTATTTTGCATTCTTTACAATGAATGCAAAATAATAGAATTTTTTTTATAGCTTTCCAATTAACATGCATCAGAAAATCAGCATGTCCAACCAGTACAGTCCAATATGGACTTCTAAAATAAATTCTTATATACTGTATAATCATAGTATTTTTTTTTATTAAAAATTTCATAATCACTTTCCTGCTACTTTCTGAAAAGTAAAAAAAATATTTGTGACATGACACGAATTCCATAAAATTCGTGTCCTACAAGGTGTGTTCAAGTCAAACCGGGACTTGTGATGAAATTGAACACACAATCATTCAGCAACACCACTTTCACATTGAATGAACTCGACTGGGAGTTATTGCCACATTTGCCTCCTTACAGTTCTGACCTCATTCTAACTAAGCCATTTCTACATGTTTGGGCCATTGAAGGAGTTCCTGGGAGGCCAGAGTTTCAAACGTGGAACCGTCAGTCTCATCATGGCTCTGGCGTACTGAGAAAACGTTCTACCTTGATGGTATCCAAACACTAGTGAAACACTGAGAAATAAAGAGAGTTTTTACTCTCAGAACTGTTCTGTAAAACATAAAAAGTTTTAAAATAATATTTTACTTCATATTTAAGAGATTATAATGAGAACATTATACAGGGTGAAATGTATGTGCGAAAAAGAGTTTTGTAAATCTGTAAAAAAAAAAAAAAAAAAAAAAGTTATTTTAGTTGCTGTCTACACTCCGCCCATCTTTTATTTACACTCCCACTTTCTCTCACACACACACACACACACACACATACACACCTGCCAAGAGGTTCCCTAAGCAGCCAAGGTGTTACATGCTTAATTCCATTAAAGTTATTTATATCTGTAATTAAATATAAAAAAAAGAAACTGCATATATCTAAAATAAATTGCAGTATAAAAAAGTTTTCTGATAAAATGTCAAAAAAAATGATTTTAATATTTAAATAAGAACATGAAAGTTTCATATTTTTATTTTACATGTCTCTTATTCTTCACTAATAAAAATGGTACTGCAGTTAAAGCCGGGTCTTACACTGAAGCACGGTGAGCCACTCGGGCTGGTTGTGGTGCACGATGGCCACGCAGATGGTGTTCAGGCCCACCAGGCTGAGCACGATCCAGTAGAAGCTGTCCGTCTTCACCATACGGCGGATGGAGAAGCGAAGCATGCGCTCTTTACGCCGGAGATAGGCGGCAGGACCGCGTCTCACAGTGCGGATGTTCACTGGAGGCCTGGGCCCGCCTGGGAAACACACACACAAACACACACAAGCACGTCATGACAACGGCACGTTATAATACATGACATGATAAATAATAAGGCTGCGTTGTATATACTGTATGAAGTGCGTTCAAGTCAAACTGGGACTAAGTGCTTCCTTATACATTTATTTATTAATTTTTGATTAGTATAGTTACTTAAGGCCAGAGTTTATAAGATCTTAAAAAAAATATTGCTTTTGAACCTCAGCGTTATCCATGTAAGACATTCATGTGACATTTCTTTATTCATTCATCGTCTATACTGCTTCATCCTGTGTGTAGGGTCGCAGGGGGACTGGAGCCTGTCCCAGGATACATTGGACATGAAGCGGGGTACATCCTGGAGGGAGCCAATCCATCACAGGGTACACACACATTCACACACTATGGGCAATTTGGGAACGCCAATTAACCTAATCTGCATGTCTTTGGATTGTAGGAGGAAACCGGAGGAAACCCATCAAGCACGGGGAGAACTTGCAAACTCCATGCACACAGACCTCGAGGCAGGAATCAAACCCTCGACCCTGGAGGTGTGAGGCCACGGTGCTAATCACTAAGCCACCAGTGAAGTTTCAACATGATAAAATATTGTGTTAATTAAGAAATGGTTTCATTCATTATGAGTAATATTGAAAAGGCGAGAATTGAACCCTCGATCCTGGAGATGCGAGGCCACAGGGCTGAACACTACGCGACCGTGCTGCCCATCATGTGACATTAAAATCCCAAATTTTTAATTATAGTCTTAATTATAGGCTGTGATTTACAGTTTTTCTCAATTGCTAAAACACTAAACCCTATTGTCTGAACAAAATTCTCAGTTGCCTGAACCCACTTATTGAATCAGTCACTCTTTTGGCAAAACCATAAGCACTTTTCACCTGTTTA
>JAQMYG010000001.1:8108011-8156188 GCA_030014215.1 Clariallabes teugelsi | reverse complement strand
CATGTAAAGATCCAGTATGTAAAGAATAACACACTTGGGGGCATGCTGTTACAGTAAAATAATCAGCAAAAAGATAGTGTGATGCATTCTGCTGTAAATTTTACTGCTGCAAACGTTTATTATTTCTCTGTAACAGCATGTCCTGAAGGTGTTTAGGTCCTTTTATACTTGTGGACCGTGTCTTTTTTTTAAAATTTTTTAATTCATTAAAAAACACTTGCACCCTTTATATTTATAATTAATGATAATAAATAAGTTTAATTAATTCTAATTCTAATTATTGTATAATTTTAATTAACGATAGTTAATAAATAATAATATAAATAAATGTAATTAATTATAATTATAATTAATGATAGTTAATAAATAATAATATAAATAAATGTAATTAATTATAATTATTATATAATTATAATTAATGATAGTAAATAAATAATAATATAAACAAATGTAAAATTCTATATTTATTCATTCATTTGTTTGTTTGTTTGTTTTTAACAGTAGCATTTTTATAATGGGTTTGTTTTGATTTTAAGCCTTGTTTAAGTTATTTCTAAGGAAATTAACACATTCATCTAAACCTTTAATTTGTCTTGCAGACAGAACTAGTGTTAGAGCTGCTGTCATAAAAATATTTGTTTGCATAAAATTAAACATAAATTGAGGCGGTGTTCAAGTCAAAGCGGGACTTTTAATTGTGAAGAGTATCGCTGGACTTCCATGATTAGACTGCCTGCTTCATGTCTTAAACACTGGCCTCCCAGGAACTCCTCTAATGCCCCAAACATGTGGCAATAACTCCCAGCCGAGTTCCTGTAACGTGCAAGCGGTGTTTGTGAATGATGCGTCTCCTCTGCTAGTCGTCAATAAGTTACCCGTCTATTGTCGAGGCTCAGGCGTTCCGTTGTCTGAATGTTCACGGGAACAACTGCAGAGAGCTCTGAGTCACCTCGTCCGGGGATCATCATTCACAGACGTACGGCCTTCTTTAAGACGTTTGCACCATTCAAGTGCTTTACTGCAACTAAGAGTCTCATCACCGTTCTGTACTTGAAGTCTTCTGTAAAAGTCATTCGGTCTCACCACATTTCATGCCAAGTCCCGGTTTGACATGAACGCCTCTCATATAGGGAATAAAACTCCTTTTGACCAATCAGATTTGAGAATTCCACAGTGCTGTATTTGGTACAGTAAAGCAAAGTATATAATGAAGTTTCAAAGTGATAACCTCCTGTGTTATAGGTTAATTTATTATGAGTAATATTTAATATTTCCCTGACTCTATATGTTCTCTATATAACATGTAAGTCATATACGTATAAACCATTTCTACTACTTTGTAAGTCTTAGACCGCATTACGTTGGTGTTTTAAGTGTTAATACATCCTTACTACATACTCTGACTAGAGGAAAGCCAGGCAAACCTTTTAAAGAATAAATATAGAACAATTCAAAGGGTAAAATTAATAGCACTGTCAGGAAGATGTGTCTCAATGCAAACATAAATGTAGTAAAGCTTTTTACAGCACAGGAGTAATTTACCTGGAGATGCATACTTATGTCTATTTGTTTATCGGTTGTAAAATGTGTGTATGTGTGTGTGTGTGTGTGCGTGAGTGTGAGTGCTTTGAACAAAAAGGTGCATGAACACACTGGAGGACGGAATAATAAAGCAGGACCTCGTACCCTCTAATGCAGATCTTCCGGAGTTTTTATTCTCCTCGGCGAGCATCACTTCCTCTGCGGAGAGGAAGAGAAAAGAAATGACACACCGAGCACAAGCCATTGGAATAGCGAGCAAAGTGTCAAAGTGAAATGCCAGATCGCCTTGTGTTTGGAGGCCGTGATTCGAGACTGATTAAAGTTCTGTGCACCAGTATGGCGCTTAAACCTGATCCCTTGCACTGTAGAAAAACAATGACTACACAGAGAGGGTGTCTCACAAACACACACACACATGTACACACACACACACACACACACACTCCAGTCTGTGAGTCAGGCTCACCTCTTCGCTAACCCTCATCTGCGTGGGAGAGCGAGTTTGCCATGCAGCTCCTACAGAAGAGCAGAGGCTTCACAGAGCTGCTGCGCTTCCACACACTGCCGCTTACCTGCTCGCTCGGCTCAGGTGGGAGGCAGGATCGAGTCGTACCAGGGGTGGCGTGGGCAACTGAACGGGGAGGACTTTTAGCACAGCTGAGAGCTTCGCGCTTAGTACACTCGGAGTGGCGGCGTACAGTACCATATGACTTACTTTCATGGGACTGATTGATTCACTGATCGATCATTGGTTCATTGTTTCATTATCAAAGTCTCCATCAAATATTGAAATACTTGGATGATCTCTAGATTCGTCCAGATCATTCCCAGACTCTTATTCGCTTATCTGCTCATACTAACCAGACCCTTTCGTTACAATACGTCTAGAGAAAAAAGAACTTGAAAAGACCAGATGGGTCGTGGATCCGGGTATACGACTCAACACATAATGGACCTAAACAGCAGATAAATGAAATGGGAAATATCGCACCTGCTCGGTCAATCCATGCCCTGTAGCCGTTAAGCTCCCTCTCCACCTGCTGCTGTCGTCTAAGCTTCATGAAGGCTCGCCGGTTCTCCACACGCTCCCTTTCTTTAGCAAACTCACTATGGGAAACGGGATAGATATCAAGCACCAGGACACATAGGATTTAAGAAAAAAAAGGCAGTTAGAAGGGAGTTTGTATTGATTCATGACTTTTTCTTTACTGGACATTGAAGGAACATTTTATCTTTCTTTAAATGGTAGCAACACAGGAAAGACATGAGCTTTTTGCCTGAGATTGATAAAAATACTGATCCAGGACAATCCATTAACTGTTGAGTCCCTTTAACGTGTCCATCATATGGTGGTGTGTTAGGTTTCGTTGACGTTACCAGCCCGAAGTGACTTGATTCCAATTGTTTTAACCTAATGTGACAGATCTGTGACAGACTGAACGTAGAAATCTGATGTTTTTCAGATCGGATCTGAGTCACTTCCATAGACCGGATGCGTACTGTATCTGATATGTGGTCATGCGACTGGAATTTATTCAACTTTCTTCCTATGTGTGTGTGTGGGAACTCGTCAATATCATCAGTCAGCACCGGCAGCGCTGGGATATATTTCATAGCAATGCTAGCAATAGCTGGCAAAACAGCTAAAGTGAGATGCCTGGCTCTGTTTCTTCTCCTGCACCTCAACAGATACAGCCGAGTAATTGCTTGCTGACCTTCAGAGCAAAATCCCGAGCATATTTTTGCTGAAATCACATCCATTGTTTGAAACGAATGACTCATGACGTGTTTTATCCCAGATGGAGCGAGCAAAGAAATATCGCCTTTTTTAGAGGACCGTCATAAAGAGTCAGATAAAAGTCACTTTAAAAGTCATAGTAATTATGAACGTGAATCGTCATGACATGCAAATCCGATCTGGTAAAAAAAAAAAAAAAAAAAAACTGGAATTGAGAAATGTAGCTTGTAATGGGATTGTAGCCTTAGAAGCTTGAATTGGAATTAATTTCAGTGGGATTACGTGTCCTGCATCTATAATTATTTTTGGAGGAAGCTACCCACTTAATTGATTAAGAGAAAACAGCCCATAAGCCAAGGAGAACTCTAACAGGGAAACTACACCAAGATGGATTTTCTGGAAGAGTGGTGAGATACACCGATTAGCCACAACACCACCACAAGATGAACTGAATAACCTTGATAGTCAATTAGATACCAGTAATTGGTAACAGGATCATGGGCACACAAGACCCATCTACAGTATGCCTGTGGAGACCAACGGCTAGCTCAATGCTGGCTATGATAGAAAGGTATCAGAATGCCTAGTGCACCACCACCTGCTGTGTATGGGGCTTAGCAGGCTAACCTTGTTAGCAAGGTTGTTGATCTGGCCGCCATATTCCCCAGATCAGATCTCAATCCAACAGATCATCCATGAAATGGGCCGGACAAATAAGTCCATTCCATTTAGCATCATCCTAAGAACAGTATTACTATTGTGAAACATGCTGGTGGTAGCATCACCTTACGAGTTACCCTCAGAGTCCTGGTTGAATTTATCCATTCAGTTTTTCAGAATTATATATACAGTGCGTCTCAAAGGTCTCCATACATACAGTAAAAGAAATAAACACTTTTTAAGCTATATTTTTGGTAGTAAAACTGTTGTTTTTAAAAAAAGATATAATAGTATAATTTGTGAGGTTCTCACCCTGAAAGGACACCAAGCACCAGGTTAAGGACAAAGAAGGAACCAATAATGATGAGGGGAATGAAGTACATCCAGTTCCACGTGGGACCCAGGGCATCATTAGTCTGAGGACATATCACACAACAGACGTGTTTGTAGCCTAGTTTTTTGACGAGTCCAAAACAGGCAAAAAACAAAAATACAAAAACTCACCTGACCAAGGTCATACCACAGCAACCTTGGTCACAAGCATATCTTATACACAAGCATATCTCTTAAATTGTTTAGTTCTGCACTGGTGTTTATTGGACTATCAGACATCTGGTGCAGTTTTCCTAAAACGGTGTGGGGTACAGTACATCAGTACAGTAGTTTGTGCTTTAAACATGAAAAGGAGTTAAAATTCAGTGTAATCAGAACAAAAAGATCCATCCACCCTCACACAGTGAGTCTGATGAACCTGTGTTGGTGTAGGTCTCCTGACAGCATAACAGCTCTTTCTCCCTCATAAACAAACATCATCAGTACACTGAACTTCAGCAACATGATTCTTTTTATTACATAAAAATATTGATATGCTTCAAATATAAGGGCTATTCACAGTGACAGACACACGATAGATTAGATTATAGGAATCATTAAAAAAAATGTTTTTAGAAGGAAATCTTGACTACTTCATATGATAAACAGCGATTGAGGATAACAACCCATGTCTGGTTCAAAAGGGTGCATTTATTTTAGTTTTTATAAAAAATGCCACATGGGGCCTTCATTAGTTAACGGACATATCGGACAACAGGAGCATGATTAGCCTAGTTTCGGGAATCTGATGGAACGTCCAAAATGGTAAATGCCAAAAACACACCAAGGTCAGACGAGATACACTTCATCTCTCAGGGATTGAGATAGACATGCATCTTGACTGTTTTCTGGTCTGGCACCCAGGTGGTGGAATGAACTTCTGTTCACTATCTGTTTCTTAGGGATTTCAATCAACCTCATTCTTATTGATTGATGGATTCATCGATGGAACCTTTCAGTCTGTATTTTCTATCCCTTTATAATATTATGTAGGTTCTAGACACAACTTAGCTGTATGTAATATGTAATCTGGTAAACTTGGAGGTGTAAGTACCGGTGTAGTGCAGAAATCTAAATGTAGAGAATATTCCCTCATGGCCAACACTGACATATTTTAAAATAAATTACTTTTGTAAACAATCAATTCTGAAAACAGGCAGTGATGAGGCCATGAGGTTAACCCTGTCATCTTGTACATCCTTCCTCTCTGCTCTGTATGTGGAGTTTGAATGTTCTGTCCAAAATACTCCAATCCAAAGACATGCGGCATGTAGGCTGACTGGCATTTCCAAACCATGTTTAGTGTATGATTGGGCTCATGAGTGTATGTGTATGCCTGAGATTAGGTTGGCACCTCATATACAGTAGAGTATAAGTGGTATAGACAACGAATGGAAAGATGGATTCTGAAAACAGTCCATAGTTTATGGTCTGAAATGTTCAAGTCATTCTGGTTTCTTCCAGGTTTAGAAATTGATCCTAAATGAAAGTGGTTGATGTGATGTAAGTGATGTGAACATACATTGTAGAGAACAGCAGTCCAGCCCTCCATGGTGATACACTGGAACACCGTGAGCACTGCAAAGAGGATGTTGTCGAACTGAGTGATGCCATCGTTTGGGCCAATCCATGAGCCATTACAGTCGTACTTCTCCGGACACCTACGCACGCCGCAGGCAAACTCCACTTCAGAGGAGTCCACCGTCTCGTTATCTGATGGCGATACAAACACCCAAACAATACATCTCACAACACAGCAATGGAAAGTTTTCTTAATTATACACCAAAGTGGTGCAATCACACATCAGTGCTATTGGCTTCAGCTTCATTTCCATAATGAGTTGCAATTATATTATTAGATGATGATCCTAACCGAGGATGTCGTGTTGGGGAAGGCAGGTGTGGTGCAGCTTGCCGCTGTAGAACTCCAGGCCGATGATAGCAAACATCAGTATGGCAAAGAACAAGAGGAGGCCGATCTGCAGCAGAGGCACCATTGCCTTGATGATGGACTTCAGAACGATCTGCAAACCTGACATTACAAAGCAAGTTAATTCCTCTTATCACGTACGTTATAGCAGCTATAAACAGTAAAGACTGATGCAATTTCAAAGCATCAAATATTGATTAGATTTGGATTTTATCAGATTTTTGGCTAGTACTAAAGTTACAATGAAAAGTTACAATGAAATTTTTACAAATGATGTAATGTATTCATGAAGGCACAAAGGCAATTACAGGCTGAAATTCAAAGACGCATTTGGTGTGGCTGCTGATGAAGGTGGCTGGCTTATTATGAAGATCAATGATAAGATATTCGAAGGTGGGCTATTTATAGTGAGCAGGATGTAATTGTTATTAATGAAAGAAACCACAGAATGAGCTCAGAGAGAGAATTCCTCAGGATGCTCAGGATTCGTTGGATAACTAGTCTGAACCTCATACTGGATCAGGATTCATTCGGCCCGGTTAGGTAAGCTCCAGGAGTTTGTAACAACGTAAATGTGATGCTTAAGTGGTTTACTCTACTGATTCCAATTGTCCAGGTCACTGTTACAGGCAAAGACAATGTGTAATTAGAAAATTTTCATTTCAAAAAGTGACATATTTCTGAGTGAGACTTTATAGTTAGGCAGGCAGACTTAGGGTTTCATTAACCAAAATCTGATTGTGAAAAGTGAGCAGTCCAAAATAGAGCAATCTGGATGCTGGCTCTCTGAAGCATTGCTGCTCTTTGGTGCTCTGAGCCAGAGAGACTTCAATAAACCAAGATTCATAATACATTACTCGATTTTCAGCGGCACATGAGCCACCTACTGAAATACCAGAAGGGGCAGACAGGACTGCAGGACATCTTCGGGACAATACCATCTTCAGGAGACCTAGAGAACTCCTGAGAAGTCCTCAGAACCGATTAAAGCTCTAAAAGTTTTAGCACCCCAGTTGTCTTCAGGGATAAGTTTAAGCCTCGTTCTAAAGTCCTCATACCAAATAGGTGTCAGGGCATGAAGATAACCTGAAGACTTAGGGTACATAGGGAATGTTGAGTTTTTAAAGATATTTTACATACAATATGAGGGCTAGTTTGCATGTTCACTGGGATATCCTGATGAAAATTTCACTTTAAAGTAGTTGCCAAAAAAAAAACACTGGCCAAGCTGGTCAAATTGGCAGAACATGCTGCAAGACACATTATTTTTTGGCTTTCATTATAACGTATAAAAACTAACTACTAAATATGGATATTAGCAGCATTAGAAATGGTCAGGAATAAAATATTTCAACAATTGATTACTTATACATGGGTTATGGCATTGGTGGCTCAGTGGTAGCATGAGTTTGATTCCCAGACAACATCCTTAGTGCATCCTTAGTGCTGGTCCCAAGCCTGGGAGTGTTGTGTAAGGAAGGGTGTAAAACTTGCGCCAAATTGTATATGGATTGTATGGTCTGATGGTCTAATGGTTAATTAAACATTCAAAATCTCATGTTCTTGCATACTCTTGAGCTATATATTTATAATCCGTTAAATTAATTTGAAACACTTACTGGGAATTCCTGAGACGAGTTTGAGAGGTCTCAGGACTCGCACTGCTCTCAGAGTCCTCAGGTCCACTGGGATGTTCATGTGCGCTCCAGCCGTGGCCAAGATCCTGCGTTCAGTGCAATAAATCACACACACACAGATGCCTCATAACTGACCTATTTTCACACCAAAATCCGGAACGCAAATATGACCAATGTGCTCTCGCACATGCAAATTCATGTGTTTTGACCGTAGTCGTATCGAGTTTTAAAAGGTTAAGGTTAGACAGTTTGAAAAAAACTAAACCGAGCAGAAGAAAACAGTTTTTTAAGGGTTGTTAAAGGAAAACCACATCCAGAAATACATGTCATATTAAAACATTTGCAAAATTTCTTGTGTTTATTTGTAAGGAAGTGCTGTGTGTTAGCCAGTCTCCTAAGAAGATAGCAGATGGTTAAAATGCTAATGTCTAAGCAGGACATTGTTATTGCTATCACAGTTACAATGGCATTTAAAAAATTTCAGCACTCTCAAGGATAAAGTGTTTACGTGTGAAAAAAAACGACAAGATTTTGAATGAATAGATAATTAGAGGAGAATAACAGGATTTCTAGCATGATTTGCATACATACAGCACACTGCACTAAGGCTATATAAATGTGGAAATGGGGAGCGTCGTTTTTTCCCGAGGTGTCGCTAATAACAGGTTACCGATAATTTCATGCACAAACACGACTCCCCATACGATTAGCATTTAATTTCCAATCGCTCATGTGTCTCCGTCCTCTGCGTAAACAGTGCAAGGACATATCTTCCGTATAACCAGACAACAATTCAGCTAGACGTCCATCATATCTTTCATAACACCATGTGTACGAACATGATTGTGAGTACAGTGAGGAGAGGAGAAGCAGCGAGGGAATGAGGTTCTGTACAGCGGTAGAGAATGAGCGCATGCTGAGTGGGAGCAATAAGAAAAAGGCCGAGCGCGGGGGCGTGGAAGGGTGTTCAAGGCTCTGAACGAGTAAAAATGCACCGGTCTCAAGGTTTTGAATCCAACCAGAACATTGTGTATGGTTGTTATTCAAGAAAATGGCTGTGATGTACACTGAGGCCACGAGTCACCAACAGATCAGAGCAACAGATTTCGTTATATAAACCGAAGAAACTGGATAAAATTCAATTTTTTTTTTATTAAAGCAAAAATTTTGAAGAATTGTAAAACACACCTTCCCATAAATACAATTTTCACCCATATACTTATTGTCATATACACAGTTTGAAAAAACAACTGTCATTGAAAAAACAACTGTCATTGTACCAGATGCAAAAATCTATACATAATAAAACTGTAAAGTTGGCGTATCTGTACATTGAAAATATTTGCGAAAAAATAAATTGGGGTAATAATACATTAAGATTTTTTTTTTTTTTTTTTGTCCGTCTGTTTGCTTGTGCATAGATCAAGTAAAAACTACTGAATGAATTGTAATGGGGTTTTCACAGGTGTATTTGGCCGAGCTTAAGGTAACATATAGACTTTGTTTCATCACAATCAGCCCACAGGAAGAGAAGATATGCTACCTTAAAATTTAAATGGAAAACGCCCTTTTATTGACCTTGAAAAAATCATTAGTTCACCTCAAAATTCAACAGTTTTTAATTTGCGCTTATGAGTGAGTAATTAAAGTCGTGGGCACATCTAGTAACTAAATAAAAGGGGCACAGGGAACCTTTTAGGTGAGCAGCAACAACAACAAAAAAAAGACATCCAGGAACTTTTCATTAATAATACGGAATATAAGGAATGTTCACATTAAACCAGACTGTGTTGAAGTTTGTGTTAAAGACTTTTACAGACGACTTCAAGCACAGTACGGTGATGAGACTCTTAGCCCCAATTGAATGGGGAGATAAAGGTGTTCCTTGGAGATCAGTGTTTCAGACAATCAGTCTGATAATGGCTCCGCCGAACTAAGAAAACTTTATACCTTAATGTTACACAGGCACTAGTGAAATGCTGCGATAAGTGCATTAGTGGAGCAGGGGATTATATAGAGAAATAAAGAGGTTTCCTCCATTAAAATAATGTTCTTTTCATCTGCAAAGTCAAAAGTCCCGGTTTGGCTTGAACACCCCTCACAATATAATGCTCTGTACAGTAAGTAAACAGTGGTAAGGCTGCTCACAGAGCTAATATAGCAGCAAATAAAATCTATGACAAATGCTTGAAGATTCTTCTGAGAGCAATTCAAACAGCATCGACTCAATCCCACTGAGTATTCCTAGGGATAACTCTTATACTTATACTGTGTGGTTTCCTTTAACACGATCTCTGCCACTGCATAATGTTTGATGAATCCTCCCCTGGGGAAAATAACAATACAGAGGATCTGATTCACTGTAAAAAAAAAAAAACAAATAGGATCTTAATAACGCTTGGAAAAACGATGCTGATTCACTAAATGGGTCTATGGAGAATTGTATTTGTAATAAATAGAGACAATCTGCGGCATCTACTGTATACCTGAAAGCTGTAGAAATAGACTGTATTTGGCATATTGGTGATATTTTATAACCCAACCCTGACTGGTACCTCTTCATAATTATTTTTAGAGTATTCATACTGAGATGTAAAGCTTCAGTTGCATGTGCGTTGCCTTCATTCTACTAATTACGTACAGTAGGTCATTTTGAAGGTTACTCATTACACTACAATTCATTTTATATTTTTAAAGCAGTGGGGATGAATACATTATTTTTTTTTCATTTACAAATATATTTACAAACTATATTCAATCTATATCCTTGTGTTAAACTCACATGAACTACAGCAGATCTTTGTTTTCAACTTTGTCTCACCTGATCTGGATCCATTTATGTGAGTCTGACCTTTCATCAGTATCCTTGGGGTCAATGCTTTCACACTTGATCTAAAGCCTTAGATTTGACTCTGCTGTGCTCCAGGCTGATGCTTGGATTCAAGACTGCCTTACTAGACCTTGCTCCATGGATTTGACTCTGCCTAGTTTGATCGGGATCCTCATATTCAGCGCTTTCTCACTTGATCAAGATTTTCACATTCTACTGATCCTTGTGAGATGAATTGAACATTGATCACCACCATCAGTGTACCTCAGCCCAAGGCCACCAACCGCAAAGAGGCCAAGGCCACCAAACTGGCCTCCAAAACTCCCCAGATCTCAATCCAATCAACCGTCCATGGGATGCACCAGACAGTTCAATTCCTAGAGGCCGCTCCACAACCCACAGCCCCCAAAAGATTTCCTGGTGCCAGAAACCACAGGACACCCATAGACCTCTGGACAGCCACACCACAAAGGGCCAGAACCTCCGGATTGAACGTTATGGCTGACCGGTGTGTCTACATCAAATAAGGAATAATTGATCCTTAGAATAACTCTCACTCATTTGATGTAGATACTCAGATTTATCTCTAATTCACTTGATCGATATCTTCAGAGTCAACCCTGACCTTTGCTAGAGAAAAGGTCTACCTCAAATGGACACATTTGAGTTTAAACATCAGATGCGACCCTGACTCACACAGTCTAGGTCCTAGGATTTGATGCTGTCTAGCTTGATCTAGATACTTTGAGTCAACTTCGTCTAATGGTTCTGGATTTGCAGATTTGCCTCATTTGATCATGTTTGGCTGTAGCTCAATTTCTCCAGATCTTTGTATTTGATCGTTTGAGCTATATCATTAGGGTTGGATTTGTTTCACTTGATGTAGATCCATAAATTTTATTCCGGCTCTAGAGCCTCAGATTCATCACCACCTTACCTGATTTGGATCCTGAAAGTCAAATCTGCTTCGCTTGATTGAGATCCTTGTATTTGACCCTTTCTTATTTGTATGTTGTTTTGGATAAAAAAAAAAAACATCTGATAAATGAATCACTCCAATCTAAATAAAAATGAAGTAATGATTTCTTACATAGGTGCAAGTCAATTGAATAACCATGGCAACAGGCTGAACATTTAATGACCAGACGTTCATTGTTGGTAAAGAGAAGATGTTGTTTTTGATTTATTTTGCTGGTCCACCTACATCTGTCCACGAAATCTGTCCACTTTCCTTCCAACCCATATTAGATTTGATTTGAATCTGAGAATAATATTAGTCTTTCTTATATCATAGAGTAAAAAAAAACACACTTTTTTTTTTACTCTAGACACTTTTAGTCTAGACAACCAAATTAAAGTCTGACAAGGACTTAATTTTTACATTTTGCTGTGCATATGTGCTCACTGATAGCACCGGAACCTAAAGGATTTCATGCTATAAGCTGTACCAGCAATGATTCACAAACTAGGAAGAACATTTACTTTACTTATTACTAATTTCATTAGGAATAGCGCTCAATAAGAACATTTTGTCATTTAAAAAAAACAGAAAAAAACAGCTCTGAATAGATCTTGATATACCTACTGTGGATAGAACAGCACACAAAGGCCGAAGCTGATTAAAAAAAACAGGATTTAGGCAGACATTGCAAGGACACCTGGAACATGCTGATCACAATCACTGCAGTAAAGCAAAAGACGTGAAAGGATAATAGACCGCTCGGTTTAATGGAGTTGACATGCTAATTTTAATCACCATGTGACAGCTTATTTGTACAGTGATGTCTAAAACACAAATACCATGGAAACTATATTTTAAGCTTCTCCTAACCTTGCATGAATACAGAGTAGAACATAGGCTCTATGTTTTCAGAGATAGATTTGTGTCTTATTCATGTCTGGGACACCGACATCATCATCAGCCTACTCCCTTTAAATAACCTGGACTCTGACTCTCAGTATTGCCTAACCATTTGGTTAGTTTTCTATCCTGGATGCAGTAAAACAAATAAAACTACATTCAAGTCTGTCAAGTTTGTGAATGTATCCATTGAGTTATATTTGACATTGTATGTATCCATGTATATTAGACATTTTGCACTCATTTCTTTCTACTGCACAATGCATGTATCAAATGGTTCCCACTGGACAATGCATGTATCCAGTGGTTTGTTTTGGAAAATGCATGTATCCATTGGTTTCCTTTGGACACTACATACAGTATATCCATAGGCTTCCATTGGAAAATACACATAGCCATTGGTTTCCTTTGGTCAATATTGGCTTCCATTAGAAAATGTATATATCCAATGGTTCCTATTGGACAATAGATATAGCCATTGGTTTCCTTTGGTCCATATTGGCTTCCATTAGAAAATGCATACAGTATATCCAATGGTTCCTATTGGACAATAGATATAGCCATTGGTTTCCTTTGGTCAATATTGGCTTCCATTATAAAATGCATATATCCAATGATTCCTATTGGACAATACACATATCCCTTGAAAACCATTGGAAAATGCATGTATCCGTTGGGTTCCATTGGACATTGCCTATGGCAGGCAGATATGTATGGGGGCGTAAAAGGTGACATATTCACAGCACTTGGCAGAGGATCTTATCCAGTACACCTCACAGTTTCACATTAATACAACTGAGCAGTTGAGGGCTTACTGCCTTGCTTAAGGGTCTAAAAAGGGGTAGGTTGGTAGTACTTGGATTTCACAGTCTTATTAGCAACAGTCCAGTGGCTAAACCACCACCCATAGACTTGGAATTATGATCGACAGACAATTTTTGTCAAACAAATCTTTACATAAAATCATGAAGGGATAAAAAAGGAGCAGTTTGTGTACTAACAGGTAATTGGTATTTGATTTTGATCTTATTACTGGTGTAGTCACAAAATATATTATTTCCTCTTGTCTCTTTATTGTTGAGGATTATGGGTGCATTTTACAAACCTGACAATGTTTTACATGTGTATATTTAATATGAATCCAATGTTTTACTTTGTAAAAAAGAAAAAAAAAAGGTGTCAAATTAAAATAAATAAGCCAACAACTCTGGGTTCCCTGACAAACACATCACATATCACGTCGTCCTCCCTGTTATGCCCTGTTGCAGGAAATCTTGCTATTGTACAATTTACACTATCATGATGCATTTCAAACCTGACACACAGCTCAGCACCGCATTCCAACCCAATGATTTCAGCATACATTGTTAAGACGCTTTCTCTCAGACTTTGTCGAAGGCTTCAAATTAATGATCACGGAGCGAACACGCATGCCACCCTCGTCCTGAATGGAAGTTTTATTTATTTATTTATTTATTTATTTATTTATTTTTTGCCTTTTGTCATGAAGTTGTCTAACTATGCGACTCTTCTTTCAGAATATCGAAAAGGGAATAAGAAATTGCACCTGACACGTCCAAGCTTTGAATTCCTAACATGAACAGAATTTGCCCTCTCCCACACACGTACACCTACGTGCCTGCACAGCAACGAGCTGTTAGAGGCCAAGGCGAAATCAGAAGGGGGGAGCCAGAGAGAGAGAGAGAGAGGAGGGGACGGCCGTATCAACACCGAGCTGTGAATCATCAACATAACTCTAGCAGTTGCAGAGCATTTGAAAGATTTCCAATTTATTTATTTATTTATTTAACATGTTAAAAATTTCGAGCCTGTAATTCCAGACTAATGAGCGCTACATTTTTTTACACGAATTCTTTTAATAACGTGACAATATAATGACACCATAGTACAAACAGAGGTTGTAAATCACCTAAGTTATATAGTGAGTTTGGTTTGGCTGGGATTCTGACATATCGGAAGTGCACTGAGCTACCAAGAAAAAGTCCAAAACTTCACAAAAAATTCATTCTTAACATGCTTAAGGGTGCTTGGGCTTGTCTATGGAGAGGAAATCCCTTCCGTTTTTTATCTCAGATTGATCTCAGAATCATTAAAAAAACCTCCTTATGTTAACTGATACCCTTTTGGAATAAATATTACAGTAATTCTAATCATCACCAGCTGCATCACATTGTGTTTTTATCATATTTAATATTTTAGATATGCTGCTGTCTGAGTAATGAGGCCTATCTTCAGACTCACAGGCTGCCATGACTGTCAAAGATTGCACTTTTGGTCATTTCACGACTCACGGCTCGACACAAACAATAACACTTTTTAGTGCTACTTAGTGCTGAGACTTTTTATTTATTTCGACTGACTGTGAAACACTTAGTCAGACATGCAAAAATGACTCAGATCTAAACCTTCCGCACGATCGCAGAAAAGAAAGTCAGCTCTTTTACTCAATTCCAGCTAGAGACTTAACGGAAAAAGAATGAATCATAACCAGGTATTTCACTTAATACCTACTCGAGAGGAGTGTTTGCTGGGCTGCGCTACACATACAGTACGTTCAGGAATAAAGGTTCCGTCCAGCATCTCCGGTGATAAAAGCTTAGTCCAATAGGAGTCAGCTGACAGATGGGTGGCCAAATCTTGTCTACTCTTCTTTCGTAACTGTCACTACAGCTCTGGAGCTTCACCAGAACAACACCCTGACTGAGATGGCAGTTTACTGCAAGGGCAGTCACACATGTGTCACTCCAAGAGGCAATTGCAACTCCAGGGTCCGGGTTTGATTTCCGCCTCTGAGTCTGTGCGCATGGAGTTTGCATGTTCTCCCCTTGGTGGGTTTCCTCTGGGTGCACCGGTTTCCTCCAGCAGTGCAAAGATTAGCGTGTAAGTGTGTGTATGTGAAGGACTGGCACCCAATCCAGGGTGTACCCTGCATCATGCCCTAAGTCTCCTAGGATAGGCTTCAGTCCCCTCATGACCCTGTGTACAGGATGAAGTGGTACAGTATAGATGATGAGTGAGACGATGAAAAGAAAAAAACGAAAAGAGACAGGAAACCTATACGGACATGGAACTTCAAGCTCAGACTTATAGCTACGAAGTGCCAACATTACTCACTACATCACCATGCAGCCCTATATACCTTTATACAGTCTTGAGTCACTGTGCGGCTTAACAGACAAAGAACATTCCTCTGAAACTGCTCGGGTACAGGGACTGGACTGAAAATGAGAGCCAAAAATGTGGCAAAAATGAAAAAGTCGAGAACTATTCCTCAAGATGACATTAAAAATGCAAGAAAGTCTGGCTCTTTGGAAGCAAAATATTAAGACTGACATGAATGTAAAAAAAAAGAAAAAAAAAAAGCATTGAGTTCTCTGAATAGCTTCTTAATGGAAAACTGAGTTCAGTTTGATGTTCTGTTTGATCTGCTTTGTATGCCATGATATTGGATGAGCCAGAAATGGACAATTTTCTGTGTGTAGGCTATGAATAAAATAGAAAAAAAAAAAAAAAGCATAATTCATTAGAAAAAATTACATTAAATGCAACTTGAATCAGTCAGTTGATTTTTTTGGGATTCCCAATTTTCTTGAAACTCCACAAAACATGCAAGTAAGTGAGTTTACTCTACACTGGCTCTAGATGTCTGGAATAGCGCAGTGGTAAAGGCATTGGACTCTGGTTTAGAAGGTCCCAGGTTCAAATCCCATGCCTGCCAAGTTGTCCCTGTTAGACCCTTGATCAAGGCCCTCAACTACTTGCATGTATAATGAAATACAAATGTAAGTCTCTTTGGATAAGAGTGGCACTTTTGCAAATGCCTAATGGACTGGAGTCTAATCTAGGGTGGATTTACAGTTCACTCCCAGTATTCCTGGGATAGATCCTGGATTCGCTTACTTAAGCTAAATGAAAAACCGTGGAACGGTAAGGAAACTTCAACTTCATTAGACTTCACTAGAACGATGCGAGAAATGAGAGCCAAAGCTTTAATCCAAAATATCATTTCATGTCTTGAAAATAAGTCGCTTTTTCAAAAACATCCAAATTTCATCATGTGGAGGGTTTTCCAGGCTTCAGCACGTAATGTACTTTAACTGTCACATGACTGCCTAATTTAATGCAAACGCCAGAGGCTCAGCATGACAGGAACGTCTGTGCCCACATTTCAGCCCTTCATTGACATACTGTCATTCACCGTACAGTCTAAATTCAATCTTGCCAGAAAACCCGGCTTACCTTTTAGTTTGCTGAGGAAGCCCTGACTTATTCAAGCAGCGTTCGCCATTTTTAGCACTTTACACTCTCAAGCAGGAGTAATACAAAGGCGAAGCATGGCATTCAGCCCATTCAGCCCAGGGGGCAGCGCTAACCTCCGACAGGGGGGCCACTTACGAAAAACGCAAGTGCTGCCAATAAAAGAGTGTTATACAGAAAGGAATATTATGGTGTATTAAATATAAACTTTCTCTACACGCGTTCCCCTTAGACTTCAGCGCAAAAGAATATCAAATTAGCTCGGTGTGTCTCTGCAGATTTGCTAGAGGCGATTCATTAATTCCAGATGAAATGACAGCCGCGAGCTCTGGTCCACTGGCCTTGTTTCTGGTCCCGGCGGACCGGAATGACACATGTGTAGTTTTCTTTTAAGTCTGACTTACTTTTTATCTGTGTCGAAGGAGGCCGAACGTGTGATGGCTGAAAGTGTGTCAGCTGCGTACAGGGGGGGAAACTGGGTTACATTGCAAAGGGCTGTGGGATTGTACTATTAAGGGGCAAGTGTGATATAATAGGTTAGAGCTCTATAACGAAGGGAAAAGTGAACACCTTTAGCATCCAACTCTGGAGTCTTAGAGGAGTTTCAGAGCTCCAAACACTCTCAGTAATGTACAGTAACACTTTTACTACATGAATTGATGCGCAATCACTTTTTATTTTTGATAAGGCGTTGTCGTGTGGTATTATATCGAGGCCACAGGTTATTATATTGAAGCCATGACTTAATATGCTGTGGGATGCTCATTGTTAATACACGGCCTCCAGTTTATTATTTGGTGGAAAAGGGCAGAAAAAGTATATTTGCTTTGAGAATTCACTTGATATCAAAGTGTTGCTAAAGCCATTTCATAACACCAGTGACTCCAGTATGTCTTACTCATAGTTCCAATATTGTTGTTGTTGTCGGTCTTTCGGCTGCTTCCACCGAGGGGTCGCCACAGCGGACCATCTTGGCGCAACTTGGCACAGGTTTTTACTCCGGGTGCCCTTTCTGAACTAACCTTCTCCACAATATACTCACTTCTTTGTCTCTCACTATGTTAAGAAACACTCACTCCCTCACTCATAGTCGTGGAAGCCTATCCCAGGGGATCCAGGGTTCACTAGGTGGGGTACATCCTGGACAGGGTGCCAATCCACTGCAGGGTACACAAGTACACGACCACTCACAATACAGCGAATTTGGGAATGCCAATTAGTCTAACCTGCATATCTTTGGCTTGTGGAAGGAAACTGGAGTACCCAGAGGAAACCCACCAAACACTGGGAGAACATGCAAATTCCAAGGTGTGTATCGGACCCTTGACCCTGGAGCTGTGAGGTCACAATGACACCTCTTAAGAAGCAGAATTCATTAATTTATCTGGCCCTATTATAAAAGTATAACCTTAACATTAATGGCTAGAGGAAAAAAAACATCAATGCTACAAGTTGATGGAGGTTTGTGTTGACCTCATAACAAACTGGATAACCAGGTTTTTGCATTTCCAAAGAAAGTTTGCAAGACTTTAGGGCAGTGTGGGTACATGCCACCCACGGCACGTAATCCCTTAACGAAATAAACTTATATAAGCATTGGAAGAAACCTATTCCAAAAGCCGTCAGCCTTAAGACTGTTTTCTAACATCATAGCATCATGAGGTCTGAGGTCATGAAGTTAGACGTCTTTTTCGGCAGTCGAAATGTTAAAAGGAAAAGACAAAAAAAATTATAATGCAGCTTTTTGCCAATTTTCATGTCTTCACATAATGCATCAGTCAAGCCATAGATACAGTATAAGATTATTATGATGCTTTCAGAGCTGAATTTAATTACAATGTCATGGCTAATTGCAAGCTATGGTCATCATTATACTCAAGTCAAACTGCTTTATTTATTCTCTTTTAAGCCTGACTGACAAAAAAAATAATAAAGCCACCAGAGTAAAAAACAAAACAAAACAACGTGACTGTAACATGTGTCACTTATGTGCCATTTCTACCTCGACACCTTTAAACTAGAGTGTGGGAGCAGAGCAGCTTCTGAAGCCAACATCTTGGCTGAGCTTCACTTCATCTCGTCTGCTGACTGGCTGACGTCATAAGACCTTTGCCAAAATTCTGTTTGGAAGGATGAAGCCTCTCATTCTCATTGGCACTGGAAAGCTCTAAAAGCCTCAATAAGGAGGATTTCAGGACTATATCTCTCTCTCTCACACACACACACACACACACACACACACACACAAAAGAAATATGGGTCATTAGAATGAAAAGGTGTCTTCCTTAAATTAAATGGAGATTAAATCGAATTCCTGCATATAAAAACCTGCTGTCGTTTCAACTATGCATGAAGGAATTGAAACAACAATCAGTCTAGTCATCCTTTGCTTGGAGAAATAATCAGATTTTGAACGTAGATAAATCACATGACATGTCCATGTTTATTCTGTCATTGCGATTGTCATAAATTGAAAGAAAGCATCAATTTATTAAACTTGGAGGTACGGTTGCTGAGGAGTTAGCACTGTCGCCTCGCACCTCCAGGGTTGGGGTTCGATTCCTGCCTCAGGTCTGTGTGCATGGAGTTTGCATGTTCTCCCCGTACTTAATGGGTTCGCTCCGGGTTTTCCGGTTTCCTCCACCAGTCCAAAGACATGCAGATTAGGCTAACTGGTCGTGCCCATAGTGTGTGTGTGTATGTGCGCGTGACTTGCATTGGACTGGCACCCTGCCTTGTACCCTAAGTCTCCTGGGATAGGCGTCAGGCCTCCAGCGACCATGTACACACGTTAAAGCGGTATAGACGGTGAACGATTGAGTGAACTCTATTTTATGCAAACAAAGCTACAGACTTTACATAAGCTCCTATAATCTTCAGCATGAGCCGTTAACTACGGTATATAACTCTTCAATTCACATTATTCAAATGACTCAAATGTCTCAATCTCAGTTAAGAAGGCTGAACTTAATTCCCTGTAAACGACTATAAAAACAACTTTCTAACCTGGAATCACTTCAGAGTTTGGAACGCTGCAAAACCTACGCGTAGCGACGCCCCCACTAAGAAACTCCGCACCAGCTGACAGTGTTACTCACTGCCACTTTCTAACTGATAAGCAGCAAAAGGCCTTAAGGGAAGGACCGCACAGAGAAACTCTCAAATAATAAGACTCAGGAAGATAGGAAGATGTAAAACTTCCAGTGAGTGACAGTAAGCAACAACATGTCCACCAACTGGAACATCAATTTCACATCCACACGTAGAACCTCACCAATTAAATAGTGACTTACCAACAAGTTCTCACCTACCAACCTTGTTAGCTTACTGGTTGAGGAACATAATATGAAATGATTGGTTGGATATCAGGACAAACTGGATACATAACCAAGTACAGTAAATGATAGAAACCTATATAGACATTCAAGACGTACTTCTAAAGCTGGTGGCTGGAATAAGGACTGGTTTTGCCAAACTTCGCCAAGCTACTGTAGGTTCTGTATGCTGAAACTACTTTAGATGAGAGGCAAGATGTTTGACTTTTTCTACTATATAGTGACATTTTTTCCCGCCGATTTTAGACGTATTTTGTTTCACTCTGTTCAATATTCCACGTTTGTGAGCCGAGTGTCAAAAATTTCCAGGCCAACCACATCTCATAAACTACAGAGAATACCTCAAACTATCCCAAAATAAATGAGGAAAAAAAAGAGACATAGCCTTCCTCAGCTTTTGCATGAAAACAAGGTCACTGGTGTGTGCAGTGTAAACCCTGCAACGAGAAATACGCAAAGCATTTAAGGGCATTCGTTTTCTCAATTCATTTTAGTTTTGAAACTCTTTTTTTTAATTGTATTTTTATGTTATTGAATGCATGCACAAATGTAAGCAAGATGGACTAAGCTTAAACAATTACTATTTGAAGTCACTGTTATTTCTGCTTTATTTTAAGTTTCTGTACCTTACATACAGTTATGGTACAGTATTTGGTCATAATGACGCCCTCATCCAAAATGACTTACGTTTATTTATTTTTTCTTATCTCATTACACATATGAGCAACTGAGAGTTAAGAGCCTTGCTCAAGGGCTCTTCAACAGTGGCAACCTCATGGTGCTGGTGTTTGACCTTAGGACCGTCCAATCAGTAGACCAAAGCCCTAACCACTGAGCTACACCTGCCCCCTTATTATTACATCCAATATCCCAGCTTGTTAGGAACAGGATCAGCCAAGATACACCATCTCGGAAGCAGATAGAGGTTAAGAGACTCTGTGGAATCTCAGCAGTGTTGGAGCTTGAACCCCTGACCTTCTGGGTGGATCCAGAACCTTACCCATTGAGCTTTCTTAGCTATGCACAACTTTACCCTTCACCAACCAACTTCAGATGTTTGGGGGGGGGGCGGGGGGATCTAAATCTAAATAACTATGGATCTAAATAACTATGGATCTAAATCAGCAACTCACACACCTTCTTGAAAGTTGAGCAAATCAGTGGAAAACAGGTAACTCAAAAGATATAATTATTATTTCAATGGAAATTAAAATGCATAGTGTTGCAAACGAGAACCTGTTGTGTAAATGGTGGGCTTTTGCTCAACCTCCACCTATGACCAACCCATCCACCGCAAATTAAGTCCTGTTTTTTTTTTTTTTGTAAAGTAGAATTAGCTTCATCACATAAAAAAAGTTTCCCTAATCAAGAAAGTATTGTCTAGTTGAGAACGCAACCCGACCTACATGCACAGGTTACACCTTTCAGAAACCTCCATCAGACCAAAATAAAGAACAGATGCGATTATCCAGGAATCATTTTGGTGAGGATCCAGTCTTACTCAGAGCTCCGGCAGCTCGTTCTGTCGCATAGCAAATCAGTCTGATGATAACGCTTTTATATAAGCCTGAACGAAAAAGAGGGGAGGGTTGTGATGTCGGTGTGAAAGTACGCAGTCTTAATGCTTGCGTTTTCCTGCACACAACGAAGCTCTGCACAAGTAGGAGGAATATGAACATGAACATAGGTTTGGTGTGAAGTTTTTCATATTGCTGGCTGGGGCAATAGATTTAAAATATACAAGGAGTGTTCAAGTCAAAAAGGGATTTTTATTGCGCAGAATAATGAAAGAGTAAAAAAAAAAACCTTTGTAAGCCGCTGCTACGCTAATGCACTTATCCCAGAGTTTCACTAGTGCTTGGATATCATCAAGGTGGAAACTTTTCTCAGCCACGATCAGTCTGCTTGCTTCAACCCTGACACCTTGGCCTCCCAGGAACTCCTTTAATGCCCCAAACATGTTGAAATGGCTTGGAGCGAGGTCAGGACTGTACGGGGGACGTGGTAATTCCCAGACGAGCTCCTGAAACGTGTTTGTGAATGATTGTGTGTACAGTTCCCACGGACAGATGCGTCTCTTCCGCAATTTGGCGACGAGTTATCTGTCGGTTTTCAAGGATCAGGCGCTGAATGTTCACAGGAACGACTGCAGTGTGCTTTATATTGATGAACGCCGGGATCAGCGTTCATCAATATAAGGCCTTATTTTTTATGTTTGCACCAGTCAAATATTTTACTGGACTGAAACTCTCACCACTGTAGTGTGCTGGAAGTCTTCTGTAAAAGTCAATCTGTTTTATATCATCATTCACAAGAAAGTTCAACACAAGTCCCGGTTTGACTTGAACGCCCCTTGTAGTATATACTATTGGATGATGATTAGAGGTGTTAGGGGTAACATTGGATTGACGTGGCGGGGCTTAGCTCTACTAGCACATGTATACCAGATACTCTGGAAAATGTAACTGAAGGTGAGAGAGACATCACTTACCCGCTTAGCACAACAATAAAGTCCATGACGTTCCAGCCATTCCTCAGGTATGAGCCCTTGTGGAAAACAAACCCAAGAGCTAGCAGCTTGATTCCAGCTTCGAAACAGAAGATCCCAATAAAATAGGGCTCTGTCTTCTCCTGTTGGCGTGCAGACACATAGACATGAAGTGAATGACTCTATGAGCAAATCATTCAAAAGAAAGAAGTTCACAGGATTTCATTTACTTCTTTCTCTCCGACCTCGATTCTTCACGCAGTGCTCTCGGGTTATTTAGCTAGGAGACGTGGTTTTTCTTTTTGTATAACGGCACGGTGTCTAGACAGTAGGTGAGCTTGTTTCATCCTTTATGTTTTATTTCAATGTCTTTATTAAGTCGGAAAAGGAGAGGAAACGAGCACTGCGTCGTTACCATGGTTAAGCGAAGAGCAGAGATACAAAGATGAGTGAGAGGTGAGATTGTTTTTCTGTTACTGAACCACCATAAAAATAAAAAAGACTAGGATCTGCTATTAATATGACATTTTTCTTATTATGTTGACGAGTGCTTCGTCCATCGATTTGCAGTATCTGCCCATGAATCAGAAGCACACACAGAGCGCAAGGCCTGTGGGCGTTGCAGATATGACGTGTGATTATATATTAAGTGAACACATCCTCCACTTTTTTTTTATTTTTTTTTATGGAGAGATCACATTCATGGTATAATTCATATCTCACCCGAAAATTCTGACTAACAGGTCTTTACTGTTGAAACTATATATATATACTTGTACTGTTATACATACATACTGTAGTAAAAATCTTGTTGGTGTAGAAACACGCCATGAAATGACTCAGTATTTACTGTTTAAAAATTTTTTTTTTACTGTAACATTAATACACTGTAAAGGAAATACCCCCGTGTTCAAGAACATTGTTTTTATAAGTCCACAAATAGTGCATATATACAGTATATACAGTACAGTACTATGCAAAAGTCTTAGGCACTATATTATATGTTGTACCAATTTTGTTATGTATGTTTATCATATCTGCATAATTATGTACAAAATCATTAAGTATTCATATATAACTTAAAAAATTATAAATAAATAAATTTACAGGAGAATATATGCTTGGCTGTAAGGAAAAGAAATATAGTGCAAGACAGACCAGTTTTCAGATGGAAATGAAAAACCTAATGTACACTCCTGGGATTTGCATAAAAACAGAAAGGAGCGAGTGTGACAAAGTTAGCAGAAGAACTCATATTCTCCAGCAAGCTCAGTAAAACCTAACAGCTGTTTTACTTATAGTACTGTGTAAACGTCTTGGGCACATACAAACATATGGCATAAGCAAAAGATTCTTTTGAAAACATTTCTGCATAAAAGAAACTTCTATAAAGAGAAATAAAGAGTAATAAAATAAAAATCGGAAGTTTTAGATTTTTAGATTTGTGCAGTTTTATAAGAAAACAGCTGTTAGGTTTTACTGAGCATGCTGGAGAATACGAGTTCTATATGCGTTTCAGTTTCATTGTCCAACCCCTGTATATATATATACACAGTATATATATATATACACAGTATATATATATATATATATGTGTGTGTGTGTGTGTGTAAACGTAACCTAATACAACCAAAGATGAACAAACAACATATCACTTTTCACAGCGCCCTAATTTAAGTGCCTTTATCTAACAACATATTAGGTCAATCATCAGCCCTTGATTCATTGATCCAGTTGATCCACATTTACCCCAAGATCAGACCGTGAAATGCTCAGAGAAATACAAAAAAAACCTACATCACAGACCCTACAGGCCTTGTTGAGCATGTTCCATGTTAAAGTCCATGACAGCACAATTAGAAGAAGACTGAACAAGTACAGTTTATTTGGAAAAGTTGACAGGAAAAACCTTTTCTGTATAATAAAAAGCACAGAAGCACGACTGAGGTTCACATCTGAACAATGCATAAGACTACTTGAACCTGGGCGAAATGTAGTCATGCCACAATGGTCTGAAGCACACTAGTAAATCCAATAGTAAATCAGAATAGCTGAAGCAATGTTGTAAAGATAAATGGGCCAAGATTCCTCCACATTGATGTGATGAATTATTTAATAAAGTCATACAGGGAATGATTACTTTGTTCTTGGTTCTAAGGGTGGATCTACATGCCATTGAATTATAGGTTGCTTACTATTGCCCATGTGATTGCTTTTTCTTTTTGGTGTCATTTTTGTTAGTTGTCCATCAGAGGTTGTATTTTACTATACCATACACATACACACACATGCATACACACATACACACATATATAACAATCTCTTACCAGTCTTTTGGCCATTGGCGTCTTGTCCTCCCCAGGAAGATGCTGCTCCAGAGCCAGGACGACGCAGTTGGCGATGATGGTAGCCAGGATCATGTACTCAAATGGAGTAACAGTGCGGTTAAGGTTCATAGAAAACTCTCACAAGATAGAGGACAATCATGAATAAAAAAAAATAAAAAAAAAACTTATCCTCACAAGAGATCTTCAATGGTGTCCATGATTATGAAATTATGAATTGACTTCTTTTGGTTTCTTCATCAGCATGTGGTTAACAGTTTCCTACACTACCCACACTGCCATCTGACTACTAGTGTTGCTTTATCTGTACCTATTGTAAAGCAAGTGATGCAGCGGCGATTTAGTGGTTTGGTCTGTCTGGCTCTTTCGCTTTAATTTCTGTACACTGTGCTCAAACAGTTTTGTTTCCAAAAGTTACAGCTTTGATTCTAAAACAAGCACAAACTCCATCAACCTTATCATTCTGTTGAGTCTCTGGTCTAAGTCTAAACATAAAAATGCATTGCATTCGGGACTTTTGAGTCAGTCATCACTGTTTTAATGCTGGATTCCACATTAGTATGACGCCAAATAGTCTACTGGGAAAAAGAAAGTATGAGAAAATAAGCTTCGGATCTTTTTTAGGAGCCACACAGAAGGAAATTACCAGATCAGAACACAGCTATCATCTTCTTATAGGAACAATGAAAATACAGCACTAATCAACAAGGTATTACCAGAATCACATCCCATTCCATCACATCACATTTCATCCCATCCCATCCCATCACATCTCATACCATTATATAACATCACATTACAACCCAAACCAACACATCAAATCACACCACATCACATCTCATCCCGTCCCATCACATCATACCCCATCACATCACATCACAAACCATCACATCACATCACATCACATCTCATCCCATCCCATCACAACCCATATCACACCCCCTCACATCCCATCCCATCACACCACATCCATCACAATCCATATCACACCCCCTCACATCATATCACATAACATCAAATTACATCACATCTCATCCCATCACATCACATAACACCCCATCACATCACATCACTTCCCATCTCATCCTATCCCATCACATAATCCCCCATCAAATCACATCACACCCCATCACATCACATCACAATCCATATCACACCCCATCACATCCCATATCATCACATCCCATCCCATCCCATCATATCACATCACATTACATCACAAACCACATCACAAATCTCCCATAATTGAAATAAACCTGATTCACCCCAAAAGCAACACAGTAAAAAAATTAACTTCAGAGAAATCTGATGCTAATATGTGATTCTCACAATGATTTCCATTAGCTAGCCATTCACTAAAACTGCATGTGCATTGCGGTGGTAAATTACAGTGCCATCCATACTAATAGCTTTGACTCTAAATTATGTTCAATGTGCCTTGTGATGAGTGTTTTGAAAACCATTTGCACAGTGGTTATTCCGTGTAGGCGGCAGTACTGAAAAAAAAAAAAAAAAAAAGGAGAGAGAAAAAACTTCACATTCACACCGTATGCTGTGGTTAAAAGCCTCTTTGTAACTTGCACAAGAACACAGAGAATGAAGTCTAAAGTAAATTACAATTCTTCACCATACAATTCATGTAAATTATACTTCAGGCTTTCAAATGTTCTCGGTGCATCGTCTGCGTGGGTTTCCTCTGGGTTCTCTGGTTTCCACCCACCTCCCAAAAACACACTCATACTAAATTGCCCTTAGGGGTGAATGAGTGTGTGTGTGTGTGTGTGTGTATCTGGATCCAACACCTCCCTGAGCAACAAGTGGTTAATGAAGATGAATGAATAAATAAATGGATGAATGAAGATTCCTAAAAATAGACAGAAGACAACTGTACAAATGTCAGCATGTGCCCAAGGATGCTTAACCGTCCTCTCATTATTTATTACTTTCTCACCACAATCACAAACAATGCCATTTGACCACAATGGATGGCGTGATGAAGCTGTGGGACTCACGCCGTGATTCACGCTGAACAGACCGCGTCCACGCAACGACGAGGCGCTATAAATAATCTCGGGCTGTCGAGAACTTCGCACATTCGCTTAATCTCCGATCGGCTTCGGGGAGGTTAGAAACAAGCAACTCATTAAAAACACCTCAGGTGAACACAGACACTCAGACGTTTGCAGTGTTCTTCACGGCCGAGCGTATGTAAAAAAGGACAGGAGAGACAGACAGATTAAACGGTGGGGAGTGACACACGGACGGGAGTGACAGACAGACGCGCCACGGCGCTGTCGCAGTTTCACCTGCACAGAAACACAGAGCTTTCGAAAAACCACTGACATACTGTCATTCCAAAGAGAAAAACATCCAACCCCGAAAAACAAAAAAACAAGTATCCAGAGAAGCTTAGTGCAGGTTATGTTTGTTATCCTTGTAACTATACAGATTTATACGGTAGTTACTGAAAACATCATAGTAAATACTGTATCGTATGCTTAAGGATAATTAATTAGGGTGACATGAATAATTAATTAGGGTGACATGTTATTGGTGGGGTTTACCAAATTGAAATGGAATTTCCTATGGGATGAATAAAGTATCTATCTACAGTAATAATGTGTAACCAATAATTCTGTTTTCATCAAATGAAATACTTTTCTTGATTCCTATAAAACTGCTTTGCGATCATGACCATTGTTAAAAGTGCTATATAAATAAATCTGAATTGAATTGTATTAAATTAAATTAATTGGAAGCTTTTTTTCCTCTCTCTCTCTCTCTAACTGTGCACCCCTTAATGCCCCAAACATGAGATTCCTAAACAGAACACCAGGAAGTCCACAATGAGCTCTTAGTTCACCGACCAAGTGTAAAGTAAGTGTATCTGTCATATGTTAAACACTAATGATTCCATTAGCGTTAGAAAGTCTCTGTTGGTGCATTATTTAAAAGAGGCCTCGCCAACTATAGCGATCCTAATTGCGACTTCCAGTTTGGTGCAGCTATTAACTCTGAATGTCATTCAATTAATCTGGATTTCGGCCTGGAAATTTGCTCCAGCTCTAAGACTATTGTTTTATGCCAACAAGATGCACAAACAACTGGGACTCGGTGACGAGGCCCTCCTTTCCCGTGCCAAAATAATATGCAAATCAGGTATGATTTCCACATTGTTATGCATTCTTAGGGAAAGTGTCTTTCAAAATGAAGCGTTCAGATGAAATCCGACTAATTTATAACCCTGATGTTTTTACACAGAATCAGGGAGGAGTGTAAGTGGGGAAAATTAATCAGAAATTTCTTGTTTTTTCTCCAAGAAGACCCTGGATTTACCTCGACCTCGACTGGAGTAAGCGCTTTGTATAGAAGCTATGTTTAGCATATGTTGTTGTTGTTGTTACTATTATTATCTGATCTTCCAGGGGTCTCAGTTCAAACATTCAAGATTTAACTTTTTTATTTTTCTCTTCTTGGTCTTTGTCCTTTTTATCCCAGGGGTCTCTACATCAGAACATTCGATTCACGAGATCCGACAGAGGTTTTATGATGGATGCCCTTTCCGTCACAACCCTCCTATTTTTGGACCGGCCTTGGGACCAAGGACCAAATAGGGGGGCGGGGCTTGAACCCCTGACCCGCAACCCACAAGCTCAACCGCCTGAGCCACCACTGCTGCTAAAACCGGCAGGATTTATTTCGTTTAAAATGTCAGGGGAAACACAT
The DNA here is from genome assembly GCA_030014215.1 of Clariallabes teugelsi. Classification (NCBI taxonomy): domain Eukaryota; kingdom Metazoa; phylum Chordata; class Actinopteri; order Siluriformes; family Clariidae; genus Clariallabes; species Clariallabes teugelsi. Next base: position 8,127,446 of record JAQMYG010000001.1, on the reverse strand, counting down.
GAGCTTCCTTTACACAGTGCAATGTGGCTTTGGGCTGACTGAAAAATATATATTTTTTTCCCACTCCACAACTACATCACATCACAATCAATTTTACATTCATGGATAAAACATAATCTTGCAATTCAAGTACATCATGGTTTCTTACAGTATAGATAATTTCAAATACATAGACACTAAATGTCTGATTAAGTGCCTTGCATATATATACTATTTTCTAAGACATCTAAGTAATGCGATACAAGATGTAGACCCCAGTGACAAATGCTTTTACACCCAAATGTACATTGTAATGCCTGTTTTATGATAACTGAACTAACACTCCTAGATCATCTTGGAGTCTTGGTGGTGGACACCTTTAAAGCTGTGTTTTCATGTTTCTCGGCTTATCCCTGAATGTTTCCCTATTTATCTCCTCTATCCTAACACACATGACCTAACCTAATCCAAACCCTTCACAAGACCAACCTGAGTGTGTTTTATAGTGAGGAAAACACACGACCGGGCTCCTCTCTGGCTTAATACGATGACGGCGCTGTCCATAGTGCTGACATCAATCATCACAGAAGGAAAAAAAAATTAATAAAAAATTGTATTTCCTCCATTTCCAGGAGGTTCAAACACAATAGTTTTTCTTAGCACTCAAAGATGTTCATAAATGCCATCAAAGCAGAGTTAGCCACAACACAAAAGACCTGTTCTAAACATATTAAATATGAAGTGTACTCAGTGGCCACTAGATACACCCACCTTGAGGCTACAACCACTTATTGGCCATGTAAATGGTAGACCTACCATAAAGGTCACTTCATAGGTGTACAATTACGGACTGAGGCTATGCACGGCTTGTCAATCATTCTCCAGCCTGCCCGTCAATGGAAATCTACGTTTCCCGGACCAGATGTTATTTAAGCAACACTGATACTAAGCAACATCAAGACAGATGCGTTAAATTATACAGTAAATGAATGATGATGGTGTTATTATGGTGGTGTCTTTTACGTTGGTCCATGGGTGGATCAGATCACAGACTGTCCAGGGGAACATACATTAGGGGCTACAGCCAGTAATTAAAATGACATGATCTAAGGACCAGTATGTCTAGGTGGATCTAATGCACCTACCATTTGGAATAGATGCTCAGAAATTAAGGCGCCATAACTGTTTTTTGCATTTTTTTCCTGGGGTTAGGGTGGTATCATCAAGGGTGTATCTTTGATACCTACTGTATAATAGCCTATCTATCTTTTAACTGGAAAGGTGAATGTGGTGTGCCTTGAATCTGAAGTTTTAAGTGTATCAGTGGTCTTGTCGTCTCATCATCTATACCGCTTTATACAGGTTAGATGGGTTAATTTTTCCCTCTTCTAAAAAAAAAAGATTATTAATTAAAAATAAGAAATAACCCTTCCCAACAGTGTTTCACTGGTGGTACTTAATTAGTAACCTAGTAACCCAGTGTAAGGATCTATCTAGTGACAGAAACTTCAAACCCTTTTTGTAAGTCGCTCTGGATAAGAACGTCTGCCAAATGCCTAAACAGGGTCGGGGGGGGTCAGGAGCCTATCTATCTCAGGAAACTTAGAGCACGAGACAGGGTACACCCTGGACGGAGTGCCAATCCATCACAGGGCAAACACACACACTCACTCATACACTCATTCACACACTATGGGCAATATCGGAACACTTATTAGCCTTACTTGTATGTCTTTGGGAGGAAACCAGAGCACCCGGAGGAAACCCACCAAGCGCAGGGAGAAACATGCACACAGAAACACAAAAAAGTGGGAATCGAACACGCACAATGGAGTTACAAGGCCACCATTGCCGCCTTACATTTGCGGTTTCCAGTTAAATGATTTGAAAGGTGTACTAAAGGTACTTGATGGTACTACTAAGGAAAAGCGCAGTTTGTTACTCATCAATTACTCACTCACGCATCGTCTATACCGCTTTACTCTGTATACAGGGTCGCGGAGGGCCTGGAGCCTATCCCAGGCACAAGGCAGGGTACATCCTGGACGGGATGCCAATCCATCACAATGCACACACACACACTGACACACACTACGGGCAATTTGGGAATGCCAATTCGGAGGGAAATCGAGTATGCAGAAGAAGAAAACATGAAAAATGCATGCACACTCAAAAAAAAAAAAAAAAAAAAAAAAACCCTAACAAAAGCAGTGTGTCGTTTATTATGCCTACCCTTTATTGACCTTTTCAGAGTGCTACTGTTCCTGCCAGCCTACTGAATAGCTAGTACAGGGTGCAAATGTTTCGGGGTTCTTACTCACAAATTCATACACGCATGCACACTCACTCCGTCCCATTTATACCTGCAACGAGAAAGCCCGAAGAGCAGGAATGGGCACTAGAGCTGCCATGAAGAAGGCGATCATGTTGTTAATGGAGGTGAGAGCCACACTAGTGCCAGTCCTTCTGAGACAGTCACCAGTCCTTTCCTACAGACACATACAGAGGCAGCAAAGGAGACAAGTTAAACACACAGTTTTCATGCACCAGAAGAAATAAACATATATATATAAATCAATGATTCTATATATAAGAATCACTGACACAGCAGGATTAAGAGTATAAGAGAGTCTCGTACCTTAAAGGGGATGTTGGAGCCAGTCTCTGTGAAAGAATGAGCCAGAAGGAACATGTCATCCACCCCTATTCCCAGCGCCAAAAAAGGCAGCACCTGTAGAGAATTACATCGTTCTGTCTTAGAATCTATGAGAATTATGAGTTATGAGAATCAGTGCTATGAATGGCCACGTGTGTGGTGTATACCTGTGTAGTGGCAGCGTTGAAAGACAACCCCATCAGAGAGCATAATCCCAAACCTGCAGCTACAGACAGAGCCACCAGCAGCACTCCAGCCAGCCCTACTGCCCCCTGGCTCTTCGCACAGTCCCACCGGAGCATGGTCACACACGCATAGGCCAGCTACACGCAAAAATACAGAGACGAAAATAAATACTGGGTTATGCAACGGCTTAACACATAAAACAGCAGTATTTATACTGTATCTTAGTGATGTTTACAAAAGTAAAGTTTACCATGAGCAGGTATCCTCCTGCTACCCTGATGACACTGACATCAGAAAAGGACTTCATAATGTCATTGAGTGTGGTGGTAGAAAACGCATGGACGTTAGAGGACGAGTTCTGAGGAAGGCTTCCGTGGACCACCTAGCAAGAGAACCCATGATCACAAACCATTCGAGACAACTACTAGAACCGGTTACACAAACAAAAACAGACAAATATAGTACGTTTAAAATATTTTATATATACAGTATTTGCATAACATACACACAAAGCATAAACTGAACCCACAGGAAGTTTGATAAGCATGGAATAACGAGCACAGATGCCAGGGTCAGGGGTCAAATGGATCAGATGAGATTACCCTTCAGGCAACTCCATCAGTTCTATGATGCGCCAACAACCTGAAGGGGAACTAAATACCCCAGCACCACATTTTTTCCAACTCCACTAAAAAAAATTTCTCTCTATCTCTTTTTCACTCGGTTCTCTCAGTACGCTAGGTGTGGGTTACCTAAAAAACACTTTGCCTCTATAACAAGAAGCCTAACACTGCCATATTTGAATAATACACAGAACATCCTCCTCCCCGCCTCCAATTTTTTTTTCTTCCATGAAACAAACCCACCTCAGCCGTACCCTGACCTATATGGCAGGTAAATCCAGAGATTTAGTGGTGCTCATTTATTATTTAAAGCGTACAGGGACAGAAATAAATACCTCCACAAACTTTCTCTGCCAAGACTCCAGGATGGCAGTGGCCTTGTCCTCATTCCAGTTGATGTCATGGATTTCATAGTCATCCTTAAAGTGTTCATATAGCTGCTTGGGGCTCATGAGAAGAAACATGGTTTGTAAAGCCTCTGCACTGCAAGAGGAAAAGAAAGTGGCAGGTGAGTCACAAACGCGACCCTAATGACGACAATATAGACAAACAATGGTAAATTATAAAACTTAGACAGGGTTTCATTTGCTTTGTTTCCATTATGTTCCCTGTTATCCATGAGATGTTACTTTTTGGTCTGCAATACTACTTTATTCTGTCATTAACATTCCTATACTAAGCTGGATTCGAATTCAGAAGCTCAACCCCCTCAATTAAGGGTTTCTCGGGAATCAAGAGATGTCTCATGATCTTCGTCTCTCACCTTTGCAAAAACCCCTGCGAGTTCTTCATGCGTTCCCCGAGGATCAGCTCCTCCTGCCAGTGCATGAACTTCTTCGAGAAACCATGGCAGCCACCCTGTAGTTCCGCAGCAATATCTGGACTCTGAATGGGATAGCAACAAATTGAATGTAAACACCAATCTCAAATCTACAAAGCATGCATAACAGTGTGACATTCATTATAAAAGGTCCATGCCCACCTGACGCAGGTCCTTGTTGGGAGCGCTGAGTGGGCAGTCGGGGTCATTGGGATCGAGACATGGCCGGTTCATGTAGGCATGGCCTACTTGAGCCTTGTCCAGCATTTCCTTGAAACCTTCTAATGAGGTGAACTGGCTTAACTCCTCCATGAGCTTCAGAGGATCCAGATTCATCCACTGAATATCAGGCATCCCTCTGGAGAAAACAGACAACATGAAAGACATATATCAATGACAATATTAACATCACAGCTCAAGTGCTCATTACTTGCCTGGTCTCTAGGCAGGACAGCACTAGATTCTTGCTGGTTTCATTTGGGCCACAGCCACAGCATAAAGTAGCGTTTATTATCCTATTACACGGCTAGGGCATAAAGCGCTGGCAGGCCATGGACTCCAGAGTCATAACAATTACCTCTGCCTCCCAAACATCTTGATAAGGTGCCAGGAGCAGTCGCGGTGGGTCGATCTCCGCACTTACCCATTCAATACCCTATAGCTCAAAACTCATGCTTGCTGGGCCTCTGGCTAAAGACTCTAATCCACAGCCCTTCAATACCACCGAGCCCCACTCGAATCTACATCTGAAATAATGGCAAAGCACTATGCCCTATTGAGATGTCTGAGGGCTATATTTCCAGGTTCCATGTTCAGCGAACGAGAAAACACCTCATCATGGCCACTTTCAAATGACCATTTTCTCTTATCATTTTTCTTGCTATTCAGCGATGACATCATAGACACAATCACTTGCACAATTTGATGCAGGTTAATCTTATCATTGTGCCACAGCATCGAGTCTTTAAAAGTGGTCAGGATGCAGCAAATGAGAATTACTGGGAGAAAAGTAATACTTTCAGCCTAGTCATTGTTCTGTTTATATCCATTAAAATGATGTAAACTCAGGTTGATATATGCACCAAGGAGAGTGGGGGGTCTTTCACAGTGGCCGGTCCTGGCTGTAGAAGAGAGAGAGAGTGGGAATAGTGTCCTAACACTGGGCCCAATCTCCAATAACTCATGAAGAGAAGCTTCGAATAAAGCTGTGCCTCTCCCATTCCCACATACCAAGCGCCTTTGCTCCTGCCTGCAAAGAGAGCCTCCTTTATCTCCTATTTTTTGCTTGAGTGAACTGGCCTAGGTCCTTTTGTTTTTCCATAGATTGCTGCTCTTTGTTCTGTCAAGTTTTTCCTCTCTCTCTCTCTCTCTCTCTCTCTCTTTCTCTCTCTCTCTCCCTCTCTCTCTCTGCTTTTAAAAACCCTCAAATTTACCGAAGTGAAAGCAAGAAAAAAGACATTAGCTTCACCCCTGGCTTCATGCACACATGGTGAAAGACAAGAGGAAAGGAGAAAATCATTTGTTTGGTAAAGGGAAAACACTAAGCCCTCAAATTTCGAGGCAGTGGTTGGAGCTCTGAAATTTGCAACGGCCTCTTAAGTGAACTAAAAATAGCAAAATCACATACCCATCTATTGCATGTTCATCAATGTATAAACTCATTTAAATATATATATATATATTTCTTATGCTATAGATCTCGATCAGACAGAAACAAATGTGGCATATTTTGATAACTTGGGTGCATAGATCAAAGTTTGCTGTAAATTTCTTGCATGCTTCTCTCTTTATGTCTCTGTGCCCTAGACTTGAATAATGCCCATTTTATTTGTCGGACAACTTACAGCTCAGAACCCGAGCGATTACCATGAGAATGCACAGTGTTACCCAGTGCTGACAAAGCTGGGGCCCCCTCACTGATGGACACTCAGTCGTAAACCCAGAGAATGCTTACCATTGTTTGACCAAAAGCATACCCCCTCCACCCGCCTGGACACCCACCCCCGCCTCCTACCCACCCAGCAGCAACCATCTCTTATGTTCCTCCCTCTGTCCACTACCCATGAGGGCTTCTTTTCCCCTAGCTTTCAATGCAAGGATGGGTGAAAAAAAAATGGAGGGAGCCTCAGCACAGGTCTGATGACAGCACTAGTCCAGGTGATGATAGAAACAAGTCTCAGCTTATCAACAATCTTAATGGCGCTTTTGCTTGGAACTCGATGTCGTAGTTTGTCTTGCCTTTTGCGGGGGGCGCTCTTGTTAACAGAGCATATGTAACATCCAGGGAGGTCAAGTATGCCTGGTCATGTTTAACTTTAGCTGCGTGAACTGAGATATGCTAGGCATGTGTCACTATGTGCACGTATATGTGTGTGTGTCAGATAAGAGGGTCACACTTACGGTAAGTAGGCAGAGCCTCCCTGCAGTTTGGAGCCGTCCCAGAAGCAGTCCAGTGGGGTCACAATCATGCAGGGGAACAGCTTGTCAATCATCTATAATAAAAAAACAAAGCAATTTTGGTAAGAAACCATTTTCATCAATATAAAAATCTACATCACAACAAAGCTCTGAGCAGCAGTTAGTATTAGCTATATTGGTAACGTACCCTCTCAATCATGACGTTTTCTATTATTGGGACTCCAGATTTGAAGCAGATTTTGTTAAGATCCCAGGATCTGTGGAAAGACGTAATTTAAATTGTTAGACATTATGTTATGTCCCTATTGTGGCGATGCCTGCTCAGGTCTGCAATTTTTCAAAAAGAATGTTTCTTGAGGTTGCACTCACTTTCCATAAAGAGACACCTGGACTTTGCTAGCAGACACAGCTGCCTCCAGGTGGAGCAACAAAGATTCCTGGGTAAGAATATTGGTTCCTTCCTGTTTGGGTGTCTGTATGAGCATCTGCGAGGTGAACACCGCCTCTTCTCCTTGCTTCTCCTTTGTGTAACGCAATTCCCTGCTCACCCTACTGCCAGCTAAAAGAGTGGAAAGGGAAAAAAAGAGAGGAAAGGTGAGACTAAAAATCACAAGGGATATTCGGTACTACAGACAAATGGACAATTATGCTATAGGGTAGCTTGTTTTTATTCACTATACCCTTAATGATAACTATTTATCCAGTAATTGGTTTTGCATTGTGATAAAAAAAAAAAAAATCAGGTACAGAACGATTTAAGTTTAACAGTGCAACAGTAGATAGAAATCAGAATTCTCAGTAAGCGCGCCGGGCTTAATTAGACTCTGCAGTTGTAATTCCCACATGTATCTCACATCCAACCAATCCCAGAAACAGATGTGAGGGTCACATGAGACACTTTGGCTGGAAAAGAAAGGCAGAACTGTAAATTATATGACACCTCTAGTGCTGTCCCACAAAGATAGGAGGACACGGCTTTCACGAGACCGCTTGTAAATTCCTAAAAGGTACAGGGCTAGCCAGTGCCCAGTTCTGAGCCAACCTTGCCACCTTACTGTTCAATGAACACAATAAGCAGCCTGAGTAGGGCTTGAACAAAGGTGTGCGTTATCAACGAAAGCCCTACAACAAGTGGTTGTCAATCGATCCCGGATGTATGCTGAATGCCTCGCTCTTAATACAGGGGTCCAATCCGCAGGTCCTCATGTCCACCTCACACTACTTCAGTACTGGTCATGTGAGCGCTCCTACGGCTGACTTGTCATTTATTCCTGTACCGACCCCAAAAAGGAAAACGGCACCAAGACAGACATGCATTGAAAGCAGATACATGTATAACCTTGCAGAACTAGAGCGAGTGTGTATGAATGTGTGTGAATGTGTGTATGAACTATGGGCTTAGACAACAAAAGTTGCTGGATGGACCTATCTGGAGGAAAAGAAGAAAGAATGGACAAAGCCAAAACACTGTTCATGTGGTACACAGAGCTGAATTGAAAAGACATCAAAGGGAGTACAGGGAGATCTAGGGTCCAACCCCCTAATTAACGAACGCGGTGGTGAAAAGGGTGCATGGGGTAGCAATGGCTGTGCCAACAGGGTGGCCCAGATCAGAGCCTGTCTGTGTGCCTTTGCACATCCAAGCACATGATGACAAGATGCACCGACTGATTGACAAGCTATGTTTTGCCTCGCGCATATCACCCAGGGTTCGGTAACTGAGTACAATTCTCGCTTATTCTGCATTGAAAGCAGATTCAAGTGGCTATAAGAACTACTTGCATGACCAGTCTTATAGGGATGATGTATAAATTACTTACAATTTAAGGCAAGCTAATGAACACACAGCTGACACAGGTGATTTTATCTTCCATGGCGATTGATTACCTGCACAAAACCATTTAGTGTTCTCCTGCAATTGGGCGACATTGCTTCAAACATTTTCCATAGCGCTTTCCATGTACTGATCTCTCTGCAACACAGAAATGTGTGCTTGTTTTTTTTTTTCTTTTCTTTTCTTTTCGTCTTGCTGTTCTGATGCCATGTTCACATTTAATACATTCAGACATCTGCAGGAATCGAGCTGCAGTCCTTGGGCCTGTAATTACAGGGGCTCCTGAAGTAAATTATAGCTATTTGTGTCTGGTTCCTCCCATCTGGACCACCCAGATAGAGGGCCGAGTAAGAGCTGTTGCTCAGCCAGTCTCCAGATGGGAGCTCTGCTCTGCTCCACTCTCTCGCTCTCTTTCTCTCTCACTCTCTCTCTTTCCACCCACCACTGCTGTGCGCTTAAAGAGACAGGAGCACAAATACTTTCACAGCCAGAAATACAGCCGCAGGGAATGAGAGGAAATGGGCATAGGAGCTGGAATACGTATTTGAGAATGGAGAGGGTTCGAGTGCGTCGCTGCTTCGCTGTTTTCAGGGATAGGTTTTCAAGAGAACTTTGCTTTGCTCTAAAGGGGGGGTTTACTTGGCTACCCATTACAAACCACTTCAGGCCTGAGGGAGGACTATACATATATTTAATAGACAGATAGTTAATTTAAGGCAGGAAAAATAAAACTCTGTTAACATCCTATAAAGTGGTGGCATGTAGGCTATTGATCCATTAGCAGCCCATCTCACTCTCTTTCTCTCGCGCCTTGGCTGAGCCCCTCTTTTGTTTCGCCCATCATTTTTCACAGCCCTGGGAGTGACATCACCACCACAGGCCAATTATCTACCAGGAGGGTCCGACCACCGCTCCCAACCAGAAAAAACAAACTAACCTCAGTATCTTGTAAACGAATCACTTGCTTATCTACTGCCCCCACATTTTCTCCCATGTAGATGAAACACCAATGCTTAAATCCATCCTGATCTCTAGGACAGCGTTTCATATGACTATGAACAGGACTGGTGTGAGGGCCTGCGTTCCCAGCAGGCAGTCTGGAAATTGACACGTAATTAAGCATGGAGAAGAAGCCCTCTTCCTTCATGGGTCAGCCCTCTGCTGGACCCTCTCAGCAGCTTTGTCCTACACGCCCATTTCTGCCCATCCGACCACCCAGGAAGCCATACACTGTACCCGACCCAGTTAGACAAGGACACCGGGCATGACACAAACATAATACTTCATGCTTACCCAGCTGTTAAATATCACAACGTAGACTATCCTGATAAACATCCATAAAGATTTGAAAAAATAAACTCTCACCACTGTGAACAACAACAAAACAAATTCATCTGACCAGGAGAATGCAATAAGGATCTCACTCCAGGATCATTCTAAGTGGCTTCTAGTGTGTGTGTGTGTGTGTGTGTTTGTAACAGTTGCAAGTGGTGCTGTAGTGTGGAGTTGCTGGCACCGAGTCCTCACTCCATTATACCAGGCCACCTTCAAAGTGTTGTGGACCAGATTAGTGGGATTAGGAGGCCACTGAAAAGACCCATGCTGATTTGGAGGAAGTCCCAAAAGGAAGAGTGCTGAAAGAGACATTTTTACCTGGCTCTGCCACCCAAGTAAAAGACCAGAATCCTGACACACAAATGAGTGCCAGCGGAAACACAAACACGTACGGCAGCATAGAAAACCGCCGAGCACAGGCCGCATCTGTTCGCCATCTACGCTCTTTCGCCTTTGATTCGTCTTATCCATCCAGGCTCTTTGCTTCTCGTATTGAGGCCACACTATGGTAACAAAAGGGTCGTTTTTGGCCAAAGTACAAATGTTTTTGGAAGTTGCAGCTCGAGTGCAACTCTCAATCACAGATTCTATGAATGGGGCATCCCTGAAGGAGCATTTGTGCCAGTGTCTACTGGCCCTGGGCGAGATGGAGGCGACTCCACCTCTGGCTCACCCAGACCTGAGGCAAGGGCATGGAGAGAGATTCAGTGCACGTCTTTGTCACTCTCGTTTCCAACCCTTTTTATATGTTACCCAACAAACAGCGAAAAAACTAAAGAGAGAGACCCACTCAACAAAAACAAATGGATCGAGACTTTTCCCAGGCAGCTGAAACAATGTGTAAGAAAAGAGAGGGATGGATTCACTTTACCTAAAGAAACAATGTCGAGCGTGTTTCTGTCAAACGCTAAGAGTTAGTTCTTAAATAACACTTTGATCAAGAAAAGAATTTAGGTGAATAAAATCGAACCAAAAAAAAAAAAAAAAAAAAAACTCAAGACAGATTACAAAATTTAAGCTCCTGTTACAATCTATTCAATCCTGATGCTTCTGTCAGCATTGACATAAATTTCCACTAGCGCTGGCATTTAGGCCCTGGCCATTTCCATATGTATAGCCAAGTCTGTACTAATTATGCTAATCATCCCTAGTGTTGGCTGCTGTGGAAAAATGCCCACATTAGGCACTCCAGTGGCTGCTAATGCAGCTTAATGTGTAGTTGAAACATACATTCATCCCATGCTGAAAAGCAAAATTTTTCCACATTGCTGGTCTTATTCAGACTGGAAATGAATTTACTAAGCCCAGGAGCCATTTTTTATTCTACTCAAGTTCTAAGATTTTTCCCCCCCCTTTCCTCTAAACCAAAGAAGGAAACATAAAAAGACCTCTGTATGTTGTCTACATAAAACATATATAGAAACGTAGAAAACCTAATTTATGAGGACAAGGAAACCTAGAGCTCACAACCCTGCAAAAAAATATCACCATTAAGAACAGAGTGTTGTCTTCATACAATTCTCCAACTTCTTTTTAAACACGGTTTTATCACACAAGCGTTTCCAATACTGTAAGTACCAGACGATTCTCTAAATTGTTGTATTTTGTCAGTGATTTTGTATCTTGTTTGACCAAACGCATTGATCGTGGTACGAGACCTGAAGGAAGCGCTCGGGACCAGCTCTTTTGCTTTGAAAGTGATTAACAGAGCAGTACTAGGGAAAAGGGAGGCCTGCTGAATTGAGTATTCAACTCCTAAGCTGTTCTTGAGGATGGAGGGCTGTGGTGGATGCATGTCGGGGGTTGGGAAATGGAAGGGGGTGGGCTGAAATAAACATTTTCAAATGACCCAGGTTGACTCTGGCCTTGTTTGTTCTTTCGACTGGTGAGGTCCGAGTTTCAGCAGTATGAGTTTATTTATGTAGCTGGGCTGCTGCGACCTGCAATTCACGTCCAATAATACTTCACAGAGCGCTCTTTCTCTCCAAACTATTTCTCCGAGTTACATTTGCCTAGGGTTTTTTTTTTTTTTTTTTTTTCAATTTGTTTACATGACGCTTCCAGGATGCTGAGCATCTCCCATGAATTCCGCGAGGTCTTCGGATCGCACCTCGCGAAGGTCATTCATGCTAACGTGGAGAGGTTTGTTTTCCCAGCATCCATGCTCTTTCTCAGTGTGTGTGGTGACTTTAAAAATCTCAGCCAAGCCGGCTACCCAGAAAGCCTTGCTCTCTCTCTCTCTTTTTTTTTTTCCATAATGTTTGCACAGCTTGCTTGTGTTGCCCACGTCTGTCAAGCACACCAAAACTGTGTCAGGACAGATGAGATGAATTAACCTCGGCTTGTGCACGAGTACACAAACATCTTTTTCTGTTTTGCCGAACGGTGCTGTCCTTTAAATCCGTGGACGGTTTTGTAGGTTTCAACCATTGACCGGTCCATTCCAAGGGGTTTCCTGTTAACCGCGTGACCATGCATGAATACACTTTGGTCTTCCCAACCCACTGCAACGGTACGGCTTGTAAATAACAAGCTGTTGTTTATTCTTCCTTCTGAAAGGGAAACAGACTTACATTCTCTCGTGGGTTCCTATATGATTGAAACAAGATGGTGGCCACCTCAGAGAGTCAGGGTGAAATGACTCCTACTTCATTCTCCTAACAAATTACCTTGGGCAACACATGGTGCTAAAAAAGTTGCCCAGTGTAGCCAACTTTAAAGATAGCTCCGATAAAACACTGCTCTCCCCTGCCCCCAACCCTTCACCCCACATTCTACTTTATTACCCCTCTTTTCTTCTTACTGACAATGGGGACCAGCTCACACTTTCCCAAGCTTCCAGCGAAGACCTCAGCCCTCTTTAACCGAGCCAGACTATTTTTATTTTTCATTAAAAAACTATTAAAATAATGCATAGCAGATGGTAATAATATAAGCACAAAATTGTGTTTACCAATTATAAAACACTGCTGAAATAACAAACCCGGAGCTGAATGAAAAGTGTATATAAACACGCTGTAGGGACTGACGCACTGTAGCACCGTCCCTTATGAGTCTGGTTCTTCTCTATGTCTTCATTACATTTCAGAAAGAACGAGACACCAGGCTTAAAGCATGCTTCTGAAGATTTACTCGGCGTGCTGAAAGACAAAACACGGCAGTCGGAAACTCCTTTGCGTTGTTCTGCGGTCGCTCGTTGCACATCACTTAAGGAAAGGAAGGCGGAAGCAATCACAGATACCCGGGTGGTCCTGGTGGCCAGGATGACATTTGGGTGGGGGGCAGAGGTTGCGTTGATGGTGCAGCTGTGACAGCCTTAGGCTATATGACAATGTGGCAGATGATTTTAAATGCCCAGCCAGACAATTTTCCCTTTTACGTTCTCGCTTTCATGTAAAGAGCTTCGAGTGAGAGTTTTTTCATTTTAGATTCCGATGTGTCGCTGTTTTACTGATTTACTACTTTTGTCCTACAACATGACAGAACTTTCGAATAAACACATGCAAACAGTGCTATCCCAAGATTCATTAAAAATGCCTTTCCTTTGTGCGTATGACTTTTGTGTTTGTGTGTGTGAGAACTAACCTCTCCTTGTTACCAAACCACTTACTCTCCATTCAGTAGTGAGCAGCTTTGTCAATGGGCTATTGGGGGAAACAACGCAAGCAGAAACTTTAGTAACATGGGCCCTGCCTCTTAAAGGCACAGTGCTCTCAAAGGCACAGCATCTGTCCCTCTCTCGGTGAGCCTTGTGCTTCATGTCTGCTTTCCATAGCCACTCTAATTTGGTGACAAGTCCCCGTGCATGGCCCGCATACATCACTTAGTATGCAATAAAAAAAAAACTTAACATATACATGTGTAGAAATATATATGAGAGCATTCTGCATTAAAAAAAAATGAGTGCGAATAGCTGAATAATAAAAAAAATTACATAAAATTAAATCAGTTCCACTGGCTAGACCTTAACGTCCCTGGAACTCATATTTCCCATTCACGGAGTCACGCAGTAAGAAGTTACTAAAACTAGATTTATAATATGGCTATGATGTGAGCACATGTCAGTGTATGTGTTTATGTCCTTATGTGTGTAACAGGTGGGTAAACTTCAGCTGTATTCACTTTTTTCCCCTGTCGCTGGAGGAAAAGGGTGCCTTTATTGTTGAACGGAGTCCAAGAATAGTTAAGGACCACACAGAGAGCCGGAGGGGGGGGAGGGGTCAGTGCCTCCAAGATGGCTAACAATTCACACAGCCCATCTGTGCAGGGGATCAGCACCACTGCGAAAGCCTAGGGGGCTTAGAAGGAATTTGGCAGTGTGAAAAAAACAAATAAAGATGCCCCGAAAAACGCAGAGATAAGTGAGGCGTGCAGAAAAGACGTCAAATGAGGAAGGGGGAAAAAAACAGCGCAAAGGCAAACAATACTGCCTGATGGGGAGAGAACAAGAGAAGGCTTGCATGCGCTAAAAAAAAAAAATTTAAAAAAAAAGAACACTACTTGTGCGTGACAGAAGATATGGAATTCCTGAGCCCACAGCCCGTGTTCAAAGACTTTACTACTACACACTGCAATCACACACACAGAGTGGCTGGTGGAAAAAAAAACAAAACAAAAAAAACACTCAAGAACTGTACAGCTAGGAGCAAAATCTAATTTTCAGTACCCCGCTGTCTGTCTGCTTGTTTGTAGAGCAGTAAAACGGGGAAGCTTCTCCAAAAATAGGCAGCGAAGCAAAAGGAATGGTGTGCATGGTCAGATGGTGCTGTCTCTCTCTTTTCCTAGACCCCCCACGACTTGACACCAGAATGTAACACTCACAAACAAGTTCATTTGGCTCACAAATACAATCCACAAACATCCCAGCCAGAAGAAAAAAAACAAAAGCATGGACTCACCTTCCACCCATAGCTGTTCAATGTCCGTTTCAATGGCGGCCACTCGCAGGCCAACTGAGAAAGCTCCAAACACGAGGAGTCCAATAAAAAGCACTTTTCCACAGTGTCGCTGAATATGACAACCCAGAGTAAAGAGGAGAGCCTGGAACCTTGCCCGGAGCCACAGCGGAGCTTTCTGACCCGCAGCCTTCCCCTGTGACACAAGAGAGGGACACTTAGTCACTTGGTCCATAGACACTTATTTCAGATTTACAGCAATGCCACACAAAGCCTGAATCTGTGAAACATGCATCAACACTGTGAGGATTTTATGTTAGAGCCATTTAGTTTATAAAAGTGAGTTTATAAAGAAATTGTTTTTTCAAGTCAAATATTTAACTCATTTGAAAGAGTCTGATCCTTGCAAATAAAACTTCTAATATAAACAACAGTGCCATTTTGCTGGTGTTAACCTATAACAAACTTATCAATTGCATGGCAGAAAAGGTGGCACAAAACAAGATTTCTACTAAATGTACTTTTATATTCTTGACACTCCTTACAAACTGTATTTTTCCTGCTTTGTTTCTATAGTTATTTACGCCATCTGATCAGTTCACACTCAAGACTAAACACAGACTTATTTTCTCATGAATCCATCTGACCTGGGTTAAACGTTCAAAGCCCTGCATGAGCGAAATGCTATTGCATAACTTTGATAACTGGAACGCTGACTGAACTGCCCAATGAATTAAACATTATGTCAGTGAACCACAGGACAAACTGAACGCTTCTCTCTGGAGAACCACCTTGCGGGACCGGCATTCTTATTTCTTTTTAACCAGCCAGTAATCAGCGCCTGTGTGAGACTGTTTGGCTTCGAGGGAACGGAAATGGTGATTCTGAACTATCTAGTTTCATGTGCCAAGCAATTCGAACGTCACAGCTTGATGTGGACCACACACATGCACGGCAGTCTCTATGTGGGAGCGAGCTTCATTTTTTTTCTTAGGTATTGCATTTCTTAAAATATTTCTTAAAAGCAAAACATTTTCTAAAAAGAAATACAGAAAAAAGCGTGCACGTATGTAATAATGTATGTATACGTATTATTTAAGATTTGTTGGACCATGATTTCTGCTTTGCTTGTAGGGCAAGTTTGGTTCAGTCTTCAATCTTTTTTCACTGAGACAACTTTGATCTCTGTTTAAACATATTACAATGTAACAACTATAAAGTTATAGAATGTAAACAATAAAGGGAAGTAGTCTATACTTGTATAGTATAACTAACATCCAGATTAAAGTGATAACATCAATCAGAGGAAGGCTTGCTTTTAATCTATTCATTAATCCTCATGGCTGCTGATAGAGTAAAGTTTGAAACCTCCTTTAGGTGAACTGTGTACAGGAATGAAGCTGGATCTTGGATCATAGAGCTAGTGCATGCTCAGAGCTTCTGCTTTAAAAAAAAATAATAAAAGAAAGAAAAGATCCGTAGATCAAAGAAAAAGAACAATATCAAAAGAGAAAAAGCGCAACATAGAAGGTTCCGTTAATTCAACTGCGCGTCCTGTATGAGCGCGTTCACACTAAAAACAAAAACACACTACTATACTAAAGATGTCTAAACTATAGGTGTCCCAGTAATAATATTAATAATAATAATGATCATAAATAATAAATAAGACAAGCACGACCGCGAGCACCGGGTGCACTCCGCCGGGTTTTCTGGTCACCTTGGCGATCTGTTTGAGCGCAAAAGCGGCGTGGCAGTAGCTGGGTCTGCGCGTGAGGTCCGGGTTACCGGAGCGCGTGTAGCTCGGGGGGGAAACTCCAAACCCGTCGGCCCCCGGCACTCTGGGAGCCGCGGCCATAGTCCAAGCGAGACGTCGACGGGGCGAACAAAGCGAGAGCGCGGCGCCGCGCTAATCCGTGCGCGGGAGCGCGGAGAGCATCCGCCGCGCGCGGCTCCGGAGATCTCTGCGTGCTAGTGGTGTTCCGCTGAGCCGAGCTCCTGCAGCACCATGCCAACATCATGGGCTCGAATCCGGGTAGATCCTTCGGTCTTCATTCGGTCCGGGCGCGCTTTCCTTTCCTTTTTCTTTTTCTTTTTCCTTCTTAAATCACGAGAGACACGAAGAGACAGTGCGTCCTGAGCGGCTCTGTCCGGAGGAGTGTGTCCGCGCTCTCAGAGCACTTCAGCATTTGGAGGAAGGCGAGCCTGGAGAAAGGGGGAAAAAAGCGCTTTGGTTTTGATGGAGCTGCGCTCTGGTTCTCATTGGCCGAAGGAAGAGGCAAATTACTTTGCAAACATCGCCTATTATTAGCTGCTAAGCAACAGCTCGCCGGAGCGGAGAGAGAGAGAGGGAGAGAGGGAGAGAGAGAGACCACCCAGGCAGAGCCCTCCAAAAACCCCAGAGGCGGGAGGGGCAAGAGAGAGAGAGAGAGAGAGAGAGAGCTCTTTCAGTAATCCAGCACTGGGAGTTCAGGCGCAATCACACTATTGATAAGAAGAACTGAGTTTTATTGTCTCTCATATCACCAAACACTATCACAAGTTACCTATTAAAGAAGCAAATCACCACACAGACTCTTATAGTACTACCATCTGTTATATAATCACATACTACATTTATCAATAAAGGCATGAAGAAACAAATCCCATTCACATTTTTTTTTTCTTCTTCACCTCTTTATAGCTTTGGAATAATTGACCCTGTTTCTGTGATTTGAATCTCAAATCCTTTTCAGCTCCAACACCTACATAGTAGTAGAAGGGGAAGGGGAAGGGGGGCGGGGGGGTATTGGAAGTACCTTTTGGGTCTGAATGCTTGTCACTAGGGTGGTGTTAATCTTATGCATTACTCATTATTTACCTGAGAAAGTGAATATAACCCAGAATATTTGTCACCCTGTCTGTGAAAAGACTTTTTTTTTCTTCTTCCTGTTTGTTTTTGTGATTCATAGTTTTCTACAGAAAATCATAAATAGGTTGAAAGACTTAGGCTAGGCTTTCAGAGACAGGGGCACATTTAAAAAAAAACATTGAATACATTGATTTTTTTCTCTCTCTCTCTCTTATATGTCTGATCTGAACGTCCAAAATGTAAAATGCTTTCATAGAAATCAAACTAATAATATAAGAAATGTATGTAATACTTAATTTACGTCTTTAGTGTATTTCTAAACTTTATGATTTTTTTAATACAATTATTGTATGATTTATTTAAATTATGATGAAAAGTTGACATGCTTCTGTAAAGAGTTGGTATATACACCATCCAAGTTATATATATATATAAGGTTTTCAGTAGTCGCACCATTGTCAATACAATTTTTCATGTTTAACTGTGTGTACATTTTCTCTCTCTCTCTCTCTCTCTCTCTCTCTCTCTCTCTCTCTTATATATATGTTACAGTAACATTGATCTTAATTATAGCTGCTTGACCTGGGACTTTTGGTATCGTAAAAGCCCCACCCTTCTGCACAAGATGTCATTTGCGATGAAATGATAAACTGTAGGGTTTCGCTGATTTCGATGCATCTACGGAAAAGCTTAGTCATGTGTACAGTCCAATCAGGTCTCTTGTTCAGTCTTCAGGACCGGAGTAATCTCACCCTCCATTCATTGCCAGTGAGGAGAAATGATAATGAATTTAACCATGAATTCCTCCTTTGAGTTAAGTGATAGCACTGATAACTGACTCCCTTTTCCTGTAGTGTGCTAGTATCAGGCCTAGTCTTGAATTAGAGGGGTGTTGGGTTGAGCTGAGGTGAACATGTTTGCTCAGACTGAAGGTGTGAGATTGCATCATTCATAACAATGGGCCTAGCTGTGATATCAGCTAGGAATCATTTTATTAATTTGTAAAAACACATCATGATTATTAAAGGGTTACTCCGACACAACATTATGCACTATTTACAAATGCAAGTAAATGACAAGCTAGTGTAGCCTTATTTAGTACACACACACACTAGATGTCATATATTTAAAAAATCAAACCCATTTCAGTCAAACCCAGTATGCTGATTTCCTACCACACCAGATGGTGCTGGAACTGTAGGCAGCAGGAGAGGAGGTGGGTGTCAATCACACGCATGAAATATAACACACTCTTATGCAGGGTTATGAAGCATGTGCGTTTGCTCCAGCAATGGCGAGAAAGACAATTATGGTTATAGTTTTTTTTTTTTCTTTCTTACTTTTTTTTTTTAATTCGATGAGGGCTCATGTGGAATGCGAGGAATTGCTCCGTGTGGTCAGGGCCCCTTTAAGGCTAACAAACTGAGGGAGGTCCGGCCTGACGTCTGCAGGCCTTGGATAAATAAACTCAGGAGATGACCATGTACTCTCCAGAAAGCTGCCATCATGCACCCCCACAATGTAAAAACAGCCACAGGCATGTGCCTCGTTTATGCTAATATGCTTAGCTAACAGCTGACGATATTAGCGCTTCGCTGTTGTGGATTTCATTTATTGGCAAGAATATTCACACTTTGAACAACAAAATGTTTAACACATTCTAACTTTATTGTAAGATGTTTATATTAATGCATCTGTGTATTTAATTACCCCCCCCACACACACACACATGAATAGGTGTGTATTAACTTGATACATAATTTTACAATAACATCTTTTTAAAATATATATATACATATATATATATATATATATATATATATATATATATATATATA
>JAQMYG010000001.1:8066730-8085481 GCA_030014215.1 Clariallabes teugelsi | reverse complement strand
CACATACACACACACACACACACACACACACACACACACACACACACACACACACACACACACACACACACACAAAACATAACTTTTGACTTTAATTTCTCTGAAAGGAGCATGAGAAAAAATTTTCACACACGTACTGGACACCACATTGTGCGCTATGGCCATTTGAATGAAGTTTTATTGTGTGAGATTTTTTTTTCTTGGGCAGGCATTATAAATGATGGTTTGGTGGCCCCTTTGTGGATACCCTTACATAGACATTTTTACGAAGTTAGCAAGCACTGAAGAACTTTTTTTTTTTGAGTAGAAAAATGCGACTCTGAGTCTTAAATTTATGTGTTTATTTCAGGGGCAGTACTGTGACCACTGCAATGCCAATAACCCTGAGAAAGCCCACCCAGTGAGCAACGCCATCGATGGCACAGAGCGCTGGTGGCAGAGCCCGCCTCTCTCCAGGGGGCTGACGTACAACCAGATAAACGTCACGCTGGATTTGGGTCAGGTGAGTGTACGATGAGAAACACACACGGTGGAATCTGCATGCTTTGCCAGCATCAATTTCTTGGTTCTTACTTAATACACTTATACACACATTCTTGTTTTATATCATTGTGAGGACCAGTTGGCTAATTACACTAATTAATACCATGAACACACTTTAACCTTAATCTCAATAACCAAAATATTTCAGAACATTTTGGTTCATTAATAAAAGCAGTTTTTTTTCTTTTTTTATTCATAAAGCAACTTGGAGATCAGTCAAATGTCCCTATAAAACCGCAGACAATAGTAAAAAAAAAAAAAAAAAAATCTGTAGGGGGCCTCTGGAACCAGCATTCATCAACATTATATTATAAATCTGTAGAAATAAAAGAAAGGTTTTGACTGTGCATTAGTCAGAACTCGCTCTTTCAATGATATCTTTACATTTTATACATTGGACGACCTGAAACGACACAGCATGGCTTAAAAAACTGAACCTTCAAAGATGAATGGACAGATGAATGTTTGTTTATTCACCCTGCGGGAAACCAGTTTGTCTCATAGGTTCCGAAACCGGGGCGCTACAGACAGACATGTATGCGATGAAATATTAATGTCAATTAATATTATTAATATCACCTTTTAACTATTTTTACACACTCTTTTCCTATCAACAGCGGTTACTTCAGCTAGTAATAAATACATTTATTATGCCTCAGGGCCCCTCTACAGCCCTGGGGCCCCAAGCAGTCTCCTGCCTTGCCTGTTGACGTGCAGTGCCTACAGTTTGTCTAGTGTCCTCGTCATGATATAAAAACATACCCCCCATACACACACACACACATTAATTATGGCACGGATTCTCCGAGAACCTTCCTTGGACTTGGCATTATAACTATTTTTACACACCCTTATTTATACAAGTGACTGCAAGCAGATTCAAATTGGCATTTCCTAAGACAGTGTCTGTCACGTTACAAGTTGCCTGAGCTTCAGACACTCATCCCGCTTGGTTATGATGAGAAAATGTACGTGTCTTCCCGCTTTGACAAAAAGTCTCCTCAGGCTAAAAAAAGAAGAAAAAAAAAAAAGACAGGACGAGGACTAATAATCCCGCAGGTTTTAGTGAGCACTGAGCCTCTGTCAGATACTTTTTTCGGGTGCATTCAAGGTTTCGGCACAGAGCACAACCCCATATGAAGGCCCTTTTTAGGGTATAATGCTGTATTTTTATTTCTTTTTTTGCTTTTGCTTTATTTCTAAGTAGGTCATCTTTGTTTCTTGGGGATTTGTGGGAAGCTAATGAACTGCTTCTGCCTTTTCGTGTCTCAAGGGAATAAGAAGTACTGTAAAAATAGGGCTTTATTATTAGAGAATTAAGTCTGCTTTTTACTGTATTGAATTCCTGTAAACGGTTGGTCGGATGTAATTTTGTAACAGATAATAGGTTTTTGGGTTTCTGCACTATAAGTGGCTTATCAAGGAGTTAATCTTCCACTTTCTCTTTTACTTTTGCTTTTCTTTTGTTCACACACTCTCTCTTTCACACGCCACACACAAACACACACAAACACACACATATCCACCTGTTGAAGGATGCAGAATCCCGGCGCTTATCACGCCAGCGAGACTCTGTTCTCTCAAAAATAGCCTGTGTGTGTTACTGAAAGTGTGTGTCATTGTGTTTATTTATAGAGATATGTGGGGGTTTAGAGACTTTGTTTAATACAGAGAACAGCGCCAGTCTCCTGCACTTAAAGAGCTGATTAAAATGTGTAAAGAACACACCAAGGTTGGACCTTGGATATACTTTAGCAATGTCAGTGTAAAATCTATGACAGTGAGAGAAATTCCAATGAGGACGAAAAATATGAATGAAAAATAATGATTTAAATGTATTTATTATCATTATTATTATTATTATTATTATTATTATTATTATTATTATTTGTTATAAAGGACCTAGTTTTTAAAAAATAATGGATTACTCACAAGTTTACAGAATGTACTTCTTGGCACTTAGGAAGAAAAGTGTCTTGCTATTTTACAGTTCCTGCTCCTTCAACATATATTACATTTAATCATTGCATTATTCTAGCTATTTATGTACATAATTATTATGCATATAAATAGCTAGTAATACATGCATTGTATTAATCCTACTTTTGTGGTTTTTGCTATGGAAACTGCCTCAGATTTCACTTCTGGGAAATTCTTTACATCCCTCTGATACCATCAGCCCTCAATGGCTCCTCGTATAAACTACCGTAATGGAAGAAGCCCTTAAGATGGGAACAGGGCCATGATCCAGAACGAAGATGATGTGGGAAAGCTAATAAGGGCATGTTACAAACTGGAGACTTCATGCTATCTGTCTGCCTACTTTTTTTTTTTTAAAGCTTTATGGTTGACTCATAATAAGGAAAAAAAAGAGATGGCAAAGGAAATGAAGAGAGAAGAGGAAAGAAAGTGGAAAGAGCAGCAAATGAAAATGGGGGAAAATAAAAGAATTGGAAGAAAATTAATAGAGAAAATAGAAAACAAGAGATAAGAAAAAGGACGTAAATGGGAAAAAAAAAGTAATAAATGGGGAGAGTAAAAAAAAAAAGAATGGAAAATTGTAAATGTGACATGCAAAATAATGGAAATAAAAAGAGGAGCGAAAATAGAAATAGAAGAAAATTAAACATATAAAGAAAAGTGAAACAATACACGGACAGGGCAAACAGGATAAGAGAAGTGATAAAATTATAAAATGCATACACTGGCAGAATACACAATATATACCAATTAGCCGTAACATTAAAACCACTGATGAAGTGAATAACTTTGATTATAATGTTACCGTGGCACTGTGAAGGTGTGGGATGTACAGACGATCCCAGAAAAATGTATACACACTTCATTAGTTGATATTTATGTCCTTTCTTAAAACACAAATTGAATTATGGGAGCGATGTTTCCTCTGAAGATCTATTGTTCCTATCATGCGATGCATGTATTTTTTTTATGTTGAAGTGTGTATACATTTTTTGGGGGGCCCTCTGTATAAGACAACACATTAACCCCGGAACTTGACATTGTTGTGTTGGAAGCAAGAGAAAAGGCCAGGCGTAAAGATCTGAGAGACTTTAACAAGGACCAAACTGTGATGGCTAGACGTTTGATTCAGAGCAACTCCAAGGCTGTAGCTCTTTTGGGGTGTTCCTGAAATCCAGTGGCAAGTACCTACCAAAAGTTATCTACAAAAGGACAAGCAGTGAGCTCATGATAAGAACATAAGGGTCATGAGCAAGCAAGGCTTATTGATGTACGTGTAGAGAAAAGATGCTAGCTGCATAACAGTTTGACGTGTATGGGGTTGAGACTTGCCAGATTGCTTATACCCACGTACAATGTTGTTTAGAATTGGAGCTTGGAGCAGTGGAAGAAGGTGGCCTGGTCTGTTGAAGCTAAATCTCTTGCACATCATGTGGATGGCCATGTGCATGTGTGCTGCTTACCTGGGGAAGACATGGACCCAGGATGCAATATGGAAAGAAGACAAGCCAGCAGAGACGGTGTGATCCTTTGGGCAATGTTCTATTGGGAAACCATTAATATGTCATTAATATGGATGTTACTTTATCACAAACAATTTACCTAAATATTGTTGCAGACCAGGTACAACCCTTCATGGCAATGGTAATCTTTAATAGCAGTGGCCTCTTTAAGCGGGAATGTTACCAAACACTGTTCAGGAATGGTTTGAGAAACATGACAAAGTGCTCAAGGGTGTTGTCACGGCCTTGATACATGGAGGCCTCACCTAGCATCTTAGAGGACTTGAAGGATCTGCTGTGGACGGCGTAGTGCCAGATACCGCAGCACACCTTCAGAGTACTTGTAGAGAACAAGTCTCAATACGTCAGAGATGTTTTGGTGGCACAATGTCGATACAATATGAGGCAGATAGTTTTACTGATGAGGCTTATCAGTGTACAGTAGATGGGTTTGTCTTCCTGACCTGCCTTATTGCCTGCACTAGCACGTTGGATGTGGAACAGTTTCCAAATGTTTTTGAATCTCTTGTCTGTTATAGTGACTGCATAGCCTTTAATTGATTGGCACAATCCTATAGTCTGTCTGAGAAACATTTCAAACACTTGGTGTTGGTCTTGAAAGGTAAAGTTGTTTGTCTAATGCTCAAAATCAATATGTGGTGAAATATATTGCTCTTTTATGTGGCAGTTTTATGATTTCGGTGTTCATTGCATACCCTTCTTGGAATCATGAGACATTTTTGGACCGGAGTGTCCAGACCTAAAGCATGGAACATTGCTGGGGATTGACCTTTAATACCACCTGCCTTTTCCAGCCTTTCAGCCATGCACACAGGTGAAGATATAACAGCGTGCAGTGGAGCTCTTTGTGGTTTACGCTTTAAAGCCCACAAAGATTGATTTGTTTGAGGGAAAGTCTCTCTGCTTAACTTGGCTTATGAAAGCACATGATCTTTCCTTGGAAATATATACCTCATTTGTTGTTTAACATAATGCCTTTTAGGTTTTGTGTGTGTGTGTGTGTGTGTGTGTGTGTGTGTGTGTGTGTGTGTGTGTGTGTGTGAGAGGATAGAATAGAAACACGTCTCTCCATGTGAGGGCCATCCCAGCCACCTGTTTCCCTCAGTTATACTAATGCTGCTCTTATTATTTTAAAGGCCGCATTTTGTCCTGCCGCTTTGGAGACCAGTTCAGAGCGTAACAACTGTTTGTCTCTGTCTGCGGCGACATCAGGTGATCGTTCATTTGCGGAACATTCTCTATCACTGAGCTCGCACACAATATATATAGCCTGTGGTCTAAAGCAAGTCATACACGGGTGCCATATAGTCGCGCTCTGATTTAACCGGAACTGATAATGAGGTGATGAGTGGGGTGAATTAGGTGTGATAAACCAGGAGATACTGTATATTTAACCTCGGGTCTTCAAGTACACTCAACACGAAGACAAAGTGTTGTGTTGTGAAGACATTGTGTTTAGTTTCCTTGATGTTTCACCCATTGAATGAGGGAGATTTTAATTTTTGGAGGCACACCAAAGCACAATTAATGTTCTTTTGCTAATATTCTCACTTTCAGTAAGCACTACATCCTGGTTAGAGAATAAGAGTGAGCTCCTGGTTGGGATGACTGTCCATCCAAAATAAATGTTACTGTTCTTTGTGGCAGAAAATGGTTATTATTTAGTTTTTTCGACAACAACGTCCTTTATTCTTAAGAAATGATAAATTATTTTATGATATTACATTTGCTACCCTGTCCAGGGTGTACCCTGCCTCGTGCCTGAAGCTTCCTGGGATAGGCTCCAGGCCCCCCGCGACCCTGAATACAGGATAAAGCGGTATAGAAGATGAATGAATGAATGAATGAATATTACATTTGCTATTTATTTAGTACCACTTGGCCAAAAAAAAAAAAAAAAAAAAACCTATTTGCACACACTAATGTTTAGTCTGACTTTGATGATGATGTACAAAATGATGGCCAGTTCGTGTGTGAAAATGATTCCTCATTCTCCGAGAAACACTTTTTAAAATTTATTTAAATGTATTTTTATATTTATGGAATATGGTCGTGCCATTAGGAGGGGAAAACTCCATAGATGTGAGTGACACCCTGGTCATT
Source organism: Clariallabes teugelsi (assembly GCA_030014215.1). Lineage (NCBI taxonomy): Eukaryota > Metazoa > Chordata > Actinopteri > Siluriformes > Clariidae > Clariallabes > Clariallabes teugelsi. The sequence goes on along the minus strand of JAQMYG010000001.1, from coordinate 8,079,332 downwards.
TAGTACATTATGGTCGTCAGCTGACTTCATTTTAGTCTAGACCTGAGCAACTGAAGCAACACCAGATCCTCCAGAGGCTTGTACAGCTGCCACTATGCATGATGGGTGCATCGCTTCTTACCCTGACACGCCCATCGCTCTGGAGTAGACTCAATCTGGACTCATCAGATCACATGACCATTTTCTCCCTAGTTGTTTCTTTGCTTAGTGCAGGCTCTTCTGAAACAGTGTCCTTTTTGTGGGAAAGGCAGTATATTTCTCTCTACTTTGTGATTCCCAAATTACTTATTACTATTGTACTACTAAATCAGTGATACTATTAGATTTTTAAAATTAAAATTTCTTTCATCTGAAGAATCAACTATTTGTATTACTGACTTTTCTGAGAGAAAAAATACAATAAAATTAAATAAAAGATAAACGTTACCCATTTGTCTGTCTTTGAACTCACCATAATGCATCTTATTTATTTATTTTTATCTAGATATTGAATGCTATAGTTGGCTAATCATGACAAAAGCAAGAGAGTGAATGAGCTATAATTTGTTTGCTAACTTTCAGTGCTACCCGTAATGAAAGCCTGGTAGAAAAGTATTTTAATCAATAACTAAAATATATATTCTATTTCTTATTTAGCTGAAATAGATATGCACATTTTATGGGTTAAAATCAGCTCAGAAGACTTGTCCAGTTAGCTTGTTTTAGCTTGTTTTAGCTAGCTCATGACAGTAGCAAGAGAGTGAATGAGCTACAATTTGTTTGCTAACTTTCAATGCTACCTGTAATGAAAGCCTGGTAGAAAAGTATTTTAATCAATAACTAAAATATATGTTCTATTTCTTATTTAACTGAAATAGAAATCAGCTCCAGTTAGCTTGTTTTAGCTAGCTGTGTAGTGTTAGCTTAGCTAGCGTAGAATGTTGCAGGTGAGTGAATGATCTGCACTGTGCAAACAAATCAGTGGATTTGGGCTTTAAGGCTTATTAATTTATATAAGGGGTTTTATTATGTACTAAATTAAATTCCTGTCAGAAAATGTTGTATTTTTATTAAAGATGTTTTATAGTCTTCTTTCCCCTCATGCACAGTTAATTTCTAACCCTCATCGCTTCTCGATTTCTCAATGCAACAGTGACACCGAAGTGTTTAAAAACCCTAACACTGCTGGTACAACTGATACACTCATATTAGCACCAATCACACACACACACACACACACACACACACACACACACACACACACACACACACACACACACACACACAGCCACCTCGAAACAATCTGCTCAGTGCTCGTCTCGTTCCTTTACAGTGTGTATGAATCACTATTTGTTATATTGAGTGTTTACTCAGTGGTGCAGCGGGTAAAGTTTCCGCCTCATGGCTTCAGGTCCTGGGTTCGGGTTACTGTCAGCGTCTCACATGCTCTCCTACCAGCCTGAGCTCTGGTTTCCATCCTTCTGGCTTTCATATTTCTGTAGAACTGTAAACATGTCGTTGTAAAAACCAGAACAGGAGAAAGTAAAGCGAGGACATGGTGGAATTTACAGCTGTCTGTGTTATTTAGAGTTAATGAGACTCCTAACCCTTTGGCCTGAGGATGCTAAAGTGTGTTAATTGAGTCTCTGGTGGTGATAGGCTTGTTTCTTAAATATTTACCTACCGATTCCTGCATTTAAGTGGATGGAGAAGGTTGACAAGATGGAATCACGAAGGCTGGAGTTACCTGTCACATTCTTGCTGTGCTTCGGCATGACGGATGATCAAATACGTTCTTTCCGAACACATTGCAGGTCCTTCTGTACGTCAGGTACCCACAGCGTGTGTTAAGTAATAACAAACAAAAGGGGGTTGATTTAAGAGTGTTTGGTTTTGAAAGTTGAGAAGGTAGCATGTCTTGTGCAGTCAGTACACGTTAAGGCACGAGTGTGTGTTGTTCCTTTTGTATTGTGTTTTTATTGCTGCATGCAGGGCCGGGCTTGTGAAGTGAACACACAGAGGTTCTCTGAACCATTTATCCTCTAGCTTTGTTATATTTCTAATCAGTTTTATTGATTTGCAATGAATAACAATAATATTTCATTATTCTAAATGAAACCAAATGATTTACATGACATTTTCTGCAATTTTTATTCACATTTATTCATCAGTTACAAAACCTTTGATTAAAAAGTCTATATATTATTTACCGTATATGTAAGCGCTATGCAAATAGATTATCTTCAATAAATAATTAGTAATATAGCTAAATATGAGATGTTCAAGTCAAACCGGGACTTGTGATGAAATTCTTCTTTCATGAAGGCATAAAACGGATGGACATTTACAGAAGACTTTAAGCACAGTACGGTGATGAGAGATTTGAATGGCGCAAACGTTTTAAAGAAGGCCATACATCCGTGAACGACGGTCCCGGCCGAGGTGGCTCAGAGCCCACTGGAGTCGTTCCTGTGAACATTCAGCGAGTTGAATGCCCGATTCTTGAAAATCAACAGATAACTTGTCGCCAGCTTGCGGAAGAGACACATCTCACTCCAAGCCATTTCCACTTGGGAGTTCCTGGAAGGCCTGTGTTTTAGACGTAAAGCAGGCAATCTGATCATGGCTCTGGCGTACTAAGAAAATTTTCTACCTTGATGGTGTCCAAGCACTAGTGAAACACTATGATAAGTGTTGCAGTGTAGCAGGGGATTATATAGTGAAATAAAGGCAGTTTTTACTCTCGTAATTGTATTTTGTTATTCTGCATCAATTATAAAAAGTCCTGGTTTGACTTGAACACCCCTTTTAATTAATAGAAAAATAATATTTATATCTATTTTATTATGATCCTTGTCCTTGGTAAAACAAAACAATAATATAGCTTATCATTGCTGAGCTCAACAAGATGGAGATAGTAGTTGTGGTTTGTTGTTAGAAATTGCTCTCTGTGAGGCGTAGCATGGGAGTGACATGGTATGAGTGATAGTATGTAGGGTGGGTGTAAGGGGCGTGTGGGGGGAGGGTCGTGTTTGGTATGTGACACCATTTCAGGAATCTTTGTGTAGCTGACATGTCTCTTCACACACCCTGACTTCGCCTACATTTCTATACAGGAGCGAGTGTGACAGCGCGTACACATGCCATCCCTCTTAGCACACAGGTGTGAACAAGATGCAGGCCAGTCCATCAAAGGTAGCAAATGGAAACATGCACATTTGATGTGAACATGCACATTTGATGCGTAATAAAATCAAAATTTGTGTGGTCTATAATTATGTGCAGCTCTCAACATTGTCCATAACAGCTGCAAAATTAAGAAATAAAATACTGTACAAGAAATGTTCATTACAACTAAACATATTATTATTATTATTATTATTATTATTCATAGTAGTCCAAATAGTCTGCGATGGATTGGCACCCTGTCCAGGGTGTGCCCTAAGCCTCCTGGGATAGGCTCCAGGTCCCCGTGACCCTGAATACAGGATAAAGTGGTATAGAAGATGAGTGAGTAGTCCAAATAGTAGTCTGAATCCATATTGGGGATCAAACCACAGGCTTCAAACTGGAATTATTCAACTAAAAAAAAAAAACAAAAAAAACTTTATTTATCCCCAGGCTCAATCTAAGGACTATTTTTTTTTTTACTAATTATCTATAATCAGGAAATAAGAAAAACAGTTGAAGGTGAAAAGTTTCTCCTGGAAATGTGATTTAAAGTCTTACACTAAATTTAACCAGTGTAACTCAGTTACATACAGAGGTGGGTAGAGTTGCCAAAAATGTTACTCTAGTAAGAGTAGCTGTACTTTAAAATAGTATTACCCAAGTACTGTAGAAGTAAAAAGTAGTCATCCAAAATATTACTTAAGTAAAAAGTATTTGGTGAAAAGATACTCACGTACTGAGTAACTGTTTCGTCGTAATGTCAAATTAAAATTTATTTTTTTTTTAGAACAAAATGATAAAATAATGTACAACTTCTGACATTTCCAAATAATGAAATAAATGGAATAAATAAAATAAAATAAATTAATAACACTAAATATCTTTACAAAATAGCAAATTAAGGAACAAGAAACACAAATTTCGTAATCTCACTTTTTTCACAACATAAAGATTTTGAAATAAATACCTACTGTAGCTAACATATGTAAGTTTAAACAGTGTAGACTATTTCCAGTGTAAGATTTACTGTATATTCAGTCGCCCTCCAAATGGTGCAGCAGATAGAAAATAACATTAGAAAAGTATGTACAAGAGTCTCACTTTACCAATAAACTGTGTGCAGCAGAACAAATGTAAGAAACTTATTACTTTTATAAAAGGCTTACTTTTTAGCCTCTAGCTAATTTGCAAATTATTTATGCTAACATTGCAACATTAAATAAAACAGCTAAACCAATCGCGACATGTTTCCTTCGCTGTCTACCACGGCTGAAGATCTGACTACATGTGGTTATTGTTATTGCGGCTGATTGGTCAAACAGAGTCATGTGATTAATGTTGCTACGTCTGATTGGTGGAACACAGTCACATGGTAGATCCTGCTGCATTTCTCTGGCAAAAATAAAGAAAATCTAATGTGTAGAATAACTGGTTAGAAAAGTAACGAGTCGAGTGTAGCCGAATGTAGCGGAGAAAGAGTAGCATTCCCTAGAAATCTCCTCAAGTAAAAGTACTCATAGAAGTCTTTTTTTTTTTTTTTAAAAAGTTACTCAAGTAAATGTAACGGAGTAAATGTAACTCGTTACTACCCACCTCTGAGTACATAAAAGTTCAATTCAGAGCTGTCTATTTTCTTCTTATTTTTTACAGTTATATAAAGAGAATAATCAAGTCGTGTTGTATAAGACGTAATAAATGTTGCATTGAACTGAAATGAGGAAAATGGTTAATGTCAGTGCTGTACAATGCCAGCGATCCTAGTTTGATTCTTGGCTTAGGTGAATGTGAAGACTTTTCGGTATTAACTGTTTATTGAATGCATCTATAGTACTGAGCAAAAGTCACCGCCACCATTTCTTCTAATTAAGTTTAATTAAATTAAATACATTTATAAGAATGTTGTACTGAAACAGGCTACAAAGTGCCTGAACATTAGAAAATGTAAAAACTGGTTGTTACAACCTTAGCAGCAACCTTATTACCCCTCTCATCATTCAGCGTCACCAGTATACGTACTAATCACCGGCCTGATCATCTGTCATCATCTGCACCAGTTTCTCACTGGTTCATGCTTTAACTGTGTGCCTTAACAAACAAAAAACATACCTGTGAAACTGGACTGAAAATGAGAGACGAAAAAGGTCCTTGAAGATTCCTGGAGAACAGTTCCTCAAGACTACATTACATCTACAAGAAAGTCTGACACTTTGGAAGCAAAATGTAAAGAATTGAGGGGAAGAATTGACTTAACTTACTGCATAAGAAAACAGGGTTTTGTAATGCTTATGATCTGTAATCTAATTAGTGCTTTGTGTTTCATTGGAATAGAATATACTAGAGATAATAGAGTCATTTATATTAACCAGCCTTGCTTCATTCTCTGATCAATGAAAACAAAAAGCTCACTATGGGCCTCGGATCACCATAATGTCTAGATTTGCCTCTGAGTTTACAGTGACATATAAAACAAAAATGATTCATTAAGATCTTGGTACAGCCTTATTTTGTTGTGAGAGACCCAATGACGTGACTTCAATGGAGAAGATAATGCATTCAAACACTGCAGCTCTGTGACCGGTGCTTTTGTTTCCGTCCTAGCTTTTCCATGTCGCTTACATCATCGTGAAGTTTGCCAACTCGCCGCGGCCGGATCTGTGGGTGCTCGAGCGCTCCGTCGATCACGGCAAGACCTTCATTCCCTGGCAGTATTTTGCACGTGAGTTGTTGCTGATTTGGTTCTCTCATTGGTATTGAGATCTAAAATATTTACGCTGAGCTACTGAATGGTGTGAATAGTCATGTTAATGCAGATTAAAGTGCTGTGGATGTTGTTGCTCTAGTTGAAATCTGTTTGCTTTTGCTTTAGATTCCAAACAGGATTGTGTTGAAAGGTTTGGTAAGGAGCCTAACGGGAGAACCGTTGAAGATGATGATCAGATCTGTACCACGGATTACTCGAGGATCGTCCCGTTAGAAAACGGCGAGGTGAGTTGTTGTCACTGTGCTAGAGTTTTTTAGAGTATTACAATGTGGACTGGATTTGCAGAAGATTAATATAAAAGAAAAATGGGTCCATGTATGACATACTGTACTGTATATAAAAATAAATTGATCAAGGGTAACAGTAAACAGTCTAGTGTTGATTATTTTTCTTTAACAGCACATCCGGAAGTGTGTGAATCTGCATTTAATAACATTATTGGTGTTTTCAGATTTTCGTCTCTCTCGTGAACGGTCGTCCCGGATCGAAGAACTTCGCTTACTCTCCAGCTCTGCAGGAATTCACCAAAGCCACAAACATCCGCCTGCGCTTTCTACGCACCAACACACTGCTAGGGCATCTGATCTCCAAGGCTCAGCGTGACCCCACTGTGACACGCAGGGTGAGTGTGTGTGTGTGTGTGTGTGTGTGTGTGTGTGTGTGTGTGTGCCATTAAATATGCCCTGACACAGAACCGTAACCCATAGCCCTGCAACAAATAACTAGAGCATAAAAAGTATTCTGTATAAAGCCTTAAAATGAGATGTAAGATGCCTGTGTGAGTGTGTCAGCGGATTTAGATATAAAGTGCTAAAGTTTACTGAGCAGCTTTCACACAGGTGGTGGAGATGGTGTAGTTTATGCATTGTTGATAATGTGTACCTGGAACTGAGGAATATGGAATATGGAAATGGAAATACATCAGCATGTTCTCCCCCCGTGCTTGGTGGGTTTCCTCCGGGTGCTCCGGTTTTCTCCCACAGTCCAAAGACATGCAGATTAGCATATACCTTCGAGGTTTAAGCCCTGCAGTCAGTGGGTCTCCGCACCCCATTCTCCCCAGCCACTACATGCTGTGCCACCCCATTCAACATTTAACATTTGTCAAACATTAATGTTTGAGATATTATAAAACTGCGTAATCTGTTTCCTCTAACCAGTTTGTCATGCATTTCATTATTCCAACATTCCAACATAAAGTATTTTAAAATTGTGATTAATCACAGACTATGACTGGACTTAATCAAGCCAATTCGATTTTTCCTCTATTGTGACCTCATATAAGAAGACCCTCCCTAATCCAGCTTGTTGCTCAGCTCCGCTGTTCTATGGTGTGGGCGTGGCTTAGCATTAGCTAAAATGGTGCATCCGGTAGAGGAGTGAAACACAGAGGGTTTCAGGTAGGACATTATTATCTGAGGGTTATTTCAGCTGGGGCATTAACACACACACGCACTTTGTTTGGGACATGTTTTTTTTTTTTTTTTTAATAATTTTTTTGGATTTTTCCCCTGGTTTCTCTCCCTAATTTAGTGGTATCGCACCGTTCGGGGCGGGGTAACACACTCGGAGGACAGCGCTATCCGCTCCTTTTGCTTACGCGAGCTCACAGACGCCCCTGATTGGCTGTAGAGCCGTGATTAATGTGGGACCTCTGATCCCTCCCCTCTGAGAGAGCTCGGCCAATCAGCTCTCTCTAGACCTCCGGCTGTGAGAGGTTACAGCATCATCCGGGAATCGAACCAGCGATCTCCGGATGATAGGGCGAGCACACATTTTTTTTTGGATTTTTGATTTTGGTAGAAACTAAATAAGGTCATAAAAAATTAAATATAATTTTTAAATAATTAAAATATTTTCATGAATAAATAAATTATATACATATGCAATTTTATGAAGGTGTATGAAAGTTAAATATACTCTACAGTATAAGTAGATACAAATAAACAAATACAAATATAAAAAAAATTAAAATAATTATTTTAGGTAAAATACAAATAAGCAAAAATATTGTCATATCGTTGAAATGTAATTATAACAAGTAATGATATACGCTTCACTTCTTCACTACTTCACTACTTCACCTACATTTCCAAAAGGATTAAACCAGAAACAATGATTAATCACGACAAAACCAGATCCTTCAATCAGTCTCTGATCCAGGATCCATAAATTCGTGTTTATTCTGTATTCTGCTTGATGCTGTATTTTATAACATCAATCTTATAGTTAAAGTGACCTAAACTCACTAAGGAACACAATACACCAAGTGAGACCATTCTTTCGCTTTGTCCTTCACTTCTCATGTCACAAGTTTGAACACGACCTGTGTGTGTGTTTTTAATCGCTCTGCATAAAGGATGAGCATATTGTAGATCTAAGATTTTAAAGTAAGCTAAGTAAACAAGAGATAAAAAAAAAAAAAAAAATGACTTGACTGTTTGGTTGTCCATGCAGGTCCGCTGTGTGTGTGTGTGTGTGTGTGTGTGTGTGTGTGTGTGTGTGTGTGTGTGTGTGTGTGTGTAGCTGCGTTTACAGTCGTGTGAGGTCTGTGTGTATGACACAGAGAAGCTCTTTGCCTGCAGGATGACTCAGGAGGAAGAGCTCGGTCCTGTACAGAGACGTAAATCCCGAACAGGATCCTGTAGTGTAATTAGCGTGGAGGTAATTAAACACACCAGGTCTGCTGTAATGCAGACTGCCAGGGTTTTCCCGTCTGTCTCGAGGTAAGCCGTGTCCCAGGATGCTCTCTGCTCAGACCTGCGAGCGGTAATTAAACCGAATCAGCTGACTGAGTGACCGAGGCTTTTTTTATTTAATTAAGGGAAAAATTACATACGGAATCTAATTCAGTATAATTCAAACTTTACTTCAGCAAAAAATTCAACTTGCTTATGTTTTGCGAATGCAATGCAAATCTTTGGTCAAAACACAGTATTGGTGCTGATTTTGTTATTATTATTATTATATTTATATAATGCAGAAAATGTGTGTTTGGCCAAAGAAGTGACTTCTACAAAGTGGATGTGATCAATCTTGCTTCCCTAAAATGTCAAGTTACTAATGTCAACTGTTTTGGAGAGATGATTTAATATGAGCCCCGAAAATGGCCATTTTTCAGCGTTGTACTGTCTCACGTCATATAATAATCATTTAAAATGCTAATTATTCATATTTCTTTGCGTATTAATACTAAAATTGGTGTAAGCTTCTAGAAGCATATGACCTGCATATGGCATGCATATGTACAAAAATCGAGGCATGGATCAGGAGCTAAGAAGCATATATGATCCTGTCTGAAAATTGTGATTAATCACAGACTGGACTTAAGCAAGATAATCCTCATATGAGAAGACCCTCCTACTCCAGTTTGTTGCTCACCTCTGCTGTTCTCGGATGTGGGCGTGGCTTAATAGTAACTGAAATAGCGTGTTCGGTAGAGGAGTGAAACACACAGGCTTTGAGGTGTGACATGGCAAGTACAAAATTGGCGTAAGCTTCTAGAATCATACGACCTGTAAAAATTGTTGCTTGAATTAAAACATTCCGTGCATCTGTAGTGTCTGTAGTGTCCGTAACCATGTCAAATCCATGTTGCGATATTTTAACAATTTTCCGTTTTAGAATAATACACTTTTTCAAGTTTGTCTTTTTATGTGAAATCTAAAGGACAATTAAGATCAGTGACACAAGCAATTCCAAAAGTTTACACACTATGAACATAAAAGGCCATCAAATTGTATTTAGCAAATGTGTTTCTTTTTATCTGATAAAAATATAAATGTGTATGCATATTTACAAAAAAACAAAGCATGTATCGGGAGATAAGAAGCATTAAGCATTATGAAAAATGGTGTATATGATCATGTCTAAACATTCACTTTTTCACCTAGACGAGACACTTGCACTGACATCATGCTTTGGCCGCATACACCTGCTACACAAATCATGCCACATACTGGATCTACAAAGGAATGGTATCGTTTTACAGTGAGTGATGGTCGGCTGTAGAATGTTAGTCTCAGCCCAAGCGGTCTTCAGTCAGTGGTGCAAAGCTTCAACTTTTCAGTCTGATTGTCCACAATTCCCTGTGCTAAAGACAGGAAGACAGTGAGCTTTTGAGGGTTGTGCCCCCACTACAGTATCCATGCTTCTTAATCCCGTTGCAAGTCTGACGAATATAAAACTCATTTTTATTTCTCACAGGTTTAGTCTATGAGTCACCTAGTTAGAATCCGAGTCAGTTTAAATTTAGCTCAAGTGTTCTGGTCTCCAGGCTTAAAATCGCAGGAAATATCGGCCGCCTCGATGAACCTTTCCCGAATTGACACTGTGCGCACCGTGACTCTGCATGTGCCCGAGAGGAACAGGCTTCTCTCAGGTGCTATGTCTCTGTTTACTGACAGGACATCGTCTGCCCTCCTCCGTCTCTCCCCCCCTCCGCTCTAACATTCCTTCATGCCGGGCCGCGTGCCAACCCGGAGCCGCGTGCCAAGCCGAGTGTAGAGTAATACGTGCACTCGAGGAGAGTGTTTAGACCTGCTTGGGCAGACGGTGAGAGCCATCATCACCGGCCTGTGGAGTCCGAGTTGCTGCGGCACAGGAGAATAAGCATGAGCAGCAAATATATATTGTAAATTCAGCTCAGAAATCTGTGGAGGGATAACAGGCGAGACAGGAGACAGTCCAGAACATTAAATGTAACCATAAGTGGATAGATATGAAATGTTGTCCTTTATTTGTATTGTAAGAGAACACTTTTTGGAAAATGATTATTGCTGATTATAAAGGTATAAAAATATATATTATTATTTCAGGTTGAAGCCGATATACAGTACATGTCTGTCTGTCTTTCTGTATGGCAGAACTCTCTGTCTGACTTATTAATACAACTAAATAAAATTCTGTAAGGTTGAGTATCTTAAGCCTTCTTTCATTGTCAGTAATCGCGAAAGTGAAAATATGAACTAATAATAAAGTAAAATAATTCATATCTATTGGTGCATGTGTGTGTTTACATTGAGGAAGCAGCTCATTAGTAGCTTATTTTAAAGTCGATTATTAAATCCGGCATATAACTGTTCGTAACATCGCTTTCACTCAGGATTTTGATTTCACGCATGGATCAGATCTCTAAGTACTGCAAAAGTTTAATTTAAGACGCGCCCACAGTTTAACACTTCACAGTAACGCTGTCGAAACCTCCAGTTTATAATCCAGCACAAAACTGTAACTACTCATATAGTAACTTCACTTCTACTCAACACTTTGATTTCATTTATGGCGCATGTTTAACCTCAGGCAGATACCTAAGGACTGGCAAAGTTTCATTAAATTGTTTCAATAAATAAGTTCTGAAAACACGTCTTAAAATTCACCACACAACAGTAAAGCGAACGTGACGACTGTCACAAATGTGTTCTTTGTAAAAGACTCGTGATATCTAATGTTATATCTACAGTTTCTGTCATGCCGTAGACATTGGACTCATGTGTTGCAATTTAATTACTCAGCTTTTGTAACTCAAGATAAGTGGGTGGAGTGCGAACACGCACACACACACACACACACACACACACACACACACACACACAACGAGAAAGAACGTGCGAGAGAGAGAGAGAGAGAGAGAGAGGTTCTGCTGTCTGTATATGTTTTTTCACTGCTGTGTTCATTATAGGAATAATTACCCCATGTTACATTAACCTTAATCCAGAAGCATCAGTTTGAGAAATAAATATTATGCATTAGATTAATATAATTAGACACATATTTATGGTATATCGTTTATAATAAACTGTATAGTAAATAATCAGCAGCTGTATCTTTACACCGTATACCATCACATACCGGTGTAAAAACGTTTTATTGCACAATGGCCTGAACTTATGTCTCTCTGTCTCTCACTTTCTGTCATTCTCTCTCTCTCTCTCTCTCTCTCTCTCTCTCTCTCTCTCTCTAACACGCACACACATTATCAGGTTACCATAAGATGCCCATTATCCCATTTCCAAATCAGCCTTAAGGGCAATGACATAGTTCCTTGCAGAAAAAAATGTATATGTTCTGAGTCTCTAATAAAAAAATTGTAATAGATGGATAGATCTATATATTTATAATATGCATTAATCTATGCTATATGAGACCACCATACTTCCTTCACTGCTTATTGAGTCTTCTTGACCTCTCTTTCTTTCTTTCTCCTCTTCTTGCAGTACTTTTACAGCATTAAAGACATCAGCGTCGGAGGACGGTGTGTGTGTCACGGCCATGCCCATTCGTGCGGTACACGAGCGCCAGGCCGGCAAGATCAGTAAGTAAACGCATCGACTGTGATAACACAGCTGAACATGTCCGTACGTGAATAACATCTGGGCATACCGGAACAGCACAGCCACTTTTTAGAAGAGATATGTGCTGTATGTTTTTTAGTGCATAAAAAAAAAAAAAAGATATGTAGGAGTGATGGTGCTGTAATAAATCACAAATTAGGCCAGGCTCAAGTAACAATTAAGTATCACTATTTATTACATCCAGAGGTAATTGTAGTACTTGAGTTTAAGTAAAGTACAAACAAAATGCTATTTATCATACAGACAGAGGTTTTAAGAATGCATGTGTGTGTGTGTGTGTGTATATATATATATATATATATATATATATATATATATACGCACAGTTTGTATATTTT
>JAQMYG010000001.1:8039023-8049198 GCA_030014215.1 Clariallabes teugelsi | reverse complement strand
TCTCCACATCATTGCATTCAGTTTTTATTCACAATTTGTTTAGTGTCCCAACTTTTTTGGAATCCGGTTTGTACTTAGGATAATTTTTTAGTACTTAGTACTTACTATTATTAGTGATAGCCATGGTTACTGATAATTGGAATAATTTTAGGATAAATATAATACTGTGTACAGTAGGAAAGGCCACTAGTAACTAAACAATTTGCTTAGCGAGCTAGCCAGTCTACAGTTAGGCATGTTATTGTAGAATCGTGAGTAAGATAAGTTGGCTAGCAGCCTACACTATACTATATGTACAAAAGTATTTGGCCAAACCTGCAATGACATCGTATCCAAATATATGCACTTCAGTATGGAGTTGGTCCCCCTTTTGCAGCTTCCACTCTGCCTGAAAGGCTGTCCACAAGATTTTGGAGTGTTTCTGTGAGAATTCGTGCCCATTCATTCTGTAGAGTATTTATGAGGTCAGACACTGATGTTGGACGAGAAGGTCTGGCGAGAACGGGAATCTCCGTTCCAGTTCATCCCAAAGGTGCTCGATAGGGTTGAGGTCAGGGCTCTATGTTAGGGCCAGTCAAGTTCTTCTACACCGAACTCATCAAACCATGTCTTTATAGTCCTTGCTTTGTGCACTGTGGCATGTTGGGATAGAAAAGGGCCTTCTACAAACTGTTGCCACAGAGGAAGCGTAGCATAGTCCAAGATGTCTTGGTATACTGAAGTTTTAAGATTGCCCTTCACTGGGGATAAGGGGGTCCTGAATTCAATAATTAACAGGCATGGCCAAATACTTTTGTCCATATAGTGTAGTTTGATTTATATTTAAATCTGTATATAAGGATAGGAATTTTATAAAATTACAATTAAATTAGTTGAGCTCAAACACCACCACCAGAAGTGCAAATGACGCAATTTTTAAAGTTGCAAGTAGCATCTCATCATCTTATTGTCTATACCACTTTGTAGGAAACCCACTAACAAATGAAACAAATGAAACTCGTAAAATTAATGTATTTATGAGTCATTTTTGAAGATTATTTAATGTAAGAAAAGAAATTAAATGAATAATACTCAAATGCATCCTGTGGTTATAAATCTGTTATCATTTTTTTTTTTCCTCTTCAGAGTGCATGTGTGATGTTAAAGGGACTCTGAGTGGTGTGGGCGAGTGCCATGAGGTGAGTGGGTTTCAAGCAATCTTATACTCTTCAAATGCTTTCTACACATACACCAATACACTGTACAATGAGCTGCACAACATTCACAGATACTAGATCTTCAGAAATATAATTATCACAAAAAAAGCAATGTTACGTAAACTAATTCAATACTCAATCAATAAATCAGTTCCTCAATTAATCAATTTTGCAATTAATTAACTAACTCCATGTAATTTATTAAGTATATCTATCCTCAGACTTTTTTTTACAGAGAAAAATAGCCATACTGTAATTATAGATGTTCCTAAATCAGATGCAGGTCAGAGCGCGTATTCAGAAAGCTTCTTCAGCCTAAAAGTTTCTCCTAGTGGCGAAATTCTAAAGAAAATTCTTAGAATTCTGACATTTCTACTTAAATTTAGGACTAAATCTTAGTAAAGATGAAAATGATTCACGACACATTTTAGACCTAAAAACAGCTCCTAAGGTACAAATTGTTAAAAGTAGAGAGGAGGACTTTTAAGAAGCTTAAGAGTTTCTATAGCAGAGGACAAAATGGTGGAAAGAAGAAATATTCTCCAAACACTGAACATAAAGCTAAAAGTAAACACTGTTCTTCTGTCCAATTTGGATTTCTTGTTCTTATACTTCATTCCATCTCTCTTGGATTGTTGGCTACATACCATCCAAAAGTGTAACTTAAATAGACTGTCCTGCAGTCATTTAAATTGGTTAAAAGTTGAGTCATTTTGCTCCATCAATCTGAAATGGATTACAAGTAATAAAATCAGTATGATAAATAAATGTAAGAACTTAAATTTAGTAACTACTGCATGGAAATTGCTTGCTTCAAAAGTAGACACATTTTCAACATGTAACTGTTTTAATTAACTTCAAGATATTTAACCTTTAACAGAAACTTTGCCTTAAGTAGCCTGTAGTCATGATTATACAATCTCTTTACATATAAACATTATGATTTCAGTGTCTGTTCTATTATCGACCACACCTCCTCACTAAGATAAAGGTTTTTGTACTTTCCTAAAAGTTTCCTAAATCACTTTTAGTCTAGGACTTTTTAAGCTAAGATAGGAGCTCTCTGAGAGAATTCTAAGAAGATTTGTGAATACGGGCCCTGGATGTTTAATGTGAATTCAGTAAAATCAGAATTCATGTGAATTTTATTTGAATCAAATCAAATTCAACATTCATGATAATTTCTTCCTTGGCTATGAAAAAATAATGTAAAAAATCTGATACAGGCAACTTTCGCCTGCAGTGTGAACAATGTGATACGTCTAAATTTTACCAAATTATTTGATAATTAAGTTTTTGTAGTTGGTTTTATATTTAGTACAAAAACCAGAGTAAAATGTCTTGTCTAACCTGCATTTAATTCATTTCAATTTCATTCTATTTTATTTGCATGCGTATTACATTACATAAATGAGTAACTCAGTATGAATAAGTAACTGAAAAGTGATTTAGGTTAGGTGAAGTGTTTGTGTGTGTGTTTCTATTTTAGGAAAGCGGTGAATGTTCCTGCAAGCCGAACATTTGCAGCCACGCCTGTGATTCGTGTGACGACGGCTACTTCCTGCTGCAGAAGAAAAACTATTTCGGCTGCCAGGGTGAGGGAATGATGTGGAGGGCAGTAATCAGTAATCATTAATCAGACACCAGGAAAATGTACACACCCTTCAGTGTGTGTGTGTGTGAGAGAGAGAGAGAGACTGACACACAAGTATACGTGACCAGAAATAGTGCTATATGTTTAAAAAGACCCCCCCCCCCCCACACACACACACCCACCGTGTGCTGTTGTGAATTTCTGAACTACAGTGAACTTTATTGAACTTTATTGTGGAATTTTGGCTTTGATCTCACCTGCTGGTCAACGTTTTACACCTGAAGAGAATTTAGAGTGAAGAATGCATGTTACTGTATGTGTCACTATTATATATCCTTTATTTTATTGTTCAACGTTGTTCTTTTTTTTTCTCTTTCATGTAATGAATAAGATTTAAACTTTTTCTTGTGATGTTACACACATTTATATTTACTGCACCAGGAAATTGAAACTAAAAACACACGGCTGACTAATGAGACATTCAGTAACGTCTGTCTATATTTCGACACAGTGTTTAATCAGTCTATTAGTCGAGGGTGAGGTCTCCTGTCAATCACTCTATGATTAAAGTGAGTGCACACGTCTAAGTAGCATCCGGTCTGATCTTCTTCCTCTAATAGGCTGCCAGTGCGATGTGGGCGGGGCTGTAGGGCGTGGCTGTGATGAGCTGAGTGGTCAGTGCCAGTGCAGGAAGAACATGCGAGGCCGGACGTGCTCTGAGTAAGCGCTGAGCATCATCTATGCCTTTTCTCTCTCACATACACACACACACACACACACACACACACACTGATTTACGAAACTCTTTGCACTCGGCTGCTATTTCTGTCAATCTTGTGTTGTTTTAGTGTGAGTCAGTGAATCCTCCTCATCAAATACACTCACTCTCTCCACTGTGTGTGTGTGTGTGTGTGTGTGTGTGTCTCACACAGGCCCGAGCCCAACTTCTACATTCCTGACCTTCACCATCTGAAGTTTGAGGCAGAGAATGGCATCACGCCCAACGCACGGCCCGTCCGCTTCGGCTACGACCCGAACGAGTTCCCAGGATTCAGCTGGAGAGGCTACGCTACGCTCTCGCGTGCTCAGGTAGAAACAACACCTGACGTGCATCAGAGTTGGATTTTATCTGAGTTAGATATAAACGTACAGAGACGCAGGACAAGACAAATCCTCTGTCTTATAAAGAGAATTACTGGCGTCTCTGGAAAGCTCATATTCATTCAGTTTCGCATCAAAAGCAAAATGTTTTTGTTTTTGTTTGTTTCATTCTTTCACCCTTTCATCTTTTCTTTCCTGCATCTTTTTTTATTTCTTAATTTTTAAAATAATCTTCCCTCTTTCATTCCTTTCCTTGATTACTTTTTTCCTTCTATTTTTTTACATTCATTCATTCATTCATTCATTCATTCATTCATGTCCTTCATTCAATCTTTCTCTTTTTCTCTTTTGCCTTCTCTCTGTTTTTTCTTCCTCCGTCCAGTCCTTTCTTCCTTCTCTCTCTTTCTCCTTTTCATCCATTTTGCTCCAATTTCTTTCTTTCTTTCTTTCTTTCTTTCTTATTGCATTCTCTTTTTTTCCTTCCTCCTTCCAGACTTTCCTTTGTTCTCTCCGTCTCCTTTCTTACATTTTTCCATTTCCAGTCTCTCCTACTCTATTCTCTTTTGCCTTCTCTTTTTTCCATCCCTCCATTACTTCCTGCCTTCTCTCTCTCTATCTCTCTCCCTCATCCATTCTTTCATTCTTTCTTCAGTTTCTTATTTCCATTCTTTCTTTCTCCTCTTCCTTCTTTTTTCTTCCTCCCTCAGTCCCCTTTCATCCTTCCTCAACCCATTCACCCTTCAATTTTCCTTCCTCCCTTCCTCTCTTTCTCTCTCCCTCTCTCCTAGCATTCTTTTTCTTTCTTTCTTTCTTTCTTTCTTTCTTTCTTTCTTTCTTAACATTGCATTTACCATATTATCATATACATTCAGTTTAAAGGAAATTAATTTATTGTTTAATAAATTATCATAATTTTCATAATTGAAATATGTTTATCAATATGACGTTTCTTTTAATTTTATATAAAGACACTCCACACTGTGTGCTGTAATATATTTTTTACAGCATTGTTATGCACAGTGTGTTTTTCTGTTTTTCTTTGCTTTTCTTTTATTTGTGATGATTAACACTGCTGCACACCTGTTGTATTTATACAGTTAGACTCTCTTCCCTTGCAGTAAATCAGGACACGATCATTTCCACTAACCTCCGGCCGAGCCGTTCTGCCGTCACTGTGCCGCAGGTTAACCTGGTGTGCCGCCGCTCTAACCCTGTCTCTCTTCTCAGCCTGAGGTGATGGTGTCTGTCGCTGTCACCTCGCCTGGTCCCTTTACTGTAGTAATGCGCTACACCAGCACCGCCGGCCTGCACACGCCCGTGCGCGCCGCGAGGGTCTCACTGGTGGCGGGATCGAGCTTTAACTCTCAGTGCAGCTGTAAGTGATGAGCAGACTGACCATCATCATCATCATCATCATCACTGTCATCACCATCCTGTCTTTCTTTCTTCCTTTGTTTTCTGCTCATAAGATCATTTTCTAGCTTCTGTACAAAGAAAAAACAATGATTATAAATAAGTAAACTTTATCACTATATCAATAATTTTTCAGGTAAACACCATAAACACTTTATTTTTGCTGTACAACCCCATGTGTTACCATAGAAACGATCACATGTACAGCATGTAGAGAAAATTCATCATCACTTTCTGTCCAATAAGAATCAAGAGTTTGACCACACTGTAGTATAATGCTGACTTAACACACATTATGATAATTATTAATATTAATATTTAATATCATTAATGACAGATTGTTTATTATTAAATCCAGCATGGAATAGTCACATCCCAGCTCCGGTCTGATGATTGCATGACTTTTCCGCTTCCCTGCCTTTTCCTCCTTCACGCTGGTGCTTTGCTCGTCCGTCCTGCACTGAATTCTGGGAAATCAGGGCCGCTTTTTTTTAGTGGAAGTTTAAAAGAAAACAAAGGTTCACATTGATGTCCTGTGGCTCTGGAGTCCCTGTTATAGAACTGCAGCTGAACACTGATGCGTATAACCTGACCCACCTGACCCACCTGACCCACAGCTAGTGTGTGTGTGTGTGTGTGTGTGTGTTTTGTGTGTCCACGTTTCACTTTCTTTCCCTTCAGAGTGAAGTGTGTGTGAGCGTGCATGCCAATGAGACACACCCTCCTCACTTCCTCATTCTGCTGCGCTACGCTAACCCTAATGGAGCTCACGTGAGTGGACGGGTCACCGTCACCCGCACCCGGGCCACACCAGGTAGTCCTCCCTTCTCTGTCTGTCTGTCTGTCTGTTTTTTTGTCTCTAATTCTGTCTGTGATGTCTCTTCTGTTTGGATGTCTGGTAGAAAAAGACAATCCCACACTTTGTCTGTCTGGCTGGCTTTAGAAATAGATATCATGCTCTATCCACATTTAGTTGTCTGTCTGTCGATGTAAACGCAGATATAACCCTAGATCAACATTTAGTCAGTGTATTGGTCTGTCTGTCTGTCTGTGTAACTACAGATATAATTACATATCTATCAGTCTGTTTGTCTGTCAGTTTGTCTGTCTGCCTGTCTCTGTAAATACAGATGTAACTCTGTATTCATATTTAGTTGTCTGTCTGTCTGTCTGTCTGTCTGTCTGTCTGTCTGTCTGTCTGTGTAAATACAGATGAAATTCTATATCCATCTTTAGTTATTTATCTTTTGGTCTGTGTGTCTGTCGTTCCTCTGTCTGTGTGTTGAAGTATTGGTCTGTCTGTCTGTCTGTCTGTCTGTTTGTCTGTGAATGTATCGGTTTGTCTGTCTGTCTGTCTGTGTAATGGTCTGTCTGTGTAATGGTCTGTCTGTCTTTCTGTCTATGTGTTTGTCTGTCTGTCTCTGTAAATACAGATATAACTCTATATGCATCTTTAGTTATCTATTTGTTAAGCTATCCCTATCTGTTTATCTGTGTGTCTATTGGTGTATTTGTCTGTCTGTCTGAAAAATACTGATAACTCTATAATCATATTTGGTCGTCTGTCTGTCTTTCTTTCTTTCTGTTTGTCTTTCTGGCTGTCAGTGTGAATATAGATGAAATTCTATATCCATCTTTAGTTATCTATCTGTGGGTCTGTCTAACTGTCTGTCTAACTGTCTGTGTAAATGCTTTTAGTTATCTGTCTACTCCGGTTTCTTTTCACAGTCCAAAGACATGCAGATTAGGCTAATTGACGATCCCAAATTGCCAGTAGTGTGTGAATGTGTGTGTGTGTGATGGATTGGCACTCTGTCCAGGGTGCACCCTGCCTCGTACCCCAAGTCTCCTGGGATAGACCCTGTATACACGATAAAGCAGTCTAGACGATGAGTGAATGAGTGAGTGAGTGAGTGAGTGAGGTATCTGTCTGTTGGACTGTCTGTTGGATTCTCTGTCTGTCTGTCTGTTGGATTCTCTGTCTGTCTGTCTGTTGGACTGTCTGTCTGTCTGTTGGACTGTCTGTTTGTCTGTCTGTCTGTCTGTTTGTCTGTCTGTCTGTTGGATTCTCTGTCTGTCTGTTGTTCTGTCTGTCTGTCTGTTGGACTGTCTGTCTGTCTGTCTGTCTGTCTGTTGCACTGTCTGTCTGTCTGTTGGATTCTCTATCTGTCTGTTGGACTGTCTGTCTGTCTGTCTGATTGTCTGTCTGTCTGTCTGATTGTCTGTCTGTCGGATTGTCTGTCTGTCGGATTGTCGGTCTGTCTGTCGGATTGTCTGTATGTCTGTCTGTTGGACTGTTGGTCTGTCTGTCTGTCCGTTGGACCGTCTGTCTGTCCGTTGGACTGTCTGTCTGTCTGTTGGACTGTCTGTCTGTCTGTCTGTCTGTCTACATAAAATCATGGGGAGATAAGAAATCACACCCTTCTTTAACTGATCAAAACCTAAATAACTAAGGTGTGGTCCTCATCACCATGACACACGTTGCCCGGATAAATAAAACTATCATATTGAAGGAGGGTGTTTTTCCCTTTTTTTTTTCAGTGACCAAAGATAAATACTCTTATATAATATAAATAACCTTTCCTCTCTCCCTGTGTTTGCTTACTGGTCTGAACACGTTACCCATATAAACAGGCTTTAACGTGTTATTACTGTAGCACGACACTTAACACATCACTTCACATGGAGGATTAAAACACAATACGCTGGGTGTGTGGGTTCGTTCTGTACTGTAAGTAGGTGTGTGTGTGTTAATGCTTAGGGTCCAGTAACACATATCGGATTGGATATTGGACTATTATTAATTAATAATATTGATTTTAGGATTTGGGAAATTAAACACACTGCTGAAGTACACTAGCGCGAGTCTCTAAAACACCTGTTTTAAGTTTAAAAAGACTGAAAATCTGCAGTATTGATTGTTAAAATTACATACGGTGTTATAATACAGTATGATATTTATTTGTTTGTTTGTTTGTTTTTTCCTTTCTGTAGGGTCTGGAGACAGTAAAGAGGTGCTGTTTCCTCCGAGCCGCTTTCCCGCCCTCCTCACTGTTCCTGGAGACGGGTTCGCTCAGCCCTTCACTCTCAGCGCGGGGAAGTGGATCGTGTGTGTGCAGGCTGAGGGAATCCTACTGGTTAGTTTAAAGTTTCTTATTTCACTCATAACCTGAGATCAGAATTTAAATAATAACTTAGTTGCAGTCAGTATTGATCTTGATTCATTGTTTAGATAATTACATTTTTTTTAAAGTTACTAAACATCAAAAATTCAGGGGCACTGGTGGCTCAGTGGTAGGTGTTTCGCCTGCCATGTGGAAAGCCCGGGTTCGAATCTCAGCCAGTGCCAAACCCCCCCCCCACCGGATGCAGAGTCGGTCCCAAGTGGAGATAAAATAGGAAGGTTGTGTTAGGAAGAGCATCCGGGGTAAAACCTGTGCCAAGTTGTTGTGCGAATCAGATGGTTTGCTGTGGAAACCTCTTGCCGGGAGCAGAAACATCTAAAGATTGATATTTTAAAATCTTGGAATTATCTGGTTTATTTGGACAATTTTGTTATTTTTAAAAGAAATATATATACTGTATATTTTATATTTAACTGGAAGTTATTGAGGAACTCGAAGTGTGTGTGTGTATATTTATGTGTGTGTGTGTGTTAAATGCTTCATATTGTGACCGAACACCGATAAACAATTCATAATAAATGTGAATATTTAAATATAGTAAATGAAATAAATCTAATTTTAGTATTTTTATAATCCTTAGTTAAAAAGGAACATTAAACAATTTGTTTTTGAAATTGTTCAGAGTTTCAAATTCGTACTTGGAGTCTTGTGTAAAAACACAATACACACCATCTAATTGTAGAGGGTCTCAGTATTGGGCAAACACAACCTCAGCAGAACAACATAACTTACAACATTAAATTCGACGTGCTATTACTTATTTAACAAAAACGAAGCGAAAAGACAACCTATCAATTATTTATTTATAATAAATATTTGTATAATAAATATTATAAAGAAAAGCGCTTTCATTTGTAAAATAAAAAAAATTCCAGCTTTAAGAGCTTAATAGCTTTTATTGCGCATATTTACAGTGCAAACCTTGTCAGTAAAATATGAGGGTGAAAAACACATTGAAAAAACAATCTTCATTAATCACAAGTGTAAATGTTTCAGTAGAAATAATGTGAAATAATTTCAGGACTATAAAGTGTGTGTTGTGTTCCAGGACTACGTGGTGCTGCTGCCCAGTGCGTACTATGAGGCCAGGATTCTGCAGCAGGAGATCACAGAGCCGTGTAGCTACAAGTCCAGAGATGGAGAGTATGTGCGAGATCACGTCCAACTTCTTTATCCATATATTCATTATTTATTGCACACTAAAGTCAGCTCGGTGGGTTTCCTCCGGGTACTCCGGTTTCCTCCCACAGTTCAAAGACATGCAGATTAGGCTAATTGCCGTTCTCAAATTGCCCGTAGTGTGTGAATGAGTGTGTGAGTGTTGACCGGCGGTCCTACCACGGTCATAAAAGTGGGAATAAATACAATGGTCACCATTGGCCCATCAGCCTTCACGGTCCCTAGTTGGACTACAGGGGTTCCTGGATGGATGGATGGATTGCAAACTAATCAACTTTGTTAAATACTCATTAAAATACCAGACTAGAGCTTTTTTCCCTGATAAAAATCCGTACAGGTTCTTCTCTTTCCTTTTTAAATAAAATATACAGTTGATTTTCCGTAATTAAAGTGTGGTTTTAAAATATTTTCAAAATTCTCAGTTTGTAATTGTGGGAGATTTTTCTTCCACCTGTTGAAGTTGCTTCTAAGTCAAAATATCAAACAGTTAACAAAATACTTTCAAAG
>JAQMYG010000001.1:7989818-8004194 GCA_030014215.1 Clariallabes teugelsi | reverse complement strand
ATTTGTATCTATTTATTCATTCTTCTTTAGGACGTGACTCGGGGCAATATAAGCAACAGGGCAAAGGATTTGAAAGACCAAAGCACATCACTCCTCGAAGATTCTAAACTAGCTGAGAAAGATCTGAAGAGTAAGCACATTTATGATCATTATAATTTATCCTGTTTTTAGTTGTATTGTTTTTTATTTAGGTTAATTTAATAAAAAAATTAATTATTAGCATTTTACATGATTGCGATAAATCCCCTACATTTCCTACTGTTTCTGCTGTGTGTAGATAATCTCAATAATCCCAGTATTTATCTTGTTTATTTAATTATTTATTTCAACTTTAGAGCTAACGAATGACCTGAAGGATCAGCAGCAGCGCTTGGATGGTGCTGAGAAGAAGAAAACCCAGCTGGAGAAAGATCTGCGTGACATCAACAACAATCTGAACGCCATAAAGAGAGGTACTGCAGGAAAGACAGTTTGCAATAATATAACTAACATTAGAACGGGTATTGTGATCATGGAGTTGTGTTGATCTTCTGAACCCTTGCATTATAAACACGTTGTTATACTGCTTCATACAACTGTTTCCTCTCTTCACATAGACGATATTGCTACGATGATCGATATCGCCAAGAAAACTGCACAAGACGCAAACGCCACAGCTGGCGCCACGATGAACAAGCTGAAGGACATAAACAAAGAACTTGACGCTTTAAAAGCGCGAAACATTACCGGATCTCCAGACCAGGGCAACATCGACCGCATGCTCGAGGATGTGGACATGGCAGGTGGGTGGAAATGTTGCTTCAGTGGTTAAATATAAAGTGAAAGGCGTGTCGAGACTAATCTGATTCGTTTTTTTCCCCATACGCAGTGAAAAACCTGAGCAAATCAATCCCGTCACTGCTGGATAAATTCACTCAGGTGGAGAATCTGAGTTCGGAAATTGACCCCAACAACAACATCTCCTACAACATCATGCGCATTAAAGAGCTGATCGAAGAAGCACGCAGCGCCGCTAACAGGGTAAGACCACTCGCGCGTTGCAAAAATGACTCGGTTAGCATCAGTCTGACATTCCAGAGGACAAAGCACCAATTATGTGGAAACGTTACGTATTAGTATTAGTGAAGTTGAATTCAAAAATTCAACTTAACAAAAGAGCTTGACTTTTTTGACTCCTTTAGACCATTTAACATTTAAAGTTCTTATTTAAAGTTGACTTTTTTTATTTAAAGTTGACTCTTTAAAGTTGACTTTTTAAAATTGACTTTTTATTTAAAGTTACTTTTATTTAAAGTTGACTTTTTAAAGTTTTATTTAATGTAAAAAAAATATATATATTTAAAGTTGACTTTTTATTTAAAGTTAACTAATGTTTAAAGTTGACTTTTTAAAAAGTTTACCTATTATTATATTTAGTTGTCTCTGGATTTTCAATTTTTTGTTGGTTTTGGTAAAGATTTTTATGCCTTGGGCCAACATGAAAAAAAAAATTCTACTATTTTATAACTGTTGTAAAATCTTAACTTTCCCTCAACCCTATGCGTGGAGCACTAACCAGCAATTAGTAAGAAAAAAAATTGGAAAATATAAAATTTTTATATTATTTAAACATTTAAATGATATTATTTTATTAAATGAAATGTTGGTGCTGTACTATGTGTTTCTGTCCCACACCGCTCTCCTGGCCACTCAGTGATCTGAATGTTGAGTTCAGATAGCGACTGAACTGCAGCATTAGCGTTAGCATTAGTGATTGCCAAAATCACATGTATTGCTCGTTAAATGCCCCTCTATTGATTCCTTGTCAGGTTCCTGTGCCCATGAAGTTCACTGGTTTGGAGTACGTGGAGCTGCGACTCCCCCGAACCCTGGATGACCTGCGAGCCTACACATCGATGACTCTTCTCCTGCAGCGTCCCGAACTTTTGACCCGAGGGGACGGCAGACGCCGGCGTCGCCAAGTCACTAATGATGACGGGGATCTGTTTGTTCTCTATCTCGGAAACAAAGACGTAAGTAAAATCTTTCAGTAGTGTAGTCTGTAATCAAGAAATATTACTGCACGTAATTCATATTTTATAGTTGTCTGTTTAAATAAAATTCCTGGTGCTGGGATGTTTCTTTTATGATGTTACTAAAATGGTAAAACATAAATCCATTTCTAGACGTAGCACACATATTCATTCATTGAAATAAATCGTAATAACATATATTATGTATCACTACAAAATGACTTGCATCCTTGTTATACACAGAAACCGTGACCAATTTGTACAATGTAATTAAAACTTTGTGTGTGAAAAGTCATTTTAAATTTGCTTTATTTTACAGGCGACCAAAGACTACATGGGCATGGTTCTGAGAAAAAACATCCTCTTTTTCGTTTACAAGCTGAACGGAGTTGTTACGGAGATCGAGTCAGAGAAAATCACGCTTTCAAAACCAGATCGTATCTTCTTCGATAAAGTGGATGTGAACAGGTGGGCAATCGCACACTTCTGTTCATGTTTGCGAAACATAAAATGCAGAGCTTTGGGATCATTAACAGTGCAATGTGATCTTGTGTATGAAGGAATAGAAATCTAAAGAAATGTAAATAAAAGGGTCACTGGATAAAAAGTCTTCTGGATAAACTTAAAAAGTCTTCGAGATTTCTGGTGTATATATGATCTCAGATAACGTGACGGTTCACTTCTCAATCTGAGCAAAACAAATGAATATTCTCTCTGCTTGTCTGTTACCTCTTTAGGATTTATGAAGACACCCAGGTCAATCTCACGCCGTTATTCACCACGAACTTTCCCGAGCCAGAAGTCCCACGCTCTGAACGAGGAGACCCGCTGTTTAACCTGCTGGACCTCAATTCCACTAACGCGGTCTTCTACGTAGGAGGTTACCCCGATGACTTCACTGTAAGTGTGTTTATACTGCATGGACTGAATATGAATACTGCATTTGATATGTAGAAATATTTACCCTCTCCGAATTAAACCCGACTCTCCTCCTTTCAGCCTCCACCGCCTCTTCGTCTCCCCAAATACCAGGGCTGTATTGAGTTCAACATGTTTAACGAGAGGTTAATAAGTCTGTACAACTTTAAATCACTGGGACCCGAGAACGTTAATTTGCAGACACCGTGCAAGAGGTGAGTCCTAACATGTACCACACGTTAGCCAATGCTAACACGCATCACTGTATATCTATATCATATATCTATATCATATATCTATATCAGATATATCAGGATATCTATGTCTATGTGGAAGTAGTAATGTATAAAGATAAAATATAGAATTAACAATGTATTCTAATGATGCAAAAAATCTCTGTACATCATTAGAAGGAGAATATCTCCAAAACTTAATTCCTTTTATCTTATATGGCACATCACCGGAATTCCAATGTGCTTAAATAAATAAACACCGCTGTGGTAAAACATGAACATCTGACCTTTTGCCTCTTTCACAATTCCAAGATACATCCGGCCAGTGGAAGGCGAATACCTTGAAGGCACCGGTTATATTCAGCTGCAGCTCGAAAAGGTGCCCAAGATACTGCAGTTCACCCAGACGATCGAGACTCATGCTGAGAACGGCATCATCCTGTACATGGGAAATGAGGTCAGATTCAAGTCAGAACAGAATTTGAAATGTCACGATGTACATTAATACACTATATTGCTTCGTTTCTAATATGTATTGAAATCCGCAAGTTTGCATATTGCAATATATTCAGGAAATAAATTAAAGAATGAAATAATTCAGAAAACATTTTATTTTACTGCTATAGAGACATTTTTTAAATTTTTATTAACTATTATTCAATAATTATTATTTAGTAAAGAGAAAAAAACTGTGTATGTATGGCAAGTTCCATGTATTAAATAGTTAAATAATAATAATAATAATAATTATTATTATTATTGCTATTATTATTATTATTATTATTATTATTATTATTATTATTATTACTGCAACTATTATTCAATAATGTTTACTTAGTAAAGAGAAAAAAACACTTTGTATGTATGACAAGTTCCATATAATAATAATAATAATAATAATAATAATAATAATAATAATATTATTATTATTATTATTCAATAATTATTATTTAGTAAAGAGGGGAAAACACTTTATCTATGACATTTTCATGTATTAAATAGTTAAATAATAATTATAATAATTGAACAATAATATTAAATAAATACAAAATAACAATTAACAAATTATTTTATAATAATAATAATAATTATTATTATTATTATTATTGCAACTATTATTCAATAATAATTATTTAGATAAGAGGACAACAAAACACTTTGCATGGCAAGTTCCATGTTTAAATAGTTAAATTATTATTTTTAGAAGTAGTAGTTGTTTTTTTGAGACAGCATTAAGTAACTATTTAACTTTTATGAAATAACATTTTCAGTAGGTGCTTTAATATGGAGTAAGTAGAACAAATGAAACAAATAGCATAAAACATAAATAAAAAATGAAGTCTTAACTATATATTTGTAAGTATTTTCTACATAAATAATTTAGTTTATTTAAAAATAATTATTTTTATATCTTTTTTTGCCTTTGCCTTTAAATATATATACTGTACATTATTGGATAATAATAATAATAATAATAATAATAATAATATATTAGATTTCCTGAGCTAGTGTTAATGGTTCAGACAATCATCACTACATGGCAATTCTACTGTAGTGTAATAAACTTGACTTGAGTTTCCCCCCTAACGTGTGTTGTTATGACGTACTGTTCTGCAGACTTCCTACTACCTCATTACTCTTGAGAATGGCTACCTGGTGCTGAGTGGCAGAGCAGGAGACAAGCAGCTGGAGACCAATAGGAGCAGCGAGCCACAAGATATCGTAAGCACCTAGTAACACTAATCCTGTACCTGCCCTCAGCGGCGATGTTGTTTTATCAGCACATGATGTGATGCGAATGTTCAGAGTTTAGAAATCTGTGCTGATCAATGAACGAATGCACTTGGAAATACTATATTTTGCACACTTGTAGCACTTTCTGTAGTTTAATTGTGATGTTCTTTGTTTTGTAGAACGGGGAGATGAGGGTGATCTTTGACGGTGTTAGAAATATCTTAATGGTCCGGATAAAAGGCAAAGAAGTGGTAACCAGTCGGTACGCTTCTGGCACTTTTGACAGCTACTTCATCGGTGGCATACCCTCAGATTTAAGACGCAGGTGTGTCTTTTTTCGTTGTTTCTTTATTCCATTGTGCAATATTTTGTGACTGCATTTCATTTCACATGTTCAAGTCAAACCGAGACGTTTTGATTGTGCAGAATAACAGAACACTTTATTTCTCTTTATATAATCCCCTGCTACACTAATGCACTTATCCCAGTGTTTCACTAATGCTTGGACAGCATCAAGGTAGAAAGTTTTCTCAGTACAGCGGAGTCATGATCAGACTGCCTGCTTCATATCCGAAACCATATTTTAAAACATTTGCACCGTTCAAATGTTTTACTGCGGCTAAAAGTCTCATCATCATTCTGTGCTCGAAGTCTTCTGTACATGTCAAAAGTCCCAGTTTGACTTGAACAACCCTTATCGTATTCTGTTTCACAAAAAAAAAAATTTCCAGTTAAATGTCGGATCGCTTTTGATAGCAGAGATAAAATCTTGTCTCTACTGTGTCTCTTACAGAGACAACATCACAGTGGTACCTCTAAAAGGCTATGTAAAGAATGTGAATGCAGCTGGCAAAGCTCCTTCTCCATTAAATAAAGTGGGTGTTGGCCGGAGCTATAGCAACCAGATTCTGGTAAGTGTTTTATTTATTATTATTTATTATTTTTAATGAATGAATGAATATAAAATAAGTCAAGGTTCAAACCAAGTTCAACTAAGTGAGGTGACTGTTAGTGCCGCGATAAAGAGCAAAGGTAGATATTAAACATAGATATTGTGGTATTGGTTTTAAATGTTGTAGTTATTCCTGTGTCTAAGGAATATCATATTAGCAGGAGTGCTGTTGTACTGAATATCAGTACAGCTGTGATTCGTCTGTAGGCATGAGAGCATAAAAAACATTACAGACAGTTTGGAACAACTTTGAAGCAATTATTAATTAAAGTGTTGTTTAAGATGAAATTAGAATATTCGATTTTTTTGAAGTAATTTTGTGACTGGTTTTAAATGTCCTAGTGCTGTTACCATCTAATATCAGCGCTCTTGGAATCAGAACTAACAGTTGTCTAAGAGGAGTTATAGTGTAGGTTGGAGTAGTATATGTACTGTAGTAATAAGGGTGGTAGTTGTAAAGAGTTTTTTTTTTTTTTTTGCTTTTTCTCTTTGAAGCAGCTGTAATAGTTGCCATAGTAGTGGTTGAAGCTGTTGCTGTATTAGTTATTGTTGTTAATAACTATAATTATAGTTGTGTCCTGATAAAAATAAAATAAATAAGCTTTAACACTGACTGTTACAAAGAACTGACACTGGAGACTCCTTCCAAAAATATAAAATAAAAGTCCCCTGACAGAAATGATTATGCATTTTTCTTTGTTAAACAGCAGTGTATTTTATTTTATTTATTAAAGGAAGTAAAGACAAGCATGCTGTGCCATTGATACAGTATGGGTGTAATTAATCAACCCTTATGTTCTTTTTAATCTTTTGCAGTCAATGAGGAAGGCAGACTTTAGCACCGGCGGGTCGCTGGACTCTCCACCCACCGGCTTCAGCCTGGATGAACCTCTGACAGTCTCACTGGGATTCAAGAGCACCGAGAAGAACGGCCTTCTGCTGCAGAACAGACAGGCTGTGAGTTTTCTCCTGAAATGTTCATGTTAAAAGTTGAAAGTTAAAGCAAATTGATTTGGGCTTTTAAATTATACAACATACTCGTTAATCTTTTGTGTGTTTAAGTAACACTAAGTAACACTAAGAGTGTGAAATGTCTGAAACAAATCAGCTAAAAGTGAGTTGTTGTTGTTGTTTTTTCTGATACAGAGCAAAGACATTGCGCTCTCTATGGCAGACGGATTTGTGGTGCTTAAGTACCAGAATCGTGTTTGGAGATCGACAAAACGATACCAAGATGGAAATTGGCACTACGTTACTGTCACCAGCCAGAACGGAAGGTAAATAATCTAGTCCTAAGTACCTACGGAATGTAGGTGAAATTCATATACTGTACACCAGTCAGCCATAACATTAACACATGAACATTATCAGTTATATACCAGTCAACTGATGATGGCATCATGGGCAAAAATCCCAGAAAAAGTCAATGATGACCACGATAAGAAAGGTGTCTTAACATCTTAACATCTCACCATATATGAGGCCCACAAGCCAAAGAGCCCAAGGCCACCATCCCAAACTCCAAACTACACAGGATCAAACAAACAAGTCCGGTCTGTGGAGGAACAACTCCACAACCCTCTGCACCCAAAGGATCCAATACTAACATCCCAGTGCCAAACACTACAGTACACACCTGAGGTCTTGTGGAGTCACGCCCCAGAGCTGCCCCAGTGGCACAACATGCGTAATCCTACACATAGTGTTTTTTGTTGTAATGTCATGGCTGGTCAGTGTATACAGACTGGTAAACAAAAACTAAAGAAAAGGACAGAAAATATGGAAGGAAAAGGCTATTTATTCCATGATTTAAGAGCTTCAGTGCTTTAAGGCATGGATTATCTTTATATCATGACTGTTCATTGCTTATTATAATAATGCAGTACAATTCCCAGAAAGCATTATGGTTTCTTTGGTTCTTCCTCTAATTTGATCAGTGTTTTTCCTTTACCTAAAGCTACAGCTTCATATCTCACATGTCTTGCAGAACGGAACTCCGAATTGATGAAGACGACACAGGAAAGGATTTCACACAGTCCCCCAATCTGGCATTCCATGCCAGTAACGTCACGCTGGGTGCGGGCTCCTTCACGGGCTGCTTGTCCAACGTCTACTTAAGAAGGTTACTACCACTTCCACACCGTTGCTGTTTTTGTGCTAAATGAACGACCATCATCAATACTGCATCGATAGTAGCGAGCGTCATCGATAAAATAGATATAAAAGTCCTGCTCATACTGTAGTTAAGCATTCAAGGTGTTTTGAGATTGTGGTTCAACATGTATTCCTTTATTTACTCATTTATAGGTCCGATGCTTTGTACCAGCCAGAGGACTTGAGTCAATTTTTCCAGACGGGAGACGTGGTGATAGATGCTTGCACGTCCGAGCATCAGCCCGAGAACATGTGGGCCAACAGGAGGAAGGTGAGCATTCGTGCACTCTTTCTTAAGTGCACATAGAACAATGATGTCGTGACCAAAAACCATTATAGAAAGCAACTGCTTCGAAATTTCTTGCTATTCGACTTGTGTAGTAGCTAGAATTTTAACACAGCAGTAATACCGAATATAAATGACAGCAAGAAGCGATTAAGGATCCAAGCACTTCCTAGCACCCTTGATTCAGTGACAAAGAGAGATCAGAAGCTATAATGGCTTTCTAGGAAGACATACTACATTTGACGGCCTGTTTTCACATTAATCTTGTTTGTTAACATCGGGTCATGTTGTTAAGCCTGTATGCCAAGTTTAGTGCCAATACGTCAAAGATTTTCCTGCCTGTCGAATATCAAAAACCAGAGAAAGACGTCTCACGGTCTCATGATCTGATGACGCGAAGGTCCTCAGAGGTTAGACGTTAGATCTGCTGGCTCGTGTGCTCACGTGTGTGTTGTGTGCTTTTGTTTCCAGTGATGAAGACGGTCCTGAGAGAGAGAGTGGACTAACAGGGAGATGTGTGTCAGCTTGTCTCATCTTAGACCAGCACCCGCCTAACCAGACGCCTAATCTGATCACTGCATGACCATTTGAATCATCTATTAAACATTTCTCACAGATAATTTATATATAAACATTTTCTTCAAATCCTAACCTGTATATTTAAACACACCACCATTTATAAGAGAGAAAAAAAAGTAACATTGTTCTGGAATATTCTTTCTCTTTTTTGTTGTTTGTACGAGTGTCAATATGATTACCAGTGTGTGTGTGTGTGTGTGTGTGTGTGTGTGTGTGTGTGTGTGTGTGTGTGTGTGTGTCGGATAATGGACTACTAATAAACACTCTTAACCAAGTTAATACGTGTTTCTGTCATTCAGTCAACATGCTAATATTCTCATTATCCATGTTCTCACACTTCTTAACAATACGTCATATTGTGTGTGTGTGTGTTTGGGAGAACTGTGGGGGAACTGTGTTTTTTTTATTGGATCTTTGTGAGTCCCCGTAAGAATATGAAAATCTGAGTAAATGACAGTGTTACGTTTGTGGGGACGTTTGACTGGGAAAAGAAAAGGTCCCCACTTTAATCAAATATTGCTGCTAAAATATTTCCTTTCACTTACTAATGTTACTGTTAAACTTGGATTTCAGTGTAGTACTGTACATACTGTACTATAATGAATCGTCTACTGTCATGTCAATGTCATTTCAAAGGTCCTGACAATTAT
The DNA here is from genome assembly GCA_030014215.1 of Clariallabes teugelsi. Taxonomy (NCBI): domain Eukaryota; kingdom Metazoa; phylum Chordata; class Actinopteri; order Siluriformes; family Clariidae; genus Clariallabes; species Clariallabes teugelsi. The sequence continues at coordinate 7,994,676 of JAQMYG010000001.1, read as the reverse complement.
AGTAAGATGGGCGGGTGTGTGCTGTGTAAACGGATTTAAAGCACATGGAGTTGGACAAATGAATCACAGATACTTTAACACTTAACACTACCAAGTGCTATAACATGGTCAAGGAATAATTTCCCAAAATACTTCAAGCATACAGATCAAGAAGGCGAGAGAATTTAGCCCAAGTATTCAGGCTAATCCAGGCATAAAAACAAACCTAGGCATATGGGGCATCATCACCAAACTGAGAATGCTAATGCCGGATTAGCATGAGTAAAAGTGAATTCCACATAAAAAAAAAGCAAGGTCACCACAGTGCTGTCGAATTCACTAATCTGCTTTCTCAGAAATGGTGTTTTAATTTTGTTCACTCGCCAGCCACTTTATTACCCTCACTTCATTCACACCGCTAATACTGCGTTGGAGCCACTTTTTTTCTCCTGTACAGGAAACATTCCTTTGAGATTTTGGTCATTATTGACATGATTTGAGATTTTGGTCATTATTGACATGATTTGAGATTTTGGTCATTATTGACATGATTTGAGATTTTGGTCATTATTGACATGATTTGTCGGCTGCATGTCTCCCATTCCACCACATCCCCAAAGATGCCCTATTGGATTGAGTTCTGGTGTCTGTGGAGACCATCTGAGTAAAGAAAACTCACAGGAGGACAATGTCACTGTTTATCTTCTGCCACATTCAAAGCTGTTTTAATGTTTGATATTAATTAACTCAAACTGTACCGTGGCAAAAATGTATAACACCTAGACAAGATTTTGCACCAAAATCTTCAGATGTGGTAGGATCTGGTAAGGGATATTTAAGAATTATTAGGCAAAATGTACTGTAATTCATCGTAGTAGTTTGTTTTTATCCCAGCAGAAATGCTTGGTTTGTTAAAATGTCCTGTCAACGTTAATTTGTTGGGACGCTGTTGGTACCTGCCTTGCCTGTTAGAATCACACATGACATTGGTGAAATGATGAACAAATCACCCAAACAAAATATTATGAATGCAAGCAAGAATGATCTCCAATACATTCCTCAACTGCATTGCATTCTTCAAATCCTCATACTGCTGGACGTTTGTTCTTGTTCCCCTGACCAGGACTCAAACCCGAACCCATGCCATGCCCGTGGTAGAGCTGATGTATTCTATCCATTGGTGGTCCAGAGAAAAATAGATTGCTTTGTGAAACACTGAGCACCATAAAATGTTCCCTTAAAGAATAAAAACTATTAAGACGACTGCAATTGACACAGGGCCACAGTGTAAAGTAATAAAAGAAAGAAAGACTTGCACTGGCAGTATAAGTACAGTATGTCATGAGTGTACAGGTCTGTTCATCTTAACATCTAAGAGTTGACATTTAGTCGTTTTGAGAAACCCAGTGTCATTTTGTTTAAAAAGTAATTCAAACTTTCAAAAACAATGTTGTCACAAAGTTGTATTTTGAGTGGACGATGTCACAAACTAATCACAATTCTATGACTATATACAGTAACTTCATGCTGATTATGAGATAAGATAACTGTTGATTGTTGCAAATAACATCATATTTTTTTTGTCCATTTAAAGAGTGTAAAGCTATTTCAGATTTCTGTTCATAGTGTATTTAGAAGTTGCTTTAAATCACCCAACCACAGTTAGAACTTTTGAGAAACTATGATAGTTGATGTCCAGTGGGTGGAGCCAGGACACTATAGAAAGCAAGTGGAAGAACAAGTAGCAGTGTGGCAACCAACTTAGCAACTATTTAGAACCGCTTTAAAGACCTTATTAATAAAGAAGGACAGGGGAAATTACGATACTTTTTTTTTAGCAGAAATTGGAGACAGTCCTGCACCTGATGCAGCTTCCTATCCCATAATCACAGCTTCTGGTCTTGTTCAGGGTATGTTTCTAACTTGTCTCTGGTATTCCAGGCATTAACTCTAGACATTCCAGACACCGAACCACTGACCAATGAGCAAGAACCATTGATCCTTAACCATGTCCTACTATGGACTGGGTGGCTCATGAAAACCAAACCATGGACAGATGGTTCCTACAGGTCAATGGCTGAACTTCTCCATGAGAACCATCAAGAAAAACTCCATGGATGTGATAACCTGGTCATTCAGTACATTCAGGTGGTCAGCTGACTTCATTTTATTGCCACATAACGTTGCTGAGTCTAGACCTGAGCGACTGAAGCAACACCAGATCATAACACTGTCTCCAGAGGTTTGTACAGTGGACACTATGCATGGTGGGTGCATCACTTCATGAGCTTCCCTTCTTACCCTGACACGCCCATCACTCTGGAATAGACTCAATCTAGACTCATCAGGCAACATGACTTTTTCCATTGCTCTAAAGTCCAGTCTTTATGCTCCCTAAGAAATTTAAGACTTTCTCACTAACAAGTGGTTTTCTGTTGGCCACACAGCTGTTTAGTCCTAATTCTGTGGGTTCTCTCTTTCTACTGAAATGCTTTTACATTTACAATTAAACATAGCTATGGTTTTTGCTGTGGGATTTTTATACCATGCAGCTTCACCAAGTGTTTAAGTGATCTCCATTCATTACTTCTTTTTTTTTTCATTCACATTTCTTCCACAAAGTTGATGGGTCAGCACTATCCTTCCAGGTTTTGCTAATGTGTTAAATATATATGGGCTGGTTGGTCTTCATGTGAACATTTGTAAATATTGAAATATTGGAAACTACCCATTTTTAGCATTTCTATAGATTTGAAAAGCAAATGCTCATGTTTTATGTATAGGACAGCAAAGACGAGATAAAGGATGAGGTAGTCTCTAGCTGCTTCCTCCCGACTCCGATCCCACATTCCTTTCACCTCGCAGGTGCTTCCAGCAGTCTGAGCTACACCATGCCCTCTAAAACTAGCTTACACAGGCGAGTTTGCTTCCTGTTCACAATTTATTTATCAAAATATACAATTGTCTATAATATCAATAGATTATAGTGTAATTAAAGTGTCAACAGAAAGTCATGTTTGCTCCACAGGCCCTATTTCAGCTTGGATGTGAAGACGAGGTCATCAGAGGGTCTGTTGTTCTACATCCCCGCCGAGCAGGAAAAGTATCACCTGGCTCTTTATGTGTCTAAGGGAAGAATCCGACTGTCAGTCGGCCGTCGGAGGGAAATCTTTAACAGGGAGAAGTACAACGACGGAAAGTGGCACACGGTTAGAGTTCTGCTTGTCTGTTGACGTTTTCACTATTCATCATTTAAGTACATATGTTTTCAAAGGGGGAGTTAAGGTTTTTGATTTTATATATATATATATATATTAGTCCATAGGACAAAATTTTGTATTGCAAAACACATTTTCCATAAGAAATAATGTAAATGCAGATAGTTTGTTCCAGCCACACAAAAATATTAACAATACTACCAATTTCCATCACCACCCAACACAATTTTCCAACAAAAGAAAATTGCAAATAAGGTAAAATAAATTAAATAGCTAAACTTTAAACCTCACTTAACTTTATTTTATGATTCCTCTCGGCACCGGCTGCTTTAAACACCAAACTGAAAGCGACTCTCTTTTATTCTTGCTAATGGCATTGCTAACATTTTCGGGACCCAAAATATGCACAAAAAATATGCAAACAAGTTCTAATTAGTTCCCAGAAGTACCTGCAACCGGATGTCATCACAACCAGAAGTATGCATGACAGGTTCGGTTGCTCGCATTCCTATGCCGAGGTAAATTTTTTGCTAAATTTCAGCTAAGTGAAAATTCACAAGGCGGGGTGTTTATATGCCGAGGTACCGCTGTCAAATTGAAGTCACCGGCTATGAAATTTTATAGGACTGTTTAAACAGAGAATTAATTACAGAGAATTAAACAAACCTTTGGAATATTCAGATTAATAACTATTGCTGAAGATCGTAGGGCATCAAGGCAAAAGGCTCTATTTTCATACCTAAGCAGGTTTAATTTGTCAATTAGAGTTGGCAGTTTCAAGTCAAGAACTTGCATCATCTAGGCTTTTATTGTCATTTTAACCATCTACAGTTTAGTACACAGTGAAAGGAAAACAACGAGGACCAAGGTGCTACGTACAGTACAACATAAATTAATAAAAAACTAACTAGCTAACTAAGAAACCTAGTTGGCTGACTAGCTGAGACGAAACAAATTGACATTTTAAGTTAACAGAAAAACTAAGTCCTGTATAAAAGAAACAACATAAAGTGCACATGTGCACTTAACAAGAGCAACAAAGTGATAATGCGACAACATGACATTACAATACTGTGTGGTAATGAGGAGATGAGTTGAGGTTGTGGGAGGAGAAACAGTAAACAGTAAACGTTCCTTGTAATTAGCAGCAAGATAAAAATAGTTTGTGCAAATTAACAAATAATGAATATTGTGCAAAAGAGAATTTCCAGGTTGGTGTGTACAATAGTTTGATGAGTATGTGTGTGTGTGTGTGTGTGTGTGTGTTGATTTATCAGTCCAGGCTCAATATTTTGAGGTAGTTGAGTTAAAAACTGTGTGTGTGTGTTTGTTTGTTGAGGTTGTGGAAAAAAGCTGTTACACAGTCTGGATGTGTGTGCCAGAATGCGTCGGTACCTTTTTCACCATGTTGCCATGTTGGTTAGATTCATGAGCTTTTTCTTTGAATTTCTTTTCAAATGTATTGTTGCAATTTTGAAGTCATTTGGAGTCGGTATTGAAGTCATTCGGAGTCAGTAATGAAGTCATTTGGAGTCAGTAATGAAGTCATTTGGAGTCAGTAATGAAGTCATTTGGAGTCAGTAATGAAGTCATTTGGAGTCGGTAATGAAGTCATTTGGAGTCGGTATTGAAGTCATTTGGAGTCGGTATTGAAGTCATTT
>JAQMYG010000001.1:7978301-7989718 GCA_030014215.1 Clariallabes teugelsi | reverse complement strand
CATTTGGAGTCGGTATTGAAGTCATTTGGAGTCGGTAATGAAGTCATTTGGAGTCAGTAATGAAGTCATTTGGAGTCAGTAATGAAGTCATTTGGAGTCAGTATTGAAGTCTTTTGGAATCAGTAATGAAGTCATTTGGAGTCAGTATTGAAGTCATTTGGAGTCAGTATTGAAGTCATTTGGAGTCAGTATTTTCTAGGCCTCAAGTGCATCTTGACTCATTACCACCCAGTGTTTCAGACGTTCACTAAGTACAGTTCGTCTCTCCAGGTTGTTTCCTATACACAGCAAATTTTTGTCCCGTTGGAATAAGTGAGCAAATAAACTAACTAACAAAATAAATAAATAAAAAATGTATTCTGCAACTACTACTACTACTACTACTAACAATAATAATAATTAAAATACAATTTAATAATAAAACAATAATAAAATATGGTGGTATGATTGGCCTACATTGTCATCCTCTGTGATATTTTTACCATTTACTGTATATTTCCAAGTTCCATTTATATGCACTAAATAAATATAAATTATTATTATTATTATTAATACACCCAATAATTTTAGAAACAAAAAGAAAAAGAAATATGTGTTTATCAAAAGTTTGTCTTTTTTTTTTTATTATTAACAAAAGCCTTTTAAAGCCTAAGTAGTAAAAAGTTCTGTATAGCAGAGAGAAGTTTTAATCATGTCCAGTAGACGGTGACGCTCAGTGATCTCCTGTCAGGTGACACTGAGTCTGGAGAAACGCAGGTTTCGGCTGGTGATCGACGGGCTGAGGGCTCAGGATGGTGTGCTGAGTCCGGGAGAGAGCGCGTCCTTTCAGCTCAGCACATCTGTGTACCTGGGCAGCCCTCCACCAAGCACACACTCTGATCTGAAGGTGATCTAACACACACACACACACACACAATTTAGTTTTTTTAATATACATCCTCCTAATTTCTCATAATCTCATGTCCAGTGGAAGGCTTTGCCGGTGCAGGGCGTGGTCGGGTGTGTCCGGAATTTCCGGATGAACGGCTCGGCGTTGGCGGCGCCTGCACTGAATCGCGGTGTGGGTCTGTGCTTCGAGGGGCAGATGGAAAGCGGGGTATACTTCTCAGGGCAGGGAGCTCACGTCATCATCGGTAAGTCCTGGTCAAACTCTTTCATCAAGTCAATAACATTTATGTAACCACTCGCAGTCTAGGGAGAGCTGATTGGCCGAGCTCTCTCAGAGGGGCGGGATGAGAGGTACTTCGTGCTTTCACATTAATGACGGCTCTACAGCCAATCAGGGGCGTCTGTGAGCTCACGCAAGTGGAAGGAGCGGATAGCGCTGTCCTCTGAGTGTGTTACGCCCCAACGGTGCGTGAGCGAGCAGTTCGAAAAGATGCGGTCGGCTGTCGTCACGTGGTTCGGAGGAAAAACGTGATTGTCTTCGGCCCTCCTGACTGAGTGGTAGTAAGTAGCCTTAATGTGGAGCCCCCTAGTGACGCGGAGGAATTGAACACGACTAAATTAGGGAGAAAATCGGGAAAAAAATCCCCCCCACCAAAAAAAAGTCAATAACATTTACTGTATAATTATTTTGTACAATCCTAGACATGTTGATGTGATATACTGTAGATTTAATTTTTAATGATTTATAACCTTGAACTGAAAAAAATTATACAGTCAGCTTTTTTGAGAGACTGGGGTTTCTTTTGGTGTTTGTTTAGATGAGTCATTTGAAATAAGCCAGAAGTTTGACCTCGTCTTCGAGATGCGTCCTAGTGTCGAGACGGGCCTCCTGCTGCACGCCGGAAACTCTGACCATCATCTCACCGTGTTCATGAGGAAAGGAGAGGTGAGCTGCACGCAGAGGTGCATGACTTTGGTTATAAAACCTGTCACTGAGACGCCTCATCAGACGAGATATACAGGATTAGCAAAGACAAAATGAGAAAAAGAATGCGTCCTCCCTGGAGGACCTTTACCCCCCTCAACGGTGTTTATTTTGGACTTGCAGGTGGTGGCTGAGGTGAATAACGGCGGCGGCAGGTTCAATGTGTCTGTTCGTCCAAAGCAGTCTCTGTGTGACGGCGTGTCCCACAGAATAGCAGGTACATCCTGAAACATCAGTGGTCTATAGACTTCATCTGTAGAAATGGAAAATTGATTGTTAATCACACTGTTGTCCTCCTCTGTTAGTTATCCAGCAGAACAATGTGGTGGAGATGCACGTGGACACCGAGGGCAAATATATGATCGGCCCGATCTCATCTTCTCCTACCAAGGACAAATTTCCTGTCTACGTCGGAGGTGTTCCAGGTTAAACGCGTTTACACTGAAAAGATTCATCCTCATTAGTGAAGGGTTTTACTTTGTTTTAGGAATTAACACTTTATTTAAAGCGTTAATGTGATAATAATAATAAGAAGAAGAAGAAGAGGAAGTGCAAAAATATTTAACCATAAGAGTTGTTCAAATTAAACTGGGATTTTTGATTGTGCAGAATAACAGAACACAGTTATAAGAGTTAAAAACTCTTCCTTTATTTCTCTACATAATCCCCTGCTACACTGATGCACTTATCACAGTGTTACACTGGTGCGACACATGCGTCCCTCCCACTAGTTGATGACAAGTTATCTGTCGATTTTTTAAGAATCAGGCAATTATTTTAATTACCGTACTGAGTCATCTGTAAATGTCAATCGGTTTTACACCTTCATTCACGAGAAAGTCCCGGTTTGATTTGAACACCTCTTGTATTTTCCAGCGAAAGCTTTTTAAAACATTATTGTTTTATTTTTAATGTGTTGCATTATTTAAGTGTATCCGTTGTATACATTTTTTATGATGATTGTATATTTCTTTTTTTTAAATAATTTATTTATTTGAACACTTACATTCCATCATATAATATGAATTATAAAATGAATTAGTTATAATACTGATATTGACTTTTAAAAGTTTCATAAGTTTGTTCATAAAATATTCATACAAATACAACTTCATGGTATTGTGCTGTATTGTATGCATTATTTTTTGCTCAAATTCTAATATTCATAAGATGACTGTAACAGGTTGTAACACCTATGATGATGTAATGTCATAATAATTTGAGAATAATGTGCATTACATATACTGTATCTCGTAATTAGAATTAATTTGGTTACGATTATCAAAACGATCTCCCTGTTTTGCAGATCGTCGGAGGTTCCCGTTCCTCCCTGTTACTGACCCCTATGTTGGATGTCTCCAAAACATGGTCTTTAACAGGGATGTGGTGGTGTTTGAGAAGCTCTCCGGAGTATTCGGTCCTGTAAACGTGCGAGAGTGTCCGGCTACCCTGAGAGCGCCTTCTTCACAGTGACGTCATTTCCACTGCTGTAGGTTTATAAATGTAAGTGTAAGACCAGGAATCATGAGTGTTTTAAGTCAAGGTGTTCCTCATTGTGTCCTCTAGTCCATCCTGCTCTGTTTTCTCCCTGTTAAATACAAAAGTCACGGTTAAGTTATTGTGGACAGAGCTAAAGCAAAACTGTCTCCAAGAGACAGATCACATCCGTCTGAAGACTAAGACCTACAGGTATCTTCTGATTGGATACATTAGTTTACTATCAGGTCTTGTTTGCGCAGTATTTATACACCCACTAATTTAATTCTTTTATGATAATGTATGTGAAATGATGCCTTGTACTGTAACTTTGACCACTTTAATGTTATGTTTACCATCTGATTGTCATTTCTACAAGCTGTATTATATTATTATTATATTTGGTGTAAAGATTTAGGTAAAATAATGGACCATTTTTGTAATATTGTTGGTGATGCTTGAAATCTTTGCAGTATTAAAGTAATATTTTTCACCTACTGTTTTCTTTATGTGCACTTTACCACTTGTTATATTCCTTACAAACCTCATATACTGTATGACGAAGTAAAAAAAAAAAGTTTCTTTGTGATTAAGTCCTCGGTTACACTACACGTGTCTGCATTGCAAGTGTAAAAATTAAGTAACTTAATGTAAAATAAGGTTTTAATTTAACATGAGAAAACAGAGATGTTTGTAGTTCTTGTAGGAGTGCTTATTGGAATGACCTCATCGCTTCCTGCCTTATTTGAAGTTACTTTCTTTCTTTACTTCATTGATTCCTACCTTATTTGAAGTTACAATATAATTTTCTGTCTTCCTGGATTCTTTGAGTTGCTACAGTATATCATTTGCTGACTTATTTGAGTTACTCCATCACTTCCTGGTTTAGTTAAGTTACTCTACCACTTCCTGTCTTATTTAAGTTGCTTCACAACTTCCTGGTTTCTTTGAGTTTCTAAATCATTACTGGCATATTTGAGTTACTCTATCACTTCCTGTCTTATTTAAGTTACTATATAATCTCGACTTATTTGAGTTACTCCATTAAATGACCTGAAGTTAGTATTCATCAAAAAGATATGTCAGAGTTTACTATATATGGTGTATTTGGAGTTAATACTATGGGTTGTTTAGAGTTCATCACTTCCTGGCTTATTGGGTTACTACTGTATATTATTCTTGTCTTTTTTTGAGTTATGATGCCATTTTCTCTCTTCCTGACTTGGTTGAGTTGAAAAATCACTTAGTGTTTTTTAATTTTTTTAAATTACTTTATACTTTTCCACATTATTTGGAGTTACTGTATAACTTGTCTGGTTTGTTTGGAGTTTCTTCATTGCTTCATGGCTCATTTGAGTTATTCTATCAGATACTAGCTTATGTGAAAATACTATATTATTTTCTAGCTTCCAATCTTATTTAAGTTGCTTTATCACTTCCTGGCTTATTTCAGTTCCTTTATAACTTTTTGCCAATCCTGGCAATTTCCTTTGACCTGACATGTCAACAAGATGTTCCCCCCCACAAAACGGTTGCTCAGACATACTGTATGTTCCCACCATTCAATGTTGTTGTTGGTCTTTCAGCTGCTCCTGGCAAGGGATCGTGACAGCGAACTATCTGGTCTGCACAACAACTTGGCACAGGTTTTTATGCTGGATGCCCTTCCTGACGAAACCCTCCCATTTTAAATAGGACCAGCACTGCATCCAGTGGCTGGGAATCGAACCCAGGCCTTTCACATGGCAGGCACATTTCAGTATCTACTCAAACTATCATTAATGCGGCTGTTAAAGTAAAAAGAATGTTTAGTTTTTTTGATGTGAAAAATAACTACAAGTTTTAACCCGCAGCACACGATTGTTTGGTCTAACTGTATGAATGATCAGGTGTATATGTGTTTCTACTAATACATTATCTTATCCCTTTTTAGTTTCCATCTAAGAGGGACATCAAAAAAGAAAATAAACAAATGTATGTCCATTGTTTATTTTCCGAAAGCAACAGTCAAGAACAGCATGGGTATAATAAAGGACATGTTACTGCTGAGGACAATGAAATCAAAAACACTTCAGACATAGCTGTCATGTTTTTCATACATAGCTGCCTCCACCAGCACAATATTTTCAGTAATCTCCACAGAATTCACTATAACTGTGCTTAACTTAAAGTGGTTAAATGCTGTTTGCTCAGTTAAACACAATCATACCATTTTGAGCAATACTTTATTTACCAGTAAAGTAGCTAGGTAGTATTTATCAGGTCAGCATGCAGTACTGTCAGGTACGACCTTGCACACTGGACCTTCAAGTACCCAATAGGTTATGTGTGAAGAGTATTCAGTTTGAACAGTAGCACATCATGCTGCGTTAGAATAATGACACGGTACAGCTAATGATTAGTCCATCCTTTGCAAATATAAGTGGATAATTACTTACATGAAAGAAAAAAAAAAAGGTGTTTCTTATGTTCCTTATGTAATTACCTGCTAATTTCAGTCAGCTTATTTCATACCACTGTAATGTTACTTAGCACTAACTGCTTAAGGTGTACCTGGTACTCACCACATTACTCACCGCACAATTAAATATTCAATTTAGAAAAATATGACTCATATGACTTGCGTCGCATGATCACATACTGCATGGATATAATTACAATCTGAGTAACTATTGCATTAGAGTACAAACCTGGCCAGTTTTACAAAAATATTACATACTGTTTGTCAAAAGTCTGTGTGTAAATAACCTATACTTAAATACCACATACAGTACCTACCTAGTAAACAACACTTTTACTGTACCACAAAATAAAGGCTTGATTTCACATTCAAGGTATTTTTTAGCAAACCACAAGTAACAGAGCAGTTTTCTCTAAAATGTAACAGTAATCAGCAATACATTTGAAGTCATACAGCTTCAGACGATGACATCACATATATAAGGATACATTGTTATTTTGGAATTTGTTAGTAGAACAACAAATATTTCAGTATTTACTGACAAACAATATTCAGGTTCTCTAGGCAGCCTCTTTTTATACTTTGGTATGTCTTAAAAATATTTTTAAAATGCTAGCTTTATGAGTGAACATTAAACCAGGAGGTGTGACGGGTTATGATTTGGCAAGATTTTTGTTCATGTTGTGATGAAGACCACACATTTACATTTACAGCATTTGGCAGACGCCCTTATCCAGAGCGACGTTTTATCTTATTATACATTTGAGCAGTTGAGAGTTAAGGGCCTTGCTCAAGGGCCCCAACAGTGGCAACTTGGTGGTGCTGGGGTTTGAACCTGCCACCTTCCGATCAGTAGTACAACACCTTGATCACTGTGCTACCTCTGTCCACTTAAACTACCACAGGCATGGCCAGGTACCAGACTACTAAAAAGACCAAAAGAAAAAGAAAGAAATAACACACATGTTTTAAATCTCCTATCTCTTGCAAGTTCTGAACATGTACAGTAACCTATTTTTTTTGTAAACTCGATCAAATAAATTAGAAGTGCTTTTAAGTATAACACAGGCACTAGTTGAAATGAATGTGCTTTGTGACTGGATTTTTTTTCAATAACAATTCACAAACTAAAACTGACTATTCATCTTTTCTCATCGAGTATTAAAAATAAAAATATATGAGTGATGTTCAAGTCAAACCGGGACTGGTGATTTTTCTTGTGAATGATGATAAAACAATTACAGAAGACATCAAGCACGGTATGGTGACGAGACTTTAGACAAAGTAAAACATTCGAATGGGGAAAATGTTTTTAAAAAAGGCTGTATGTCTGTGACTCAGGGATTTAAAGAACCTTTTTACCTTGATGGTGTCCAAGCACTAGTGAAACGCTGGGATAAGTGCATTAGTGTAGCAGGAGATTATATAGAGAACTAAAGGTACAGCGGTACCTCGGCATTCAAATTCCCGCCTTAAGAACTAAAATTTTGCTAACATACAAAGTATTTTCTGCATTCGAGCGAACTAAAAGAGCTGATCAAACTGAGCCGAACTGAACCGGCTGTTTAAAACTTGGTTTTTTTTTGGGGGGGGGGGGGACACTCAGATGTAAATTGTGCTTTAGGGAAAAAGGAAAAAAAATAATAATAATAATAAAATTGACCCATGAACAGTCGATGATCATCAGTAACAGTCTGAGGCTCTGCTCGTTCCTGTTTGCTTGTTTCTGATTCCTCTGATTGACGCTTCAGGTGTTTGTTGCTGGTTTGTGTACATTCTATTTATTTATTTGAGTTATTGTGAAGTCGTCGTCGTGGCTGAAGAAGCTAAAGCTGAGTGGATCCGCACATGCAGCCTGTTCTCGAAATCGTACGCGGAGAACTCCTCCTGCAGAACACAACAGACAGGATTAGTGAGGATTATCTGTTTGAACAGATCACATTAAGGGCAGATATTCCTCTACTGCAAACATGTTTGGATTTGTTCAGAGCAGTTAAACTACTGTGCACACTGCAACAACCTTCCCAAGAGAAAATATCTTGAATCTTGTCAAATTAATCTAAAACATACAGTACTGTGCAAAAGTCTTAGGCACCATATTATATGCTGTACTAATTTTGTTATATATGTTTTACTTATAGTACTGTGCAAAAGTCTTGGGCATATACAAAAATATGGCGTAAGCAAAAGATGCTTTTGAAAACATTTCTGCATAAAATAAATTTCAATAAAGAGTAATAAAATAAACAGTCAATATTTGGAGTGAAAACTCGTTGCTTAAAATCAGGAGTTTTAGACACAGATTTGTGCAGTTTTATACGAAAACAGCTGTTAGGTTTTACTGAGCTTGCTGGAGAATACGAGTTCTTCTGGTAACTTTGTCACACTCACTCCTTTATATTTTTATGCAAATCCCAGGAGCGTACATTAGGTTTCTGAAACCTGACTTGTCTTGTACTTTTTTTTTTCTTTACAGTCATGCATATATTCTCCTGTAATGTTATTTATTTATTTATTAATTTTTAAGTTATATATGGAAATACTGAATGATTCTGTACATAATTATACAGACATGATAAACATATATAACAAAATTGGTACAACATATAATATGGTGCCTAAGACTTTTGCACAGCACTGTATATATTTTTTTCTTATTATTAGAAGATTATTAAGTCTAATTTATGAAACATTTTATTATCTATTTGTGAGTGTACATTTCATGGTTTATTTTTTAATTTTGCTAGTTTTAAGCATCAATTCATTGCACAGAAGCAAAATGATTTGCCGTAAGAAAAAAGAAATTTATGCAGAGGAAATTTGAAAAATGTGTCTAGAAATATGTGTCTTATCATTAGGTTGTTGTAGGATTATATTCATAATTTTAGATACGTTTAACTAGACTTAAACTATTTTCACTTGCTACAGTTTTTTTGCAGTGCAATTATCTTTACCATAAAAACTAATCTACTGTGAACTAATGTGTTAAATTTGTAAAAATTGATTCGAGACTAATTTTTTAACCTTAAGTTAAAAAAAATAAAATAAATAAAATAAATAAATAGGTAAGTTTTGGCCAATTTTCTGTGGCATCCCTGATAAATATAGTAATCGATGTTAAACATGTACTTATTTACTTATACGCATTTCACACACAAAGCATACAAAGTATGAACTAAAAAAAAAATACAGTAATTAATATTTTTTCTTGAAAATAAAAACTACGCAACTGTCAATCATTCAGGATTCTTTTTAAGGGGAAAATTAAGATTGCTCTTAGTTTATGTATTCATAAATACAATATTAATAAATTAATAAATTGTTGGGTTTTGTAGATAAAATGCAAAGCTCCTATGCAAAAATGTGTAAAGACTGGTTGATCTGAAATGCTTTTTTTTAATCGTTAAAATTAATTATTTTAATCAATTTTAATATGTGTACAGTAGTTCACATTTGGCATTCACCAAGTAGCTAAAGTTGTGTAGGCGCCTGTCTTTCAGTAGTAGTAGTAATTATAAACCAGTATCGACATTGTTCAATTCATTATTATTATTCCTACATAAATTCCCATTTTGTTAATGAAATAAGTGTATAACTGAACGTACCTTGGCCTGTTGAAGCAGAGCTCTTCCTTTGGCTGTAGACTACAAATAATAACAAGATAAAACATTTATTTTCAGGCAGATTAAACATCCGCACATCAAAATATTCATAAAGCTGTGCCTCTAAGATAATTTTGTGAACTTTACGAACTCATCTTAAATCCACACGCATCAGAAGGTGAAGCATGAGAAATGTAGACCCTACATTGAAACATACACACACACATACCTCAGGGTTTTCTAGTAGCACACACCCCAGCTCATAGAGGGAATAAGGCTGCACGTACGAGTTACTGACTTGTCCTTCTTCATCCCTAAACGCCATCTGAAAACACTGTAGTGGACACGAACACACATTTAGACACATAATACAACCATCCATGTGCAGTATGATGGCAGATACACTGTACATGCTAAAATTTACAACTTTATTCCTTAATACAGTTTGCATTCAGTCAGTGCTTGGCACCTGCACCGCGCTGGCGTTGTCCCCTAGACTCTTGTGCACGGCGCCCAGCAGCAGGTGTCTCAGTCCACAATACGACGAGCCGTCCATCTGTTCAAGAACTGACGCGGAGAGAAAACGTCGATCAGCACGTGGGCATTTTTTATTCATATGAACATTTCAGAAACGTGGCCTGTCCTTTTTTTTTGTGTTGTTTGATTAACCTTCAATCATGAGGTGCAGTTTGACGTTGGAGCAGTTAGCAAGCGCTTTCCAAAGGTACAGAATCTCGATGGCAGCCATGGTGCATCGCTCTTTCGTAGGGCCGGGTTTCCTTAAATCCTCAGCCTGTTAACAGACACAAACTAGTTTAAAGTTTTGGTTAAGTTTTTCACATAAGTGTTCATTTAATAGAGCTAACCTGATGTGCACTGAATGTGTTTTTCCATCTCAAACTTACCTTCCTCATGGAAAAATGCTCAATCTGGTTGTGTTTCCTCTTGAACACCAGAGCCACGTCTTTCAACACGTTACAAGCTCCGTCTAAATCACCTGCAGCTCCCTGACACACTGAAATATAAACGCGCATCATCAGTAATCATAAAGAAAAGTTTTTTTTTAAATCATAAAATAATCATCAACTGATCTTGTTTGCTTCGCAAGTTATTTTATATTTTTAATCAAATCCTTTCCCTTTTCATCCATACCACTGACCCCAGCCTTATTGTTTTATTCATTATGATTAACTCTTAAATAATTCATTAATTTATTTAGATGCTCTTTACCTCCAGTGAGGTAGGAGTAGTAGCACTGGGACCAGCGTGACTCCCTCCTCAGGCGCTCGAATGCTTTGTATGCTTCAGAGAAGCTCATCTCGATCATACTGCACCAACCTGCAACAACCTCAGATATTACGAGTGGGGAGGAGGCTCGGTCAGAGTTGAGGAGGTTATTTTTTATACTCTGTTTCAAGGATTCGATTCAAGTATGTTTCATTAAGTCACTAAGTTATTGCACTTTTGAAATGGTTAAACAGCAAGTCTGCAAGTCAGTTCAGTCAGTTAGTGTGTCAGTGGATATGTCAGTACATCTGGTCAGTCAAAGTCAGTGAGTTAGTCTGTCAATCATTTTCTCTCTCAATGAGTCAGTGAACCAGTCAGTGAACCAGTCAATCGGTCAGTGAGTGAATCAATAAGTAATTTAGACAGTCAGTAAATCAGTGAGCGAATCAGTGAGTGAATCAGACAGTCAGTAAATCAGTAAGTGAATCAGTGAGTAATCCGTCGATCTGTCAGTGAGTGAATCAATAAGTAAATTAGACAATCAGTAAATCAGTGAGTTAGTCAATAAGTGAATCAGTCAGTGACTCGATGAGTGAGTGAGTCAGTGGATCGGTCAAGGAGTGAGTGAATTAGTCAGTGAGTCAGTCAGTCATTTAATGAATCAATTGGTGTGTCACCCAGTCAGTGACTGAGTCAGTAAGTTCAATTCAATTCAATTTTATTTGTATAGCGCTTTTAACAATTGTCAATGTCGCAAAGCAGCTTTACACAATCAAAA
>JAQMYG010000001.1:7947698-7965893 GCA_030014215.1 Clariallabes teugelsi | reverse complement strand
ATAATAATAATAATAATAATAATTATTATTATTATTATTATTATTATTATTATTATTATTATTATTATTATTATTATCATCATGTGAATATTATTATTATTATTATTATTATTATTATTATTCACAACATAAATAGCTATTTTAATACCAGGGTATGTGCTGTTGCATAAAAATAAATAAAGAGAATAAAATAAATAATAATAATAATACATAAAGAATTACAAAGCCACAAAATGGTCTGGTTGTCCTGCAGTGTTTAATTCCATTAACACCACAGCATTTTACCAATGAAAATTATTATTATTATTATTATTATTATTAGAGAACATATTATTTCATCCATTTATAGTTAAATTTAATGTCATGAACAACATTTAGTCTCCCTCTCTTTCTCAGGGGAAGAGAGAAGGTCTTGAGTTCAAATCCCAGAAAACGTCCTTAACCTTCCACTGCTCAGGTGTATGGGGAAAAAATGGAGAGAGACAAATTAAAGCTTCAGTTAAAGCTTTACCTTTGACTTTTACAAAAAGCCGACACTGGAGACTCCTTGCAAAAATGTGAAATAAACACCACCGCTTACAGACAAGTTCATCACACACAACCTGAATCTCTAGCATCAGTCATACAAGTCACAATGTAACACAGAGATTATTACTGAAACAACAGGTACATAGATATAATCACCTGCTTTGAATTACTGTACAGCTGGAACTACTCTCAGAGCTGCTATTAAAGGAAATCAATCAACATCTTCTGACCAATCAGAAGGGTTATAATATGTAACTCTCCCATTAGAGCATTTAATTATTTATACACTGAAATAAAAACAGTGTGTGGAGAATGGGACTCTATATATGGCTATAAATTATGAATAATTACAAAGTCTGGATGTACCTGTGTTCTGCCAAAAGAGGGCGCCAGAGACTAAATAAGAAAAGAACAAAAATTAAAGATAGTCTTCATTCACATTCCCAACAGGTATGAGAGTTAAACTAAATCCACTAATTATTGGTATTAGTTATTAGTAATAAGTAATCTGATCCAATCAGCCATTGGTGGACTGGATTTACATGAATAGTGCTGTGAAAGTGCAAAAATGTATAAGGCAATATCTAATATTGCTAAACTTGTTAATTCTTGATACTTGACCTAGCAATTGAAGAACTAATTTCACATCCAGTCAATTTATTTTGCAGGTCATTGAATATAACAATAAAATAAGTATATACAGTAATAGGGGCATTGTTGGCCCAGTTGTAGGTTTCTCGCCTGCCATGTGGAAGGCCTAGGTTTGATTCCCAGCCAATTCCCAAACCCCAGCCACTGGATGCAGCCAAGTAGCCCAAGTAGCCCAAGCCCGGATAAAATGGGAGGGTTGTGTCAGGAAGGACTTTTTTTGTGTGGATCAGATGGTCCGTTGTGGCGACTCCTTGATGAGAGTAGCCGAAGACTAACAACAACAACATAGTTGAATAAAGAGCTTATAGTGTTGTCTATAATTTCTCTGATCCACTGTTGTTTTTGCTGTTTGTTGGAGTCAGGAAAATCATAAAACTACCAAAACCCTCAGCAAGAACCGGGTCTAACATTCCAAAAAAACATCTTGATGTGTTCTATTACTCATCATTATTAGAGAACATATTATTTCATCCATTTATAGTTACATTTAATGTCATGAAACAGCATTATTTAGTCCCCCCCCCCCAATTATTTTTTCACAAATATCTTCATTGTACAGACACTCCAACTTTACAGATTTATTATATGTTTAGAATTGGGCCAACTTGATTAAAGTGATGCATTGACTTGATACAATCATCATCATCATCATCATCATCATGTGCTCACTGTGGTAGAGATGTAATGAATCATTATAAGGTTAGCTGATGATGAAAGGTTCAGCTCTTAAATACTTCTTATCAGACTCAATGACTAATTTAATTAAATGAAGCCTTAAGGCTTTTTTATTCTTAAGATAAGTTTTCTAATTAATTTTGTCTTGAATCTATGGAGGATAAATTAGAAGTTAAAAGGATTAATTAATATAATTAGTGTATGGCATTGTGTGACACAGGAATGGACGTGCGATTAAGATGTTTCATGATGAAAAACTGCATTTGTAAAATATATATTTAGGGGTTAAGCTTGGTGTTTAACTTCATAATGCAGTTATCTATATCTATATAAGTCTTTGTGCATGTGTAGAGTGAGGAGAATTGTTAAAAAATGTTATTACTGCATTCCCTGCCATGTTCAGTAGTTCAGCAGTATTATAAAACAAAATACCAAGCCATAAAAAAATGTATAAAAAGAAATAAGTGCTCATTCTTTCATCTTTTAAAATGTAAAGTATACTTTAAGATCCAATGAAAAATGAAAGGTCGTCATTTTGGTATGAATGTTTAATTAAAAATCTATTGATTTTGACTTGAATTCATTTTATAGTGAAGAAAGTTTTATACTGACACCTGAAATACCGCCTCATTTGAGCAACAAGCATGTCATTCAAGTAACTGCTATCTTCAAGAAGATGGGATAATTACAGCTATGACATCATCAGGTCACCAACAAAATGGCCAACTAAAGTTGGTCTTGCCAGTCAAACGTGGACTGAACATCTGAAGATGAGAGGACTTCCTTTTTTTTATTTCATTTGTAAAATGATGTTAAATTATGTTAAAAAAAAGAATTATAATGACGAGTTTGCTTTGATGAGCTCTCCGAGATGCCAATAGGAAGAAACCCTGAGAGGAGACCAGACTCCACAGGGAACCCATCCTCATTTAGGTGAAATCAGATAGTATGTCCATAAATCAGTCCTTGCTCTATCCATGTGCCAAGAGGCTGAAAGTTCAGTATAATAGAAAATGTTAATATATAAGTTAATATAAAAGAAAAACTGCCTACATCAGCCAAGATCAAGATCATCTTCATGCCCAGTCAGAGTTGAGTGTTTTATGCTGCAGGCTGTCTGGAGAGGGTCGGTCCACCCGCATAATTAAAATACCTCTCAGGGGGTGGACAAATTATAAATGCATTAACTATCCCAGCGGGAAAAGTTTGTGAACCATGTTCAACGTTTTGTTGCTTGGAAACCATCAATTAGCCATAACATTAACACCACATACTGTAACATTAACAATGCAAATTTAAATTGATTATCAATTATATGCCAGGGAACTAATGACAGGATCATGGACACCTGAGATTCAGCATAAAAGTAAAGGCCAACGTGTCCGGTCTGATCCCACAGAAAAGCCAATGCAGCACAAACTGCTGAAAAAAAGTCAATGCTGGTAATGATAGAAAGGCACCAGAACACCCAGTGCACCACCGCCCACCTCGATCAGGGCCAAGCAACCAAGTAGCCTAAGGCCACCAACCTGACACACAAACTCCCCAAATATCAATTAGATTTAGAGGATCCATGCGATGCACCAGACAAAAAAAAAAAAAATCTGGTCATCCATCCATTGAGGCCCCACTATATTAATAAGTACATGATTACTGGATGCTGGAATCCTTGACAAACCAACATTTTTTGGCATAGATACCGTACATATTGGCTTGCAAATCTCTGTATTAAAAAGAACTGAATTAAAAAAAAATCTGAAGACAACACAACAATGAAGTCCAACTCCTCAGCAGGGAAGCGTAAGTCTTTATTTAGCAACAATACAAACAAATTTGATTTCTATTCTTTTATACCCATAATCAAGATTTTATCATACAGTTAAAAACATTTTCTTCACAAGGCCTCTACACTGGGTGTACTGTTGAGTTATTGTTGGTCATCGGAATGTACCTGTAAAGAAAGAGTATCTAAAGTAAACATTTGTAATTTTCCCAGTCGACTCTATATGTACCCTTTCTCCTATATAGAGGGTCCCTGTTGGAAATATCATTAAGCTTCCACATAAGAAGCTGCAGCTAACTGGATAATTCATTTCCCAGTTTAATAAAGAGGTCAACTGAGCAAATCGAAGGTTTAAAAATTAAAAAAGAAAAAGGTTTTCCATTGCATAGTTAAATAGATTTGTGCTTTTACTGTAACGTGTGTGTCTGAAAAACATGACATTTATGATAGAGTCATATTCATGTAATGAATGTTCAGAGAATCTGACTGTCATTTGGTAACTATTTCAATTCCACCCTTAAATCTTCAGCAACCCAACCAAAGCATTCAAAGTCCAAATAACTTGTAACTGGTCCATCAAGCTTAAAACATTTGTTTGTTTGTTTTTTTAATTTATACGTTCAAAATATTCTCAACAGCCACAAACAATTAATTTCAGAAATAATTTTATAAATACTATTAATACAAACAAAATGCTTTGTAGAATCTCACATTAAACCTAATACTGAGCTAAAGAGACCTGTTTATTATCTATTTAGCTGAGGATTAAGTCAAGCCCACATCTGCAAAACTAGGTTTCCATAAATTAACTAGAACACGTCGTTTGTCTTTATTCACAACAGATATGCTTAATACGCTACTAAAACTATGAGGTAAGTTTTAGTCACCTAAAGAAGACTATGTTTGTTTCATTCAGCAAATTCAAGTCTCGACAGATAATTATCTAGATCCTATTGTGTATTTACAAGTTTTCTCACCACATCTGTTGAAATCGAAACTCTACTCTAGCAATATCTACATGAATTATTTAAAGTTGAAATGCAAGTCTCTGGACAAAACAAACTTCACCTCACACACTGCATATTAAAGAATAACTGCCATTACATCCACCTCCTCATGCTCGAGTGTTTATAAGATGGTGGTAAACATTAAACCAGCATGTGGCTGTATAAGTAATTGACACTCTGCATGAACTGTAGTGAATCGTGAACATGCATGGTTTCTCTTCAGCAGTCCCTTCCGGGGTCGGTTCGGGGTTAGTATATGTCAGGTAGTTGGGAGTAGTTCCTGCTCCAGTAGCCACCAGAGTAAAGCCAGTCTTGTCCTCCGTTGTGCGGGTTTGCTCCTTGGTGAAACCACCTATGAAAATGGTCCATAAAATAATGGTAGTTGGTGAGTTTCATGAGGAATGTGTGAATATTGCTTTCTCTATTGCGGAATATTCAATCATGCTGAATTTAGCACTCGTAGATAAAGAGATAGAGAAGGAAAAAAAGAAGAAGAAACAGTGTTGCAGGTCTTTACCAAACCACTTGGTTGTGCTGCTGAACAGCAGGCACACTGTGAACTTTGTTTCACTTTGGATCTAGGCGACATCGGTGCAATTTCAACAAATTTGTTTAAATTCTAATAAAGTTCTGAAAAACTGTCAAAACTGTAAACTCTAACAAGATTTCCAAAGTTTGGTAAAATGTTATAAAGTTCTTAAACTCTAGTTAATTTTGCTGTACCAGCTCTAGCATCGTTCCCAAAAGATCTCAATCTCAAAACAAATTATCAAAAGTTCCCAATGTCTGGCAAAGATCTTAATGTACAGTATAACAAAGTTCCCAAACTCTGGTTACACTTACAAAGTCTGGAAAAGTTTTCAAACTCTAGCAAAGTTCTCAAACATCTGATAGAATTCAAACCTGAGTAAAAAAAAAATGAAATTCACCTTTTGTGAATGCTCTCAAAATCCCCAAACAATAGTAAAAAACTATGACAGAGCAACACAAAACCTTGGTCACCAAAGACTACAACACCCAACCCTCACAGACTCTCCCATGTTTACGCTCAGTGTTTACACGATGAAAGCCTTGTATATTGCGCTGTCATCCTGCTTTTGATCCCTATTCTGGTTTTGTTTATTTCATTCTACGTGTTGTTTATTGATTGCCTGATCTTTGTCTATTTCCTTTTTATGAGTTTTTTTGCCCTATATTTTAGATTTGTAATTAGATTTATGCCCTGCGATGGATTGGCACCCTATCCAGGGTGTACCCTGCCTCGTGCCCGAAGCTTCCTGGGATAGGCTCCAGGCCCCCCGCGACCCTGAATACAGGATAAAGCGGTATAGAAGATGGATGAATGAATGAATAATTAGATTTAGATCTGTTTTGATAAAATTAAACAGTTCCTGCACCCATTACCCTACCTGCATATGCGACAGAATAGTTTCACAATCCCTTGTATGCAGCAGGTAACCTTAATTGGCACAAGGCATTAACCGCACAATGCTGATTTATCTGAAAGATGCAGCATCAAAGCAGCTAACACGACACTGAGCCACTGCTCCAGCTACACTACCTCCTCATGTGACTACCTCATTCCTTATGAACCCCTCACCGACCTGGCTGGCTGCAAAGGTTCACTTTATGTCACTTGTCAAAAAGGGTTCTGGACCACAAAAAAAAAAATTCATCAATCTGTTCACCAACTAGGCTGCTAACCTAGGACAAAAGAACAGCTTTACCAGAGAGGAACCATTCTCATAGGAACAAAGTGGTTAAAGAATGGCTCCTCAACCTGAAGCAAGATATGGCAGCAGGTACTGTAATGATTGGAACGACATGGCAAACAAGGTTCCATATCATCAAGGGCTTAATGAGAAATCACTTACTAAACTGTTATGATGTAATGACCATACTACCCTTGACTCATTGATTGGATATCCAGAGATCCAGGTCCATGTACGTAGATCTCAGAGTACCAAGAGTACTCGCCTTTTTGCATGACTAAGCAAACAAGTTACTAGTTGGAACCATGTCCCCACGCAATCACACTTTTCCGCCATTGGAAGAATATATAAAGGAAGCCCTCAAACAGAATTACATACTGTATACTGTACCCATCTACTGTAACTGTCCAGCATCAGCTAAATTTTCCTTTAGTGAGGAAAAAGTGGGTGGTTTATGCCCATGTATCATTTATCGCTGTCTGATTAAAATTGCTGTAAAGTTTATATATCCAGTGCATCTGTTTCTGGTAGCTCTCGAACAACTATAAAAAGCCAAGATCTTTAATAAACTCATCCTGATAAGTGCCTATGATGCATATTCAATGAATGGAAGGTGGCCTTCAGGACCACCACTGGCCACTTTGAATAGAGTGTAATGCCAATGATATTTACTGCCTGCAGTAATTCATTCATGTTTTATTAATGATGAGTCATAGGTACGTTAGGAAATTTTTTGTCATTGCTCATATCAACATCTTGATAAACTCTGCTTATGTGGCTACTCACAAATTTAATGTCAAGAAGATAATATCTAGGCTCCTGGAACACTAACACTGTGCAAAAAGAGCACAGTGTACAGTAAGTGTAACCAATCAATTAACTTTATTCAATAAATCAATTATTGTAATGCTGTGTTTTGCTGGGCTTGGTCAACTTCTACTGATGCTTAAACATCACAGCATCTACACTAATTTCCCTACTTAAAAAGGGAGCCAAATGGTTGCAGTGGAATCTCTCAGGTGATCAAGCATTCAAAGAACTCATAGAAGGATTCTTTTTGAGAAGCTGTCCAATATCAAAAGGAATTAAACATTAGTAACAGAAAGCTCCTTGAGGTAAATGGCTTCGATGGTTGGAGAGATCACAAGATCAGGTCAGCTATCAGACCGACCCCCTGTCAGACATGCTCGTCCCTGTCCTTTGCTCACTTTGATTTCATCCTTACTTATTTCCCAAGGTGTAATAACACCAAACCATACTCCCTTTCCTGCAATCACCCTGCTCCCTACAGTAGGTGCCTAAGTGAACCTGATATCGGGATCTCTTCTCAAGGGAATGGCCAAAGGGGATAAACTGTGAGAATGGGGATTTGCTGCTTCCCGTTGCACAAACATTCAGAAGGACTGGGCACAATTCATCCCATGGGCAGAGTACGCACAGAGAGTACGAAAATTCCCTCGGCCCTTCGGCAACCAAGCTCACACCTTTCAAGGGCATTCTGAGGTACTGTATCAGGCAACACTATTCTCATATAATGCCAACCTCACAGACTCACCCATGGTGAATAGCTGGTTTCGGCAGTGTGAACAGGTATTAAAACAAGCTCACCAAAACCTGGAGTATGCCTCCCAAGTCACCAAGAAATTTTCAAACAGGCATCACCAACAGACCTTCACCTACAAACCAGGTAATCAGGTATGACCTGCCCCCAGAGACCTTTGGGTCACTGAAAACAGCAGAAAGCTGACCCCTTAAAAGTTCTCCAGTGCATAAACAATATCATGTACAACACAGAATTACAATACCACAGCCCATTCCTTATACAGTACTATATGTCTCTCTTGAAGAAGTCACTCCATGTCCCCTCACATAGGGCTTTCCTTGTTCCACCAACCCTACCAACACTGCTGAATATCAAAGGTGAGCCAGCTTATGCCATCTAGAACATTCTAGACACATGGCGCAGAGCGTTTAAGCTGCAGGAACATGTCAACTGGAGAGGCTATGGACCTAAGAAAAGCTGCTGAGTCCCAGCTCACACTGTGCGCATATGTCCTATTTTTACCAGGAATTCCATGCATGCCATTCATTGATTCATCAAGGTTGATAACCAAGGGGGAGGCCTGGAAGACATCCAACTCCAACTCTAGTGGTAGCACTTTGGAAGAGAGTTCTGTCATGCTAATGCCAGAATTGGCATTAAATTACAACTCCCACATGCAGAATACAAACATCGCTGCCAAGGACTCCAACACTCAACCGTAACAGATCCTCTGACATTCATGGTCAATGCTTAAATACCTGCACATACCAAAGCCTTGTATTTTGCTTTGTTGTGATCTGCTCTGGTTTTCTGGTTTTGGTACTTGCCCTGCCTTGTACATGCTGTATGTTGATTGCTGGACTTTTGTACTTTTTCTGTTTACATGTTGGAATTGTGTGCAAGTTTTAATAAAGCTCGGTTGTACCTCAACCCATGTCAATGCCTGCACATGTGACAGTCTCACTCTCAAATGGACATGACTCCGATTGTTAATTATCGCACCTACTGTACACTTGTTTGAGTTTGAGAACTTAGCTATATTAGGTTTACATCCTGGACATTGAGAGCACACCAAACACCAAACACAGCACTGCAGAGGAGCTCAAACCTGGGGCCGAGGGGCAGGCTTCTTATTTGAAGCAACAACAAAAAAAAAAAGATAATTGAGAAAAGATTATTTTAAAAAATGATTATAATAAATATGAAGTAATGTATGTCTCGATTAATAAGATCACAATCCTTTATGGAAAATTTATGAACACTGTTAGCATTAAAAATGAAGAAATCTCATACATTTGCATCACAATATAATTGACCTTTAATAAATTATCAAAGTTATTAGATAAATATTTATAATGTGACATTTATAAGTGTATGTCATTAAAGTTATTTATGCAGTAGGTGCCATGTTGTACATAGACCACATGGAAAACTGCACCAGTACTGGTGTTTACATTTGGATCATATCAAATTGGATTAATTGATATGACGCCTTATGACTTTTACGGCCTGTAGTGAACGGCTTATAGATCAGCTTACAGCAACGTTCAGGGTAAGCAATGAATCATGGATGTGATATAACAGAAGCACAGCTCAGGGTTTATAACACAGTCTGACAAAACTCTCACCTTGTCTTCCACTCGTCATTGGATTTGGAGCGGTTTTTCCGCGCCACTCTCTGTTTTTCCTCCACTCTCTTCTTCTCAGCGCTGGCCAAATCTAAAAGCAAGAAATAATTTGCACTGTGCAGATTCACAGCTAGAGTGACTAGTTCCTGAGATATCGCCGTAATTATAGTGGAGTAGAGGAAGGCTTTTGTTTTGCACATCAACACACAAGCCAGTATCCCCAGATACACAATTTAAATTAAATATTGTTGTACTTACTATGACGTTAAACTCATTTTATAGCCTACTAGCAAAGCATATGAACAAACACATGAAACTCTATGCATTTGTAGATGTTTGTAGATGATAACAGATAAACAACATTTCAGCTCTTTAAGCAGATGCCACTGGGATTAAATCAAATAACAAAAATCATGTTCTTTTCCATCGCGGTGACATGCAGGATAACGATTACATACATCTTGTAGTTTACCAGTACTCAACAAAAATCACGTGTTGTGTGGAAAACTTAATAAGAATACTAATAAAAATGCTCGCTGGCTACTTGCTTAGCTACATCTCTTTAACATTAGCCTTCCCCTATGCGTCCCTAGTCATAGTAATGGCGGTAATCAAACCCGGGCCCTGGTGGTGGAAAGCAACAGTTCTAACCAGGTCTGTGTGCATGGAGTTTGCATGTTCTCCCCGTGCTTGGTGGGTTTCCTCTGGGTACTCCAGTTTCCTCCCACAGTCCAAAGACATGCAATTTAGGCTCAATGGGCGTTCCCAAATTTCCCATAATTTTTAAATGACAATCAGGCGTTGAGCTGGAAACCTGACCCCTTAAGAAACTATGGATATATCTCCATGGACAGACAAATGGAAGCTTTTTTGATTTGAGAAAATGCATTGTGGTCCTGGTTTTAACATATAAAGGAGATTTTTTTGGATGTTTGGGACAGCTGTCAGAATATAAATGTATAAACTGGTGTAATGGTTTCTTTCTGTACCAATGTCTCCGTTCTCCAGAGCACGGATGTCAGGCCGGAGGCGGCAGTCTGTAATAGGGAGATTCTCCTTCATGTCTTCCTCCAGCTCATTCAGTTGCATAGCAAATGTAGAGAAGGCATAGTACTGAACAAAAGAAACGATAGTCGAGATAAGCCAACGAGGTTTGTAAAATTGATGCTGTTGTAATTCTGTAGTTTTATGAAGTAATGACAACTGGATGCCTCACATTCACTTCAGAATTCAATTTTTTGAGTATACACTTTCTCCAAAAATTATACTTTTAATAGCTTAGAATCTTCAACAAAGTGATAAATATATATTTTTTAACTGAAATCATCAGCACGAAAAAAAAAAACACTAGTGAAATAATTTAAATCATTAAATAATTGTTCTTATCTTAAAAGTGTTTTAAATGTGATATGCATATAAACGTTCCCTAAATTTTAACTAACATGGTCCAAAATGTTTTTTTTTAATGAATTAAAAAAAGAAAAAAGGAAGAAAAACTATATATGACATAAAATGTTTAATTAAAATTATTACATTGCAGTTACAAATGCAGTTCATTAAAGTAAAAACTGAACAAGGATTGGCAGTTTTATTCTATTACTTGATAGAAGTAGAAGATTTTCTACGATACATTTTCCGACTCTAATTCGTACCTGAGCTGAGTTTCCAGGTCTGGGTGATATCCTCCAGATGAGTTCGCTGCCAGGGATGACCTGCACAGTCTCAGCCTCAGGAGGGGGCATCTCCTCAGCCTCCTCATCCACACTGCTCTAAAGGGGCAAATAGTTGAACAGGGCAGATAATTAAGTACAGCATGGTTATCTTTATTCTAAATATTTTCAGCATTTAATTCTTTTAAGGTGAATTCATTTGTGTTTACCGAATACACTACAGCGCCCATGACACTACAAAGTCATTCTAACCCCATTATACACTATAATTTATCATAATAATAAGACATTTTATTTGAATTTCTTAGTTGATAATACAATCTAAAAGTTTTAGAAGGATCACCACATTCCACTAACCCTCACCTGCTTGCTGCTTTTTTTCTCCTCTGCAGATTTCTTATCTGCCTTTTTGTGAAGGTCAAACGTAGCTGGATCCACAGTGTACAGACATTCGGTCCACTTGCCGTAAATGGCGCAGATTTTCTTTTTGCTGCAGAGAACGAGCATGTTAATGTCATACCTAGCAACCTTTTCCAGCAGGAGGCTCTTATTAAGCCTATTCAGAGCAACAGGGATGATAAATGCCAGATTGTTTTAAGACATGCTTTGAATAGAACATGCCGAAAAAGGCTTAGTGGAAGCTGCTGGGGGGCATTTACTATGATTGAACTTTCAATTTTAATGAGCAGCATTAACGGTTTCCACGGATGCAGCCTTTCCACAAACCCAATAGAATTCTGGATTGAAACTTGTCAAGGAAATAATTGTTTGACTCAGGGATATAAAGCACAAACAACTTAGCACTGTTTAATTCTTATTTTGCAATAGTTCTGACATCAAAGGTCAATCACATGTACTTTTAATCTGATTTTTGGTTATAATTTCTGTGGTTACAGCTGATTCAGAGGAAATGGTACTGTATAGGGGATACCCCACATAACCAACTTGCTTTGTGTACAGCATTTTATGTAACTGTAGACAGATGAAAAATATTGCATCTTGTTCCTTAAAAAAAATGTTGTTGGACTAACATACACTATCTGGACAAAAGTGTTTGTCCAAACCTGTTAATTATTGAATTCAGGTGTTTCAATCCGGCCCCTTATCCCCACTGAAAGGAAATATTAATGCTTCAGCAATATTTTGGCAATAGTTTGGGGAAGACCCTTTTCTGTTCCAACATAACTGTGCCCCAGTGCACAAAGCAAGGACTATAAAGACATGGTTTGTTTGGTGTGGAAGAACTTGACTGGCCCTAACACAGAGCCTTGACCTCAACCCCATCAAACAAATAGTGGAGTTACTATTTCATACTGCTAATGTATTCTCTACATCTGAAGTACTAAAATGATCAGAAAACACAGCTAAAAACACAAATACCTTTTGTCAAGTATGTAACCCTCCACTTTGTGTAGCTCTTTGCCGAAGAGGCCACAGGACTTGAATGTCAAACTGCATCTTTCGCCAGTTCTGTTGAACATCAAATAATACACTTTTAGCTACAAATGACCATTTTATTCTAAAATAAATAAATAAATAAAATAATTAGAGTGAAAAAAGCATCTTGGTTCTTTGTTAAACCCCAGGAGGTTTGATAATAATTAGACCAATATAACAAGGATTCACAATTTCTTTTAAAAAAAAAAAAAAAAAAAAAAAAGGTGTCTGCTTTTTCTAATAACACTGACAAGAATGTAATTATTGTGAGTCATTTCTGAAATGAGTTTCTGTAACCTTACTTGCCCTTACTTATGGTTAATAACCTCCACGTTGCCGTATTGTTCAATCCACAGCTGACCCACAATGATGTTATGGACGCAGCATGTAGGATTGGTCCAAGTGTAGGCTTCCTTATGTCTGGGCAAAGAAGAACATTTATTATTATTTATTTTTTTTATTATTATTCATGTGCATATTGAATACCCCAATAATAAGCAAAGCAATCAGGCAGGAATCCATGGAAGCCATTGGGAACCAATAAAGCTGTAATGTACTGTAACATCTTCAAATGTTCTGACATTTTTAAAGGTATAATCATTGCAATTCATGTTTGCATTTATCTAATTATCCATTTGGTAGATGCATTATACAGTATCAAGGCTTGTCAATTCCAGTCCTGGAAGGCCAGTGTCCAACACAATTTGATGATTCTTCTGCTCCAGTACAGTTGATTGAACTAAACTCTTAAATACCAGGTCCAGTATGTGTGTACATTACAAACTGTGCTTGACACAGGTCCTCCAGGACTGGATTTGAACATCCCTGCTTTATATCTACTGCAAGCAGAAAGCAATTATCCAGTGACACTTTCAATCATCCAAAAATAACCCAGCCATAGTGTAGATAAAAATCAGTTCAACTCACTTGGGCAGCTCCAGTGTAATGATTCCACGCGGCTCAGCCTCCACACTCTTTCCCCAGAACTTGAGTTTAGGGTAGATAGAGCCGTGGAAAAGGAAGTCATCATTGAGTCCTTCAGCGTGGAATGCACTAACAGGTGGGTGGTGGCTCACCTGCTCAGACATCCATCTAAAGCCCAGATCCTCTCTGGTAAAACAGACAAATGAACCTATTCAGTTAGTAATCAAGACTCAATGGGCATAAGGACATTTAATACATATCATTGCCATCAATAGTAAAGATATAAAGATATCAAAATTATATAAAAGAAATAATAAAGATTTGCCAACAATAATGTGAAATTTAGATTTAGATACTATGGATGCATAGTATGGTGTGGACACAGTATGGTGTGGCTCCCATCTGTAAACTTGTGCAAAACTTGTTCCCTTTGCCCTGGAACCAAGATTATTATTATTTTTTTAAGTTTGCAATCCAGGGGCAGGCACACTAATTCAAAGATCTCCCTTGTAAAATCTCCCTAGTGCTATTGTTTTTTCTCCTTTGTTGGCCACTGGCATCATGATACTGCCAAGTTTCAATGACTGGCTCCATTCTGTTCTCACCAAAGATGACACCAACTGGGACACAAACTGCAGCACTAAGTCTCACAGGGTACAGGGAATGGTAGACTTTTACTCCAGGGAACACATTAGGTGGATATTATTAAGCTTGCCAATCAGATTCAGCCAGGCCACCATGAGAGGTATCAGTATCTTTTTTTCTACACGCCGACTGACCATGGGTAGTATCAGTGTCTGTGTCTGCTGAAGATGCTCAGACTAGTAACATTAGACGGAGCAGTGAGCTCCCTGAACTTCCTAAAAGTGTGGACATTCCAGAAATAGGTTATCAGCCTGCACTTGGACCAACAAACGCTAGTAAACTGAACATCTCCTTGTATTAAAACAAGCTCAAGTTTTTGCCAGTTCTCAGACATGAGTACTTGCTGGTCCTCTCAGATAATGCTCTGGTCAGCTAAAATACATACTTCATTCCAAGTGGCTCTTTTCACTATCACACCTACACTTCCTGGGTAGGTCTTTAGGTTTTCCCATAACTGGAGTCAGTGAGAGTGCAAAATTTGCTGGGACTGTGCAATGGTTCAGGATATGAACCATACCGTAGAGTGAAGTCTACACTAGATGGCAGCGCCCAAATCTTGAAGAGGTTGGACAAGACTAAGGTGCACATTTTCACCAGGGACAAGTCAACACATTGACTTTCCAGTTGTGGTTCTTCATGACAGACATGGATACACTTCTAGTACTGGCTTCCCTTTTCCATTACTATCCTCACCACTCATTATACAGTACTTTACTTCTGGTATCAAGATTCAAATACTGTATGCTATGAAGTCCCCCTTGGCAGTTTGCTTCCATGTTGATTTGGCACCCTCAGTCATGTCACCTCTGTTGTCTGGTTTCTTGGAGTGAACTGCCAGCTGCCAGTGAATTGTAAGAACAGGCAGCCCTCTAGTAATCTAGTAAGCACTTTTGAATAAGCAACATTTGTTCTCAGAATGAGGTTCACCTTGTTAGTTTCTCCCAGGAGTCCTAAACCCCCTACCTGCCCAAATGGTGTATGATGTAGATATTGCAGTGCACTACAGCACCATGGATAGGATCCCGGTAAAGTCTCTCAATCCTATCACACCCATTTAGAAGAAGAAGAGAACTTCTAATTACCTGTACATATGTCTCCTCTGCATTAAGTTGACTTGAAGTTAAAGCTTTAAAGAATACTTTCTTGCTTCTGATCATTGCAATGAGATCTCCAAGAGATTTGGGGAGCTTTGGTTTTAAGCTTGCCTTTTATCATTGTGACCAATTACAGATTTTGTGCCAAAAAATATACAGGTATTACCATGATGAATCAACATGACCTTGTAGCATTCAGTGAGGTTGAGCCTTCAGAATGTTCCATGCTCAATCTTGCTCTGCTTTATGGTGGAATCATGCAATTCTCAGACCAGTAGTTTATTCA
Source organism: Clariallabes teugelsi (assembly GCA_030014215.1). NCBI lineage: Eukaryota > Metazoa > Chordata > Actinopteri > Siluriformes > Clariidae > Clariallabes > Clariallabes teugelsi. Next base: position 7,950,310 of record JAQMYG010000001.1, on the reverse strand, counting down.
CCATAGGGGTAAAAATCAGGGGTCTGTATTGTCTAAACAGAGGTGATGATGTCCATCACTGTGTGGTCTATACAGTATATGGCCCAGGTATCCAAATTGTACTGTGTAATGAACATCTTTGAGATGTTACACTCCAGGAGCTGTGGTCTTCTCTAAGCACCCTTTAAGACTAACTTGAATCCTGATCAGGACCAGTCTTGATTATTCCAATTATGAAGTTCAAAGAATTAAATGCATCTCGTCATTTTAATGCATTCCATGTCAGTAATGATACAGATTACTACCTCGGCAGCACACTCACCTGATTAGCTCATATGTTTCTCCCAGCAGTGGGTTAAAGGGCTTTCCGGTCCTCTCCCACTGTGATGCAACAGCAGAGACAGCAAATGCAGCCACACACTGTTCAACACAAGGATACATGACTGCAACATTTTTATTACATAAGACACATCAGAACCGGTTCTGAATATTTAAAGACTGGATTATTTTTCCATTCACAGAAACAAAGTTTTACAGAACTGCAGATGCTCAGCATCATTGTGCACCCTTCATGAAATTTTCACAAAGTTCTAGTCTGATGTCATATTACACCATCCATTGTGTTTTCAAATACAACGGCCATCCAATGCAGGAGATTACATACAGTGTACAAGTGTTTTCAACATAATGTTTTTATAGTGTATGCAGTATGTGATTACCACAAATAAGGTAAGCTGATATTTGATGTCTGGTGGTTAAAGCTGATGATGTCACATCTACATACTGTATATATAAGCCTTCCTTGCATCACTCCTTTACCTTTGCCTTTTCCATCTCTGATGACAAAAAAACAAAACACTACCCTATTAATAATAATAATAAAAAATAAGTTAAGTTCCTGGACAGACTTTTTCATTTGAAAGAAATTGTTTGAGCAAGCAACATTTCTCCTTCACTTTTTAAATTCCTATGTGTCTTAATCACACATTTGGCACAAATATCTTGTATTCTGGTCACTGAAGCAAAAATGTCTTCAGGGACAGGTTTGGAGTTACTAATGTTTTATATAAGCAATAAAACATTAAGTGCTGTGCAAGTCGAACACCTAGACTTTGAATATCGACATATAATCTGTCACCAACTTGCAGAAGAGACACATCTCTCTGTAGGAACTGTACACACATTCACCAACACCATTCAGCTGGGTGTTAGTTCCATATCCTCACTTCAAGCCATTTCCACATGTTTTGGTCATTAAAGGAGTTCCTGGGAGGCCAGCGTTTCAGATGTGAAGCAGGTACTCTGATCATGGCTCTTACGTACTGAGAGAACTTTCTACTCTGATGGTATTCAAGCGCTAGTGAAACACTGGGATAAGTGCATTACTGTAGTAGGGGATTATATAGAGAAATAAAGGGAGTTTTTACTCTCATCGCTGTGTTCTGTTATACTGCGCAATCAAAAGTCCCGGTTTGACTTGAACTCCCCTCATATACTGTAGATAGTCATTCCTTTCTATCCTTCTTTCTTTCTCTTCTAAAATAGTTAGACAAAATAAAACCTCCACAGTATACAGTATCATCTCTTACTCACTCTCACTCATTCTCTATACTGCTTATCCAGTACAGGGTCATCGGGACACAACCTATCCCATCTCAGGACACAAGCACACACACACTGTAAATAACAACTACTTTTGTACAGTATAATCAGTTTATAATCAGGCATAGGTTATCTCGAGAACCATGTATTTGAAACAAGTGCATTAATGTAAACCTGTGATTAACGAAATTTTCAGATGGAAAAAATGAACAACTTTGGAACTGCGAATTTCTGAATAAACCTTTTCAAGAAGCAGTTTGAAGATAAGAAACTATAGATAGATGCCATTACCTTCATCCTCTGGATGGAGTCTGTGGAGGCGTTGGCTTGGTGGATGAGATACGTGTGCTCCATATATTCAGTGAGACGCTGCAGGAAACTCAGAGGCTCATTGAAGATGACCGGCATGGCGATTTTAGAAAGTTCCTGCATGAAAGGGTAGATCAGCAATGACTCACATATAATACATATATATATATAATTATTATTATTATTTTTTTAACACAAATAAATCTCACACATAGGAAACACACTGACATAACACAAAATGATTTAAATTTAGTCTTCAGCCTTGGATCCAACCTGATGTGTTAATAAAGAATAACAAATATAAGCCTGCAGTGCAGCCTGCCCTCAGAGAGAATGAAAGACAACAGACAGCCCACCAGATCTGACTCACGTCTCTGCATATAAATCAGAAAAATGCACCCAATTATCAAACCTCCACAGTAACCACAGAACTTCAGCTGTTTAATTATAACTTACTTCTTTTAGAACAAGTACAACCTACAGTACCGATTTAACACACTGTTTACTGTTTCATAATACAGTACATGCACATCATACAGTTTTGCATACATGTATCTGTGCAGTTTACAAAAACAAAACAGTTTGTACGAGTTCAATGAGTACAATACCCCCCTATATATATATATATACACTACCGTTCAAAAATTTGGGGTCACTTGCAAATTTCTTTGTTTTTGTTTAGTGATTTATTTTCTACATTCTACAACAATACTGGGGATTTC
>JAQMYG010000001.1:7906260-7923055 GCA_030014215.1 Clariallabes teugelsi | reverse complement strand
CATTGTTAAAAAGGCCCACCAGAGGTTGTATTTCCTTCGCCAGCTGAAGAAGTTCAACCTGCCACAGGAGCTGCTCAGACAGTTCTACTCAGCCGTCATTGAATCTGTCCTGTGCACTTCAGTAACTGTCTGGTTTGGCTCAGCTACAAAATCAGACATCAGAAGACTACACAGGACGGTTCGGACTGCTGAAAGGATTATCGGCGCTTCCCTGCCCACGCTGCAAGAACTGTATATATCCAGAGTGAAGAAAAGGGCACTTTGTACCCCTCGCACCCAAGCCATCTTCTCTTTGAAATTTTGCTGTCTGGTCGACGCTACAGAGCACCAAACTTTTTGTTTGTTTGCTTTGTTTTTTATTGTGTTGTTTTGTCTTGTCAGCTCTGTCACTAAAATAAATTCCTTGTACGTGCAAGCGTACTTGGCAATAAAACTCTGATTCTGATTCTGATTAACAATGGAGATCTGCAGACTCAGCTTGGTACGTGAGCTTGGTTACAAATTGCTCTCAGCTGTCACCCCGACTTAAAGACGCCGCAAGAGGAGACAGGAGTGTGGTACAGTAAGTGAGGAGGCCTATGTACAGTACTAGGCTGAAAGCTAACCCATACAAACCAGCAATCCTTTCCATTATCCTGGTGAATGTTTTCTCCCTGGACAACATATTGGACCACATCAGACTACATATTTTAGACCCACATACTTTAGAGTTATATGAGAGGTGTGTTTTTCTTTCCACGTCTATCCGGCTGTTTACAAGAAAGTATTTTATTACTTATTACTTACTTATAAATACTTCATTACTATCTGGCGAGTAGGGTGAGGGTAGAGGTTTTCAGATAATCATCAGGCCGAATGATTTGATGTTGAATTTAATGTTTACAAACCAAATTGCCGAATGATTTCAACATTTTCGGGGGATAAACTCGTTGAAGGTCTTCCTGAGCTCTCTTCGTCTTTCAATGATGTTCTTCTGCTCTTGACGTGCGTGCCACTCAAAACACTTCGAAGGACTCATTGCAGCATTGACATGAAACTTGCTGAATCAAGTCATTTCAGCAGACGTGGCAGAATAGCACCAGTTGCACAGCTACACAGGGTGATGTCTTTTGGCACACTGACTTATGGAGGTCGGTGATCTCTGTAGCTGCGCCTGCAGCTTAATGCTGCCCTCTGTTGGCGTGTTACAGAAAATTCTGTACCACCGTGTATAGAAATTGTGCAAATGTTTTTTGCAATTCTATAGAACATGTGTGGAGGAAACTTCTGCTCATTGGTTGCATTGTTGCTTTTGTTTTCTCACTTTTTTCTGTCAATTCTAGTGAAAAGCAATTTCTAAAATACTCAAATCAGAATATCCAGAACCAACAACCATGATAATTCCTGACTGACAGGACTAAAATTACACGTTTTTTCCCACCTGTTTTGTTTAGCTGGAACAATTTGGTGTATATCTGCATCACGGGACACAAATCCAACCTAAATATGTGGAATTGTTTTCAGGATTAGAGATGTGCGATGGGTGTAAGTGTGATTCACAGTTCCGTGGTTATAAACTGAAGTGTTATGCCGTACCTCTGTGCGCTGGGACAGGAGATCCACACAGTGTCTCAACACTGAGCTCGTCTCACTGCATAGCTCACATATCTCTCTGGCCTTGAGGAGCTCAGGACCTGTTATATCCACACACACACACACACACACACACACACACAGGTTAGTTAAAGCTGTCAGTCAGTTTCATTACATAAGGGGTTGTAATTAGATGTACAAACATGTCTGCACTAGATACTGCTGACAGAAATGCGTGACCTTAGCTCGGGTTGTATTAAAAATAGTCAGAGAAAGGCAGCTAATTTTACCCCACTGCTGTTGAATATTCAAACCTAAATTATTTAAAGATTTCACAGGGACTGTGTATGGCAGAAGCTTCTGAAAAATGTCTCTTACCATTGTTGTCCTCATTCATGACCATAGAGACAAACATGGCCACCTGGGACTCCAGCATCCTTTGATAACTTTCAGCTGCCTGTATAGGAGAGGACAATCACAACAACAGACTTTGATGCTGAAATAATTATCACCTGCTTTGAGTAAGCAACAATGTTAAACATGATATATTTTAGCTTACGTTTTATTTAATGCTTGCATTTCTAAATGTTGCACACCTCTACAGTTTAATTATGTGGCTAGATTCAAATCAACTCTGAAAGTGTTAAATCAACGCTGGAGATTTTACTCAATTTAGTACCATTGAATATTACAAGGGGGCGTTCAAGTCAATCTGGGATTTGTGATGACATTTCTCATTTATTACTTTCTCATGAAGTAAAACCGATCGACATTTCGAAGACATTTCCACATGTTTGGGCTATTAAAGAAGTTTCTGGGAGGCCATCATGGAATGCTCATCGAATACCAACTTGATGGTATCCAAGCACTAGTGAAACATTGGTATAAGTGCATTAGTGTAGCAGGGGACTATGTACAGAAATAAAGGGAGTTTAATCTCTCATAACTGTGTTCTGTTATTCTGCACAATTGAAAAATCTTGGTTTGACTTGAACACGCTTCGGACAGAATAAATACCACTATCAGCTAGGGGTGTAGGTTTGATTCTCAGGCTTTTTGAATGAAATATAATGAAAAAGGAAAGTATGGATAATTGTTGATTTATAAACAAAACAAAATGTGTCTTTGTTCTGTATACTCTATAAATAAAAATAAAATGGATGTTTATTGTTGAAATTATCTAATATCTTCTTACAATACTTTAAAAGTAAAGAAATAAATTAATCAATCAATTTACCAGAAAATTTCATTGAATGAACAAAGTCTCAGGTCTGGGCAAAAATCTTGGTATCAGTGACTAAGGTGCCATTTTAACCAGAAATAGAGCTCCATGTGTTCACCCATAAACCAAAACTGTGTGTAAATCCATGCTCGCTATGCATTTTAACTCTATATTCTGTTTAGATTTGCACTCCTGGTCTTCAAACTGTGCGATTGCCTTAGCTGCACTGTTGATTGATTGTAGACTTTGCACATTTCTACAGTGGACATCAGCATTTTCGCACCCGTCATGGATCCGCCAAATGAGTATGCAAAAATGCATGCATACAATTTACACCAGCCACTGCACCAGAATGGATAACGTTACATGACTGCGCTTGAATCATGTTTTAATTTAATAAGCACTAGTATATAATATTGCACGTCTTGTATTGCACTCATGGTCTAGCTTTTTTTTTTAATCCCTCTTCTTTACAAAATCCTGGCAATAAGCTAGAGTTAACATGGATGCTGTGGTTTTGTCTTAGCATCCAAGAAGTTGTTTTGAAGAAAAATCATTGGATCGACAGGGGATGTGAGATTGAAATAAAGCCACATGGTAATATCTGGATGCCATGCACCCCTTTAGGGCATTTTTAGGGCTTTGTGGGGGACATTGCGCCCCTGCTTTTGTTATGCGGAGAATGTTACTTGCCTCTATTGCAAGGAACATGAGGACCATGGCTGCCACTCCATTCTTGTGCTCTGCCTTGGAGTTGCCTTGCCAACTTAGCTTATTTGGAATAAATTGCTCTGTCTCACTGCCTTACGGAGGAATTCACATCTCCTTCTGGTGACACAAAGGGTAGCACTCCCAATAAACCCTACTGGCAGAAGGCCCCTTATCAGTAAAGAGACTGGCTGTCCATGACCATCCTATGAAAGTGTCTAATGAACTTCATTTAGTTGCATGACCACAAATCCCATTCAACCACTGCACCACTTCATCATGTCATATGGCTGGTTGCATCAGTCATCTTGTACAGCACCCTTTATCCAGCTTTTGTCTTTTATTGTCGGTTGTTGTCAGTGTGTACACCCTTAAGTCTGTATGTTTCTGGCCTTAAGATTATAATTCATGCAAGGTGTCTAAGGATTACAGTCGCTGCACTGTTAGTGTTTTGCCGAATAATGACATGAAGCATGATGTACAGTACAGTGTCACAATGGTAAGCTGTACAGTATCTTACTTGAAGAGAGTGTGAGACGCAATTGTCAAGGTCCATTGCTTCTTCACTCACTTCCGCTTCTCCTTTCGGTACAGGTGTTTTGTCTTGACTTCCACAGAAGGCGCTGTACATGGCGTGCTCCTCGATGGCATCCACCCATTTCTGTCCATACAGTTAGGACTTGTCAGTGTGAATAAATAGTTATTGATTAAGTGCTAGAATAAAATTCCTGCTGTTTTAATTTCATGCAGACACAAGCACATTTAGCTGCTATAACTTTGGCGTGTTGCCTATTTTGTTGTCTGTCGGATCTTGTTCCCACTTTTGTTGCTTTTTTTCATTATATTTACTGTCAGAAGCAAATGCGCCGGTTACTGTTGTTTTTGAATAACAGCATACTTCTAAGTGCTTTTTTTTTTTTTTTTTTTAAATGTATTTATCATGCTTAAGATAATGTAGAGCAGTGGTTCCCAACTCAGGTCCTGGATGACCCCCCTGGCACACGTTTTAGTGTTTATTGTCCTCAATAAAAGTCCCTGTGATTCGATTAATGTGAGTGAAAATGTTATTCATTGCATTCATATATTTAATAGCTAGAATCCAGAAATTCTAACCAACACTGATCAGAATCTGTACTGATCATTAAAAAAAGCTCATGACTTAAACACTCACTTTCTCACTTTACTCACTTTCCTGATGATTTCTGGTTCAGAGCATCTAGAGGGCACTTTGAAGTGATGTACACTGCCGTCACAGCATTTGAGTGTGAAAAAGTATTTATCCCAGCCTTTTGCCTGTAAAAGAAAATGTAGAATAAGAATATGTAGCGATGAACTTAAAAATAAACCATAAAATTCAGTTAAGGCAACATTTTAAATTCCCATTTTCATAATGTTGTATTAATGTCGAAAACACATTTTGTAAATGTTTTTACTGAGTCCTAGGGGTTAGGGAGAGCAAAAAATACAAACTGAGGCCATGTTTTACTACATGGAAAACTCAATATGCTATTATGCGTTATAAATTTGTTCACAAGTTTTTTGTTAATATTTTGGCTGAAAATAATAATTTCTGTCCACGTTTTGAGTATTTTGTGTGCATTTTTCAATCCATTTTAAATCATTCTGATTAGAGGTTCCAACCTAACTGTTTACATGGACGCTGATCTGATCAGATATGCGTTTATGTGCACAAAACCTTAATTCAATAAAAGTCTGATATAACAGAGTAAATGTCTTATTTAGCTTGAACCTGATTCATTCCAACCATGATTCAGTTCAATCCAATTCAACATTGATTGAACTGAACTCTAATTCAAGTGGAATATTTTTTGTTACTTGAACAATGATTCAACCAATCCCTCATGAGGTTACTTTTGAAGCCTGGTTTAATTATGTAGTAAAAAAATAACATTAAACACACAGTCACACAACAGCTTTATAGAAATCTGGATGCAAAAAGTGACCCAAAAAATTTCTAAAGTTCAGATCAAGCTGATCTGCAGCATGAGTATCAAATTCTTTTCGATATTTCATATAAAAAAAATCAATAAGAAAAGCAGGATGCAGTTAATAAAGCAAACGAGAAACAAGTGATTTTTTTTAAAAGGCACATTGACTGAAACATCCACTTTTACAGTGTGTGGCATTTTGTGTAAATAACTGAACTACTGAGAGAAAAAGAAAAGAAAACCTTCACACCACTTTATTTTCTGTGTTACATTTACTGTGTCTTTGCAGGAGTCTCGGGTCCAGACAGCATGTACTGATGGATCATTGTAAAGTTTGGACATACACTGCTGAGCTATTATGTTCTTAAAGCACTTACCACACACTGAGCCTTCATAAGAGGCTTAAAGCCCTGCCTACGATCTCCACACGCTGCATCAGACCTGTGGACACCACGGACAGTATGAAAGGAGTAGAGCTTGAAATAACACTGACATACTGTAGTAACCTGGGTTCAAATGTTTAACGGATTGAGATGGCTTCAAGAAAGATGCTCAGGTCATTAACATACATTTTAAGCATAATTACAGACACATATGCAGTATTTAGTTCATTTGAATTGAATCCTGGTGGGTGAACTCATCTTATTTGGTTGAGCAGAGCACATGCTCACAGTTTGCTTCCAAGCATCTTAGCAATTTAACATTGATTCAACTTAACCATGATTAAATTTGATTATGAATCAGTTAAACCGTGATTCAACTTAACATTGATTCAGTTAAACCAATTTAATCAACATTTGATTCAATTTAACTAAAAAAAAATCTATTAATCAATGAAACTATAAAGTGCTATTTATCAAAGTTTATTCAATTAACCAATTTAACTAAACCATGACTCTGATGACTTCCAATTAAATTAAGCCATGATTTAACTGCAATTCAATCAAAACCTGATTCAATTGACTTGGATTTAATTAAACCACTTGAGTCAAAACACAGAACTACTAAATTCAAACCTGATTCCGCTTAGCTCTGATCCCTTTAAACCCTATTGAATTAAAGCACAAGTCAATTAATCCCTGATTTAATTTAAAATTTAACCCTGGTTCAGTTAAACCCTGATTTAAAGTAACTCTGATTCAATTAAACCCTAATTTAATTTAATTTTGAATCAAATCAAATGCTGATATAATTTAACTCTGAATTAATAAAAATGAATCTGATTAAATGTAGTTTTAATTCAGTTTAACAAAGTGATTTCAAACACATTATATAATAAATCAGTTAAACCATAATACATTTCAGTTTATAAAATTTTGTTAATTCGGTTAATTGGAGTTTGATCCAATCAAATACATTTATCAATCAAACCCTGATTGAATTTAATCGTAGATCAACTATACACTGTTTCATTTGATCTTTGATTTAAACCCTGATTCCAGTTCATTTCAAATGAACTCAAACCCTGGTTCAATTTTATGCTGATTCGTATTTATTTACAGACCCTGATTAGATTCAGCCATGAATTACTGTAACTCACCCTCGATTCAATTTAACACTGTTTCAATTAAATCATGATTCAGTCAATTATTAATTCAATTGAACCCTGACTCAATTTAACTCTGATTCAAGTTGAACCCTGATTCAATTCAAGTCTAGTATGAATACATCCATTTATAACTTCTGATTTAACGCTTAATTTAAATGTTAAGTATTGTTTTAACAGTGATTAAATGAGGGTGTTTCTTGTCGATGAATCTCCTTTTGCTTATCCTTCTTTAAAAAAAGAGTATTTGCGCTATACTAGACTCATATACTTATATATATAGATAGAATGATAGTTATACTTTAAAACTGTTGGTCATTATTAAGAGGGAATTAAATAACCCAGAACAACAAAATCTTGTTGCCTTATTTCTGATTCCTGATTTTGCCTTTATTAATCATAATTTATTACACCCCCAGTGTTGCAACCACAAATCTACAAACTCATTAAATCCTTGCACTAATAAATGTTTTCCAGAAAGATGCTTAATAAAAGTACTTACTGATTACAGTACCAGCTCACAGTCCCATTCTCCAGTACAACCCAATGGGAATTCCAGCTCAGAAAATCTGACTTCTGTAAAGAAATAAAAAAAGACAATCTGCATTTTACTCCAGATATACAATATTTTAAACTGAATTTGCAGTATAGCACTATAACGTATCCATGGCTTTATCTGTGTCCATAAAAGTGGCCTGAGATTTTCAGGCAGGTCTGACATGGAGCTGAAACTCTTGGGCGCTATCTTGTGGTTGTAGCTGGGATGACTGGGGTGTTTTTCCCTCACATTCATTTCTGCAGGAGTATTCATGCCTGTTTCAGGTAACACGTACTGTATGTTGTATATCTGTGTTACATACATAAATATAACTGAAAAAAAGTGACTACCTTCCACAGAAATCCTTCAAACTTTCTAGCTGTGATGCACGTAGTCTTGAGGGGAGAGGGAACATAAAAAAAAAAAACATTGATATTCATGTAATTTGTCAAAACATCACTGCATCTCTGAGATAGGGTTAAAAATGTATAAGACAAGCAGGACATATTTACATTTTCTTGACATTTCTCCAGATAGGATCTTATCTGATCATCTTTTGCAACATCCAACACAGACTGGCCTACAAAACAGCACAGAGACACTTCACTGTAACTGTAATATAATGCATACTGTACATTGAAAAATATTGACTATCCAATGATGAGAAATAAATAATAGATTTACATAAATAAGGAATAAGTCAATTATTTTCTAATAACAACACATCCTGGAGTGTTTATTTAAAATGATGTCACACCTTATGCCTCCATTTTATTGACCTTTATATTTACTGTTGAGAAACAGCATAAAACAAATGAGTTTTTTATTTTATTTTCATCACTTGTGTTATAACAGCTATAAACAGTCATATCTTTGCTTGCTCTTGAATGAAATGATAAATGAAGGAGTGAGGCACTGTCGCCTAGCACCTCCTGGGTCTGGGTTCGATTCCCACCTGTGGGTCTGTGTGCATGGAGTTTGCATGGTCCCCCCCTGTGCATCGTGGGTTTCCTCCGGGTAACTCCGGTTTCCTCCCACAGTCCAAAGAATGCAGATTAGGCTAATTCCGTGAATAATTCTCATTCCCGTAGTGTGTCAATGTGTGTGTGAATGTTGACCGGAGGTCCGACTACAGTCGTAAAATACAATGGTAATCACTGATTGGACTACAGAGCTTCCTAGATGTATGGATGGAAGTTGCTTAATAAATGAATAAACCAAAGACTCAACTTCACAGCATAGTAATAAAAGAATTAAGCAATTTTTTCTTGTTTTTCAATTTTTCCTTGTTGTGCATTTTTAAGTTTCTTATTTGTTAGATTTTGCGATCTTCATTGCTGTTCTCATTCCAAATTTTAACAGCAAACATATCGAAACCTTATAATTCCTTTATAAATAATCTACAAATCTCATTAAGGACAATAGAACAGTTTTACACATTCATAACCTTTCCATATGCATTACAGCGTACCGTTTTTGTTCGTTGCATTGAAGCTGGCTCCGCTCTGAACCAGCACGTCCACACACTCGTTATGCCCCCTGCAGGCTGCAATGTGTAACGCCGTATCCCCATGTGAGTCCTTGCAGTTGACGTCTGGAGGTTTGTTCTTGTTGAGCTGTTTGAAAATCAGGCATAAGAACTGATATCTTTCAAATACACACGATAAGAAAGTCAGAACTCACCAACTGAGCTAGAGCACCACAATCCCCTTCTCTTGCTGCATCTAAAAGTCTTCCCTCCATCTTCCTAGCCTCTCGTCTTTCCGCAGCTGGTGCAGATAAAACAATCAGGAACAGACAGGTAGCAGGTAGCAACCCTAACAGAAATCTAGGCCACTACATATAAAAAAAAGCACCAACCTTCTAGCATAGTAATGACTTCATCATCGTCGGTGATATCCCTGGGGGTCTGAGCACATCCGTTGAGTAGTGTGGCAGATGCACCGTACCGTAAGAGCAGCAGAACAACCTCCTGGGTATAAAAAAGTGATTTAGATCAGGGGTAAGACTGTAAGAGAGAGAGAGAGAGAGAGAAAGAGAGAGAGAAAGAGAGGGCGGGAGAATAAATGAAACAGAGTGAGAATAACCCACCTTTCTTCCACAGAGTGCTGCCATGTGTAGAGCTGTGTCCCCGACATCATTCTGCGAGTTCACCTCCAATCCACTCTGTACACACAACTCCATGATAAATAGCAATACTTTACCAATCAATGGTTCACAATTTTATATCATCATCATCATGCGTCTTACTTTTAAGAGGTCTTCAACAATATCTTTCTGACCGAAGTAACTAGACAGGTGAAGTGCCGACCATCCAGTGTTAGACCTGGTTTTGCCTGCAGTGTTGAAGAGAACGCAGAGAGAGAGAGAGAGAGAAAGTAAATAGTTTCACATCTCTTCCTGAAATAGAAAAAGAATCAGCAGCAACAAGCTCATAGTAACAAGCTGAAATACCAAGTCAATACTGAATGTTGCGTGCTATGCATGGGAATGCACGAGATTGGTGAACATAAAGAAAAAAAATACACTTCTCATCATATTGCATTTTATGCAAAGTCTTGAGCTACCAGACTCCTCCTGCTTTCTGACCCGGTCTGATGCATCCTGGTACCCCACTTCTGCTTACCATTCTCATCACATGGAGACCGCACTCTGCTACTCAGGACAGCTCCAGATGGTCTGCTTAGAAACTTTTGTGGTAACTGAGGACAGCTCCAATTAATAACCATGAAGATGGCTTGGCTTTTTTTTTTTTTTTTTGCAATTTCTGGAATAGTCTGAGGACTAAAATAGCCCTGAACTGTACAGTATGAACTGTATCTAATGAATTGTTTCGAAACCTTTATCAGTAAACAGTTGCTAAACCTCAACAAATTGGACTTTTTTGTTATATAAACCATATTTCCTGTTGTACAATTGCATTTTTGACCTCAGAACACACAGTTATAGAAAGGATTTATTTATGGTCATACTGTCTGGGTTCAGACAAATGAGGATGGCTCCTTTTGAGTCTGGTTCCTCTCAAGGTTTCTTCCTCAGGGAGTTTCTTTGTCACACTCGCCTTCACTTCGCTCATAAGGGACAAACTTTTTTTTTATTATTATATCCAAAAATGTTGCATTGTTGACCACATTATATAAATACAATTGAGCATGAGTAAATTAATTAATTAAATATGAATATTAGAATATATATATACTGTATATGTTCCCAAATGGCTACTTATTGGTTGGCACCATTGCAATGCACCTCCAGGTTCCGGGTTCAATCCCCGCCTTGGATCTTAGTGCATGGAGTTTGCATGTTCGCCCCATGGTTTTCTCTAGCGACTCTGGTTTCCTCCCACAGTCCAAAGGTATGCAGATTAGATTAATTGGCATTCCCAAATTGCCGGTATTGAATGAGCATGTGAGTCTGTCTGTGTGTGCGTCCTGCAATGGACTGGTACACCATGCAAGGTGTACCATGTCTCATGCCCTAAGTCTCACTTGAATATGCTCCAGGCACCTCAAGACCCTGTATACAAGTCAGTATAGATGATGAGTGAATGAGTAAGTGATGTACAAAAGTTTTACAAAGTAAGATTCCCCAACAGTGCGAAAATGACTGGCTGGAGTCACATGTCACAGCATGTGATCGTATCCGCCCTCTGTGGTTGCTAGTTGCCGCCCTAATAGTAATACAGGTGGGAACAGGCTATGGATACGTAAATTAGGGATCCTGCCTCTCAAAACATGAAATAAATGTTCGTGCCTTTCCTTTCTAACTAATTCATCAAAATGTATTTGATCACTTAAACAACACATCCACTTTCCTTCATGAGGTAGCAATTTGTCCTGGTTCAGATTTAAATAATTTTTTTGTATCTCCACTAATACCTGAGCAGCATCAACCTAAAAAGCATCACAATTACTTTTATTACATTTATATCTCAGACATTAATTGAAAGGTCTGAATTTTAAATATAAACTTTGCATTACTCCTCCCCCCTAAGCCCCCCCCAAAGCAGAATTTTTACGGAAAACATGGCTGCAGGATCGTCCTTACCATGACCGTGAGCATGTTCCATTTACAATAGTGCTGTGAGGCTGTAATAATCTGCGAGTCTCCAGCAATCAAATATTTTCTGTCGAATGAGAACAACATAGAACTTCACAGCAGGTCAAAGACTACATGTGTCTTTATATTTGCAGGAGCCACATGGTGTCTAAATAAAGATAGCAACCCGACACCGGGACTATCCGCCTGGACCGAAACCACAGGGACGCGTGGCTGTTTTTCTATTGCAGCATTAACACGTTTAACAAGTAACAATGTAACATTAAGACTATTTATTATAGTCGTGTAACACTGTACGTACAGTATATGAGGACCTGCAGTATGAGGGCAAATTAACGTGAATGAACATTCGCAACCCAATCCCTCACAACTTGTTGTTGTTGTTGTTGTTGTTGGGATTCCCTGCTTTAGCTGTTCATAACACACAACTTTGCATATGAGTAAATTGGAATGTTTCATTTTTTTTTTCTACCTTGTTCAATTTCTTTCTTTTATTTCAGCAACTCATTTATATGTTAATATAATAACACGTCTCATGATGCATGATTGACATGTGATCTCCACCGGTCCAAGATGGTGCACCTTATAAGCTCATTTAAAAAACATGACCTATCATATCAAGTCAGGTTTTTAGTCAAGCAGGTTATTTTTTTCGCTATGGCCAATAGTGTGCAGTAAGTGAAATGTATTAAATCTTCAATTCCTGCAAAAATCTTATCTTCTTGATCCTTTAACAGAATTGGAAAAGTTTTAATCTTAAACATTTGTTTTTAAAGTAGCTGTTCTGAGCTGTGATTTGCCATGTGTGTGTGCTTTCTCAGCTACCGGCACACCTGGTTTAACTAATTAACTAATTAAAACCCTTTTCATACTGTAATTGAAGTGGGTGTGGTAGAGCAGGAAAAACACTAGGCAATAAGGTTGAGAATTATTGTTTTAAAGCATTAAACAAGCTGGTTACTCCAATTGAAATAAAAATAATGCACTTTTTTTCCACTATAAAACCATGCTCCTGGAGAAGCTATTTTTAGGGGTAGCAAGGAAATCCTGGTATCAAAAGGAGCTGAGGATTCTCTGTCTCTTACTACATTTAGATATACTAAAAATAGGATTTCGATTTGTTTTTTTGAGATCCTTCCGCGTTGTAAACCAATCCACACAGTGGTCATATCTCAACAACCAGACACGACACAGCAATAACCCTGAGTTCAAAACAGAGCTTATTGAACCAGGAATCTAAAATATATAAAGTATACCTAACTCAAAAATCACCCAAAATATGACTTAATATCTGATTCGATTTGACGGGTCACAAATTCCTCAAAGGTCACCAGTCGGACAGATAAAGTACATGCTGCTTTTTATTGCTCAGACTATAAATGCTAGTGTGGTCAAAACATTTTTTTTTTGTTTTTGAAAGGGCATTTTGACTTTTTGCATGCATTAGCTTTTACTAGGTTTGAACTTCACATACATTTTCTCACACATACACACTTCCAATTATTTTCTTTTCTAAAAAAAAAAATAAATAAAAATAAAAAAAAATTCATTTTTTGTAAATTTTCTTTCATTTTTGTGAAGCTGCTTTGAGACAATGTCCATTGTTAAAAGCGCTATATAAATAAAATTGAATTGAATTGAACCTGAAAAAGAGGAGATATCAAAAAGCAGTTTACGATTTTTAAAATGGCCTTCGAAAAACACAGTGGTTTCAAATATTTCATTAATTTTCATTCAACTATCCAGTCTAGAATGAAACTTCCATCATCACCGATTCATTTAGGTTAATGATATGCAGATCACTGCCTAATGTCTGCTTCTGTAATTCAGACTGTGCCTCCAATGTCACAAAAGTCACAAAAGTGCCTTTTCATTAGAGATTCTGTTCATTGGTTAGCATATTAAACAGGGCATTCGCCAAACTTTTGTTTTATGTCCTTTGTTTTCTGTTGAAAATAATATAGCTGAAAATGAAAAGTTTGTGACTTAAAGGTAGAAACATGAGAGATTAATAGGATACGCTTTATTAATATTTTTTTTAATCACATGTATTTCAAGCAGTCATACTGTAGGTTTTTTCACATGTGACTGCTATGTACGTGATATGTGAAGACGTTGTGATGAATATTGAACATGTGAAAATATCCAAATAATAGCTCCATGATCAAGAATAAGATTAAGGATTTTTTCTTGGGAATTGTTTTTTTTTTTTTTTTTTAATCAGGAAATCCTAATTCACAACAACATACTTTTCTGCTGAAATACAAATCACCTCGTTGTACAAATCACAATGTCAAATGTTAAATATTTAGCTTTTTCATATATTTTGACTTATGTTTCATTGATTTTCTTGCATTTCCACATTCCTCTGAGGTACAATGCACAGGAAAATCTCCCAGTTAAGATTTTACTGTGTAGTGTGTGCTCATTACTCAGCTTAGTGTCATTGAATTCCGAGAGGCACTTAAATCAAACCATTTCTGTTGAAATTTCACGAGAATGAAGGCATTACACCGACTGAGACTTTTAGAAGACTTCAAGCACAGTATGTCGATGAGACTCTTAGCTGCAGAGAAACATTAGAATGGTGAAAATGTTTTACAGAAGTCTGTACCTACATGAGTGGCGATCCTGTGGACATTCAGCTAGTGGAATGCCTGATGCTTGAAAATCGATGGATAACTGTACACACAATCATTTACCACCCACTTGCACAGTACACACGGAACTGGGAACTCGACTGGGAGTTATTGCCATATCCCCCGTACAGTCCTGACCTCTCTTAAGCAATTTCCAAATGTTTGGGCCATTAAAGGAGTTCCTGGGAGGCCAGTGTTTCAGCCATGAAGCAGGCGGTTCAATCATGGCTCTGACGTACTGAGATAACGTTCTACCTTGATGGTGTCCAAGCACTAGTGAAACACTGGGACAAGTGCATGTGTGTAGCAGGGGATTATATCAAGAAATAAAAGAAGCTTTGACTTGCATAATTGTGTTCTATTTATTTTGCACAATGAAAAAAGATGCTGTTTGACTTGAATGCCCCTAGTAATTTTGCTAGTGGACAAGCTGTAAACTGCAACAAGTGCTAATGAGGGCAATCACAGTGCCTCATACTTGGGGAAAAGCAAATGGGGACACTTAATGGGGCTGCACCAATCCCAAGATGCGGTTTAATAATGAATCATTTATGTAAATCTAATACATTTCCTCTGAAACAAATGCAAAGTGTAACTGTAGACAGTGTGTTTGTGATTTACAGACCCATTTGTCTTGAAAGATATATTAAGTTTGGGAGAGGAAAAGTTAAGGAATTATGGAATTATAGAATGGAGCTTGCCCTTAATCAATTAAGGAATAGATAACGTGCGGTTGATATAACTGCATGGCATTGTGGGTGATGTACAAAATCATTAACTGTAGTGAAAATTGACCATGTCAATTTCGACTAAAGTCAATTCAATAAATCTTGAACAGCATCAAAGATGACATGTTAATTATGAAGATTAATATCGAAATAGTTCACTGTGGATTTTTTCATTTAGTAAATTGTTTCTCAAATCATCGCCACCCTGCTCACTTTGTCCTTCATTTGCGGTCAGCAGCTCCCCACCAAATCTCTGATTGGTCTCATCTCACTGATCAAAGTGAGTCTTCTCCCTGTGGAAAATTTCCCTCCTGTCCATTTCCCTCTCCTCTCAGTCCCTTCATCAAAGCTGTCACGCTGCTCGTTTGTGGTCAGATCTGAGGTCATACAGCTGAAGTTCCCCCAGGGCGGTGTACGAGCTCAGACAAGAGTCACACTGAGCTTCAATTGTGAGCCATTTTGATTGGTTGATTGTTCTTCAAAGATAATTGAAGTGCTCACAAGCTCAGCATGTCATTGACTGATGCACATAGAATGGATTTCTGCTAATTGGGTGAAATTCATTAACAATTCTTTCTGTAAAGCACATTCATTGACAGCTTTTGAGCTTAAAATAAATAGTTATGTATCAACATATGAAAATTAAGGTCAGAATTTCCACTCAAGTAAAATATGTACTGTAAGTTGAAAAATAAATCCTTAAATAATGCTTTGTTTATGTTAAAACTAATGAATAGAATCAGGTACCTTTCCAAAAGTACAGTAAAATAAACATTATATTTATATGTAATATTAATTATTAGTTTATTTTTAACCATCAGTGATTTAAATAGACGTATAATTTAAAAAAATATCACTTCTAGCTAAGGCCATTTTCACAGATCGAATTAACAAAATCAAGTGTAAGGCAAGTGTAAGGGTCTGCGCAACTTTGATAAGGGCCAAATTGTGATAGCTAGACGACTGGGTCACAGCATCTCCAAAATGTCTGGTCTTGTAAGGTGTTCCTGGCAGATAGTGCTTAGAACAGATTAAAAAGTGGTCCAAGAGACAAGGACGGCCACTGAAACCTGTAACAGGGACGTAGATGATCAATGCCCATCTGGTCAGATCCCACAAAAGAGCTATAGCAAAAATGTCTAAAATTGAAATGCTACCTATTATAGCAGGGTGTCAGAACACACAGTGCATCATAGCATGCTGCATATGGGAATCACAAAGCACCCCCTAATGGGAACAACAGTATCAGAGATAGACTATGCAGCAACAGATGAAGGTGGCATGGGCCATACTAATTTGTGTCATTGCACACCAGGTCACCTTCCAAATGAGGAGGGGTTTGGATTGTTTGTTCACAGGGCATCAGGTAATGGCCCAGATACTTGAACTATGCCAGGGATCTTGATCTGTCTCCAACTATGCTATTGATTTCTGGACTCTGGCTCCCTCTTGTGGTTGGGATGATCAGAGTCTCAACACATTTCACCATAGACACTCTGACCTAGTCAAGGATGAATTGGCAGCCCAAGATCTCCCATTCAACCATCCAAGATAACCATGCTCTCTCAAAGAACACCTAGGGAGGAGAAACTTAATGAGATGAGAAACTTGATCATAAGAATTTTTAATATCTCAAGACAGCCAAGAGACTTGAAAAAAAGAAGATGGCGCCGGTGAGGTCGGCTGCCGTCACGACTGCTCCGACCACCTTTTCTTTGTTTTTGTCTTTTAAGTTAGTTTTCAGCGTTTTAAAATCTGCAAAATCACCACCATTGAGTACATTAGGTATGATAGAGACACTCTTGTTTCTATTGGTATACAATGTACTCACAAT
>JAQMYG010000001.1:7892288-7906160 GCA_030014215.1 Clariallabes teugelsi | reverse complement strand
TGTCTAAAGCATTTCACTGCATATCGTACTGTGTATGACTGTGTATGTGACAAATAAAATTTGAATTTGAATTTGAAGACTTAGCTTACGCCAGGCGCACTAGTGACCCGTCTGCATGACCAAACCTTGTTCTACAGTCCCAGGAACCTCTTATTGCTTCATCTAGTGGCCAACCATCAAGGAGGATGTCAAAAGCTTTGTGGCATTCTGTGACATCTGCTCCAGGAACAAGACAACAAGGGCTGAGAGACTTGACTTCATGACTAGATCACAACTGTCCAGCAATTACACCTGCATTCTAACAGTGGTTGTCTGGTTTTAGAAGTCTGTCCATTTCACCCTGCTACCCAAGCTCCCATCCACCAAGGAAACAGCTGAACTCCTCATCTACCACGTCTTCTGATCGCACAGACTCCCATTGGACGTTGTTTGGGACAGGGGCCCAGAGTTCTCTGGACAATTCTGAAAGGCCTTTTGTGCCACCCTATCATCAGAGCAACAGTCAAACCGAGCACATGAACCAAGAACTAGGGAAATCACTGAGATGCATGGCTTCACGGGATGCAGCTTCTTGCTTGGCGTAGTTTTCTCTCCTGAATCGAGTATGCCCAGAACTTGTTCCCCGCCTCCTCCACAGGAATGTCACCTTTTCAGTGCTGCCTCGGTTATCAACCACCGCTGTTCCCAAGGAGAAAAAAATGGCAGTCCCTTCATCTCACGCCTTTGTCCATTGCTGTAAAAGGACATGGCAATGGGCTTGTGCTCAATTGCAATGCTCCGTGACCATCTTTCAGTGGCAGGCCAATTGCCACAACTCAGTCACTCCAACCTACAGTATACCATCAGCCAAAGAGTCATGCTTTTTACACGTGACTTACCACTGAAGACTACATCCAAGAAAATTATCAAAGTTCACTGTTCTGTTCACAATCACAATCCATGTTCCATCAGACTGGCCCTGCCATTATTCACATTCCAGGTCTTTCGACTTAGTTCATGTCTATTGTCAATACCCCCAACCCACCTCGACTCATAGACTGGACGAAGCCTTCACCGTTCTCAGACTCCTCAAGTTCCACCCCCTTGGGCACGGCTTCCGGTACCTGGTGGACTTTTAGGGCTACGGACCCAAGAAAAGAAGTTGGGTACCCCAAGAATGCCATGAGGCATTTGTAAAGGGGGGGGAGGGGAGATAATGCCATGGTCATGCCTCAAGCAAAGCCATGATCACCTTTGCACTCACGTTCCATTATCCATTCTGCTCCTTGAATTCCACCACCTCACCTTGCCGCAACGCACCTGTTACCTATTCCTCATCATTACCGGCTCCTATTTAATGTGCACTCAGACAACCAATCTCCACCAGATTATTATACTATCATGCCCATCAGCATTTCTATTTTGATCTTTTGCATCTTGACCAAACTCTGTTTTACCGACCTCACCTTTGTCTCACATCAGGATTTACTGCCTTCACAGATTTACTGTTGCTGTTGTTCGGAATTGTTTTTTGACCATGAACTTTGTTCATGGACTTTCTTTACTCTCCGGTAAAGAAAGTGCCTGTTTCATGTCCACAAACGATCTCCACAAATCAAACAATCTGCTTCACTTCATGGGAGATTCATTGTCTGCAAACATCATGCTCGTTTTACACACATGCCGGCTTGACACTCCCTCATTTCTGCCACAAAGCTCATTGACTGGAGACACCGTGCCTGCTGCATATGCTGGCTCGACACTTCCGCATTCTCACCGATGAGCATATTTACTGCAAACAGTAACCTCTCACTCTACATTGTTCCAGTTTTAATATATTTCCTGAGGTCACAGATGTTTTGGTGCCACAATGGAGGACCGACACAATATTAGACAAGTGGCTTTAGTGTACATGCACAGTTATAGCACAGTCATAGCTTGGCTAGACCATTTAATTGGACTGCTGTTCTTGTCCAATTATACAAGCACAGGACGGGGGAATCAATTTATTGACTGACAAATGTCCAATATGACATGTTTGCCCCTTTAAGCTTGTTAAAATAGTGCTCTTGGTTGACCTATTACATCACAGCACTAACAATCAACAAACAAGTTAGTTATCAGGAAACGGGTAGCAGAGCACCTAGGGCATTTTGTATCCAATTGCAGGAGTGCAACTGCATTATCTGAAAGAGTTAGTCCAACTTCAAGAAATTACAATTCCAGTCAAAAGTTTGGGCACACCTTCTAATTCCATGATCTTTCCTGAATGTTATTTCTTTCTACATTGTAAATCAATTCTGAAGGCGTCCAAAATATGCAATAATCTCATTTGAACAGTTGATATTGTTAGATGTTTCTGCTACTTATGCTCTGTAAAACCTTCATAACGGCTCTAATCTGAGGCGCTGTTAATTATTGATTTCTGAGGCTGGTAACTGTACTGTAAATGAACTATTCCAGTATAGCTGAACTTCATATCTTAAAATTCGTAACTGTTGTTTTTGTCAATCTCACATACCCAGTGCCATGTGTTATTTTATATGTTGGGAAAAACCCAGTATTAATCTAGAATGTAAAGAACAAATCCAAACTTGTATCTGGTGTGTCAGAACTTTTGACTGGTTCTGTTTATTAAAAATCTGATATAAGCCAGATTAACACAATTATTTGAACTAACATGACATAACTAGCACCTGAGGTTCCTAGTGTTGGCTGACTGGAGTTGAAGTTGATCTGGTTTTCTGCTCCTGTAGCCCATACTGCTTAAAACTTAAAGGGTATTTGAGTCACCCTTAGCTTATGGTCACTGTTGGCTTATTCTGTACAAATTTTACATCCTGTTGTGAGTGAATATCTCAGGAGACTAGCAGTTCCTGAAATAATCAGACCAGCCTGTCTGATACCACCAACCCTCAATGAGATCACATTTGTCCCCATTCTGATGATTGATGTGAAGATAAATTGAAGCTCTTGCATGATTTTATGCAGTGCACTTTTGCCGTGTGATTGGCTGATTGGATAGTCCCTTGAAATAGCATATCGTACAGTATAATATAGTTACATATTATATGGCCATAAAAACTTCTTTAACATTCCTTTATAGTGCTCATTGAATTATTTCATATGATTAGCTGTTGGGATTATGGTCTAGGGAATACTCTTAATTTTTTGGTGTAATTTTAAATAGAGAAATGGAAATGCCATTCCCTGATTGTTGGAAGAATAGCATTATGCAGGCCATAAGTGCAGGACCCTGTTTCTAACAAGGGTCTCAGTGTATTTAGGCAGGTTAATTATCTTATTGGTTCTCTGAAATTCTCCCAACACCTCATTACAATTCTCTGAGCACTGGCACCCCTCCACCCAAAAGATCTCCATTTGTGTGGACCTGTGTGGACTAATGAGAGCCATCATTCTGTCTTGCCTGAGATTAGAAGACCCGTACTTATCGTGCCCATTTCGGGAGCACTGTGTCACACCCACAGAGCCTATTCAGGGAATAATGCCACACAGCTACGGGGTGTTAGATGCCCTACGCATGATTGGTGATTGGTACTCAAGCCAGAATGTAGCATGAACACATTTTCATGTGTCTGTGTTAGGTTTGGTTTCATTCTTGGGACACGTTTTTGACATTTTAAGAGTTTGAATGTTATTATTTGGATGAGCAACCTGTTCTATGAAACAAGCAGAGCAAGCTATGACAACCAAAGAGTCTCTTGAACAATGAAAATAATACACACTAGTATCACATGTCAAATTTTATTCTTTTTATATAATTTCTGGCAATTCCCACTTTAGGTCTGTGTGCAGGGAGTTTGCATGTTCTCCCCGTGCTTAGTTGGTTTCTTCTGGGTACTCCGGTTTCCTCACATAGTCCAAAGACATGCAGATTAGACAAATTGGTGATCCCAAATTGCCCGTAGTGTGTGTATGTCTGTGCCCTGCGATAGATTGGCACTGCCTTGATATTAATGTAACCCATACTGTAAATCAATGTAACTGATATTGTAATAAGTGTAATATCCAGCACAACAGCATAACCTCGACTGTGATATTGTTTCCACTTTAGAATTACCTCGAGGACAACAGCTCAACCTCAACCGAGACAACCTCGAGTGAAATATCACTTAAAATTTGTAAAGCATTTACACAACAAAAATTCATAGTCTTTCCCAGGAGACTTAGGGCATGCGGCAGGGTACACCCTGGATGGGGTGCCAATTTATCTTAGGGCACACACTCATTCACACACTACAGGCAATTTGGGAACACCAGTAATTTTAATCTGCTGGTCTTTGGACCGTGGGAGGAAACCAACTAAGCATGGGGAGAACATGCAACTCCATGCACACAGAGACAGGAGTTGAACCCGGACCCTGGTGGTGCAAGGCGACAGTGCTAACCACTACACCACCTCCAAATATTACTATGTATGTAAAAATGTTAATTTGTGATATTAACATCAATATTGATATTGACTTAAATGGCTGCGGTTCCCAAAGCGCTAGTCATTTTCCACTCCTCATGCACTTGATTAAAGGACTAAATTAGTATATTTCACATAAAACATTTTACATCATATCAGCCATCAAGCCATTTAGGAAGTACAGCTCATTCACCCCGCAGCGTTCGGGTGCTCAGAGCCCGGTCATGTTAATTAGCTTAGAGATTATTATAAGCCGTTACACTTCTTTAACATTAGACACCAATGTTTAATCCTTTTCAAATGACAAGATAATGTAGGAGAATGTAAATCTCAACGGAGGTTTGGAGATAGAAACCTCAACAGGGACCTTTTAGAGAGAAAGAAGGACGAGACGCCGATTAGCATATTAGCCTTGGTTAAAATCTCCATCAGGGAATTATGCTTCTTCACGTTTTATTCAATGCTCTATAAAATTGAAGTCAACGGTCAGTGTAAGATCAGCTACAGCTGGTATAATCCTTTAAGACCCCAGTTTCTTGAGTGTTATATGACTGGTAATTGGGATAGACAAATTTGGATTCGCATTTTATTAAAAAAAATGTAAAAAAAAAAAAACAATAAATAGTTTTATCAATTACATATCATAATTATTTTACTTGTGAATGTTGTTCTGTAGATTAAAAAGAACATTCTTGGATATGCAGTACAAATTGACATAAATAAATACAAGCAGGTGCACCTCATATTTACAATAAAATATTCATAATTTGTCACACAAAAGCTTGTTCTGTCTGTTCATAGGTAATAAATTGTTCAATTTTAATTCCGACACGATGGTATCATTCATATGGAAGCATATTATTAAATATTTAATGAGCAGGCTAGATCTATAAAAGATCAATAAAGAAACAGGGCGTAGTCAAGCAGAAGCATCACAACACAGTGACATTTAGCTGTCAGAAACATGTGCAAAACATTGTCATTGCCCTTAAATTTAATTACGATCAGCGGCAGCAGACCACCGGGGAAGGAGACAAAATGTCAGCACCTCAGTCGGCACCGGAGGAGGTCCCACCTGCTGAATAGGAAATCACGAAGGCAGAAAGCCCAGCACGCCTGTGTCTCATTAGTTCATCAGATTGTAATGACTAAAAGGAAGAAAAGATTGCATGATATCTTGACACCTTCAATTATTGACACGTGTGTAGGTTCACTCCTAGATCATCAATAAATGAGTCTTCCTTAGTTACTGTAGAGGTTGATTCGATTGTATGCTCAGAGCATTATATCTTGTCATAAGTTACTCATAAGTTACAGGGTTCTTAGCAGTTCTTCGTGATCATTCCATGCACATGGCCCTACTTCAACCGCCATCTTAAAGGAAATGTACATCTCTGATTTATAGAATATACAGTATATCAAGAGCTTAAATATGCTTCCTTTGATGTACTGTAGGATACTTTGATGTACTTGTAATAAGAGTCAAATTTGTGAACCTCCTGCTCAGAGTTTTAGACAGAATTACATCTGATCTTCTTTTTCTTCCATTTTAGCTTAGTTTTTTTTCTTTCTTTTTTTTTTCTCAACCAGGCATGCACTGAGGCTTTCAATTACTCAACCCGGCCTGTTTTCCTGTTCAGCAGATGAAAACTCTGACATCGCCTTTGCCATCACTCAGGCCTTTTCGTCCTGGTAATTTGAAGTACATGTCTGGTATTACCACCTGTTTATTCCCTGGCACACTTTCGCCACCCAAGTTTTCAAATTGTGACCATTTCCTGTGTTTTATGTGAATGAAGCTGGAACCGGTAATGAATGCTAGCCTCATTTGTATGACTCCAGTAGTGTAAATTCTTGCAAATCAAAATATGAACCAAAATTTCCTAAATTCTGAAAAAAAAAAAAAACAATGCTTTTAGTTACAATCAATAAAGTTACATGTTTCCAAGTACTCCCAACTTTGTTATGAAAAGACATCTATTACTTGAGGTGTGCTTTCATAGAAAAACTATCTGTTCCTGCAAAAATTCACGTGGAATTTAATTGCACAAACACATTTTTAAAAATTTACAACGAAATCTGTTGAATTTTGGGAAGAACTTTATTTTTCATGATAAAAGGACGTTTTCCATTTAAATTTCAAATTAGCATATCTTCTCTTTCCATGGACTGATTGTGATGAAACACAAAGCCTATACGGTAGGTTACCTCAAGCTCGGCCAAATACACCTGTAAAAGCCCCATTAAAATTCATTATCAGTAGTTTTTACGTGATGCGTGCACAGACATACAGACAAAATTCCCCAAAACATCTCAATGTGCTCCATTACTCATCTTACGCCCCCACAAATAATTGTTTCGCAAATATCTACAATGTACAGACACGCCCACTTTTATAGTATGTATAGATAATCAGTGAGACAGTGGTGTGATGTGACATGTTTCAAAGCTAAATCAACACCTTTGGACTAATCAGATGTGAAATTTTAGCAGTGTAGTGGAATAAATTAGTTTCAACAGATGTCACTATCATATTTTACCGTAGATAATAATACAGTAGACTCATACACTCAGTACACACTAGTCTCTAATTACTTCATCAACGTTGATTCCCCTTTTCTGCTAAATTGTTTTGCAGCTGCAGCCAATGAAAAGATGATGACGATGATGATGATGATGATGATGATGAAGACGACGATGATGGTGGTGATCTTGTTTAAAACCCGTTCTTTCCTTTTGTGGCTTGGGGAAAGAGAAGCAGTGTGGGCTTCTTTTACATCTATGTTAGATTACTGTAATTAACATCAGCGTCAGTCAGTGATATTTACAGTTCCTTGTGAATCCAAAACCCTACTACTGGATTACTGACTGCTGCTTAACAAAAAGCACCGTTATTAACACACTGTTTGCCTCCCAAATCTATTTTAGGATTCTTTTTAAGGTTTAATTACGCATTTCTAAAGCTTCTCGTTACGTCGTACCATCATGTATTACCAGTTGGCTCTCCACATCTCATGCCAAGCTTCTCATGATTATTTAAACCTAATGAGTCCCTGTGCAATGAAAAAGTTGACTAGATTGGCCTCTAATATTTCAGTTTTTTAGCAGTAACGAGGCCAATTTTTTTTTTTGGTCTTCCTATATAAACACCACACCTGGGTCAGGTTAGTTCAAACAGAAGGCGTCGTGCTCTACATCTAAGGGGCAATCACCATCTGTCATCATATATGCATCTTTGTCTTACATTGTACAGGGAATAAAAGAAAAATCAGCCCTGCCGTTGCAATACTTTCGGAGGAGACCGTATCTGTATTCGTACATAGTTATAACACATTATCTGTGCAGCCTAAACAAAACCCTTTTCATTTAGTTACGTGCATCATTTGTGTACCCTTAGGACAATTGTTTTATGTTAATCAGCAGAAAGTCTAGTGTGTCTGGCTCGACAAATGTTCCTTTTTGATCGTTAGTTACAAATATGTGTAAATAGTGTACACTAGCATACCACCAGTACTGAAAAATCAAACAACGGTTTATATCTCTGTTTCTGTTTGCCTTTTTCTTTATAATCAATCCCAAGCCTTGTTCCTCAACCAAATCCACCCCCCACGCATTCTTCCAAACATCTGTTCTAACTCTTTGTACATGTTGTACAGTGGCTTTTTAAAATCAGCCCCGCTGACCAAAAAGCTTCTTCCTTTGTGTACCTTTCAAGCCACTTCTTGTTACAG
This sequence comes from Clariallabes teugelsi, assembly GCA_030014215.1. Taxonomy (NCBI): domain Eukaryota; kingdom Metazoa; phylum Chordata; class Actinopteri; order Siluriformes; family Clariidae; genus Clariallabes; species Clariallabes teugelsi. Next base: position 7,898,018 of record JAQMYG010000001.1, on the reverse strand, counting down.
GACAAGAATAATGAAAGTGAAACATAAACTGAAGAAAAAAAAAAACTGAACTGAAAAATATAACTGTGCATGATGTAAACTATGTAAAATGAAAAGCATAAGGCTTCACAATACAAAGTAACAATGCATTATAAGACACGTTTTTAGTTCTGAGCATTGTTGGCAAGAACAAATGATATAAAGCTTAATAACAAATGTTATATGCATGTTCATGTTTAAGTTACACAATGCTGTATATAATTCCAAAGCATGCTTCCTTAATTGTTAATAGATCTCTATATCTTTATTTAAATGAATGCATACACATACTGTACAAGCTCTCTTTAAAGACTTTAATGGTAAAGTGATGCTGCTTATTAGCTCTGTGAATTGACTGACAGTATACAACAAGCAATCTGATTGGACAAGAGGATTTCCACGAATTTACAGGACTGTCCACCACCACTATGTTTATTCTCCTCACCTTTTGGCCACATAAGCCCAATAAATATTGAAAACAATTTTTAGCCCTGCTAATTACATAAACTAACTGTCGCCAGCTCAATCCGTTACAATTAGTTAGTTCTATTAGTCATGGAAGAATATGCATTGGAAGAATGAAATAACTGGTTAAAAAACAACAAATCATAATCTGGTCATAATGAATGGTGTTTGTGGAACTATTATATAAAATCAATATCATGCTCAAGGTCATGCTCTTGTGCTGAATATCAACACATCTTAAACATAAAGTAAATCTGATAAATTTCTCAGGACTGTCCACCACCTGCATAGTTTATTCTCTTCGCCTTTTGCCTGCATAGTAGGCAATACACAATGCACTTCTCATCAAAACTGACACGAACAATTCATAATGTCAAATCTATTCCAATCCGATGTTGTTAAATTTGATTGTACAGTAGCTTTTAAGTTCAGCCTTAACCTTTAACATGTTTTTTTTGTGTTTAGAGATGTTTTTCTGCTCGGCATGGTGATAACGACTGCATATTCGTGTCACCGTATCTTTCCTGTCACTTCACACCATTATGGCTATTGTTCTCTGACCCCAAGGTGTTTCTGTTCTCAGAATTGATCTTTTTTTTTGTTGACAACATTCTGTCCTCTGAAGAGTGCTATGTTCCAGGAAATCATCAGTTTCTGAAATGATCAAACTGGCACACTCACTCGCACAATACGGCCAATTTGAAAACGCCAGTTAGCCTACACTTTATGCCTTTGGACTGCGGGAGGAGCCCAGAGTACCTGGAGGAAACCCACAGAGCATAGGAAGAACATGCATACTCTAAGCACATAGACCTGAATGCGTTACCTGAAACCTTGAACCTGGAGGTGTGAGACCACAATGATAACCACTATGCCACCTTATAATCTCCAGTCATCCATCCATCTAGGAGCCTCTGTAGTCCAACTAGGGACTGTGGAGGCCAATGGTGACCATTGTATTTATTTCCATTTTTTACGCCATGGTAGAACCTCCGAGTAACATTCGCATTCACACACTACCGGCAATTTGGAAATGGCAGTTAGTATACTCTTCATGTCTTTGGACTGTGGAGACAGAGCGTGCAAACTCTAAGCACACAGACCCGAATGCGAGACTTGAACCCTTGACCCTGGAGGTACAAAGCCCTAATGCTAACCACTACACTATTTTATAATACAATGTAAGATTTTGTCATGCAAGTCTAATCTGCATGATTGCATCATGGGTTGCACTTGGCTGGTGGATAGTGGGGGGTCAACTTGGGGTTACTTGTTACTTTATTACATGCGCCGAATGCAATTAGAAACAAAACCATACTAACTTTACTATATGATTAGTGCAGTAGGTCATACTGTAGCTGGTGAAATAATCTCTAATCATTACTTATCTACTTATGTAAAATAAGTTTTTTTTATGTACATGGTGTGGCTGAATGCAATTGAATGCATGCCCAGGGGAAGCCTAAAGGTGTCCCTAACACACATTTACATTTAGGCTTTTGGCAGACGCCCTTTATCTAGAATGACTTTTAAAAAATGTTTAAATCTCATTATACAGTACATCTGAGCAGTTGATGGTTAAGGGTCTTGCTCAAGGGCCCAACAGTGGCAACTTAGTGGTCGTGAGGTTTGAACTTGGAACCTTCGAACCATAAGTCCAATGCCCTAACCACTGAGCTAACCCTTACCCACTGAGCCACAACTGAGGCGGTGGTGGCTCAGTTTGTTATGGCTCTGCGTTATACATCAGATGTTCGACAGTTCAAGCCCCAGTTCCGCCAGGCTGCTGTCGCTGGGCTCTTGAGCAAGGCCCTTAAACCTGTCTGCTCCAGGGGTGCTTTATGATGGGTGACCCCGCACTCTGATTCTAGATTACTAACAAAAACTGAATTCCACTGTGCGGTGAGGCGTGGTATAAGGTGAAACAAAAAAAGGGTGAACTTTAAGCTCACTGGTCACTTCTTTAAGTTTTAAGGGCACTCTTAATTAGACATTATGGAAAGTATGTTCCAAATTGCACAATTTTTTTGTGTGTGTGTGTGTGTTTGTGTATGTGTGTGTGTGTGTTTGTGTGTGTGTTGGGTGTTACAGTAACTGTGTCAAAACATCAGACAAGTGTCAAATGATTGACAGGCAGAGGGGGCGTGAGCTTCACGCGAACGCGCAGTTCACGTGCAACTCGTGCGCACAAGCCGGTCCGCGCGAGCTCCGAAGAGTCACGGGAACAACCAGCATCTTAGTTACACTGTAAAAACATGTTTGTTTGTTTTTTTTAGTTAGTTACAGTGTAACAGCCTTAGTCATGACTCGAGCGCGAGCAAACAGCGGAGCCCCGCTCGGTTAGAGTCCGCAGGTACTGTAGAAGAAGTGATGCTGCTCCAGAAGCGGGACGCGCCGTGGCTGCGCCGCCGTGAGCGCACCTAGGAGAAGAAGAAGAAGAAGGAGCGGGTTGTTCGGCGGATGGGCGCCGCGATGCTGGAGCGCAACGCGTCTCGCGAGCGGATGGACCTGAGCTCGAACTCCTCGGCGCACATGGGCAGGGAGGCGGGCTTCGACGCGCCGGTGCTGGTGCTGCTGGCCGTCGTCATGCTGCTGCTCATCGGCGTGATCGTGCTGGGCAACGCGCTCGTCATCCTCGCCTTCAAAACCGACCGGAGCCTGAGGAGGCAGAGCAACTACTTCCTCCTGAACCTGGCCATCTCCGACTTCCTAGTGGGTGAGTGGCATCTGCTCTGATCGGGGGCAAACTTACTTACCCGCTGTGCGCACGGGCGCCTTTAGTGCACGAGACCATGTAAGTGTTCAGTTCATCTCCATCATGTTCAATCACCTCTGGATTGTGGATTGTGTGAACACACACACACACACACACACACCCTACCCCTATATTGGTGTATTAACTCACACAAGGTTCACTTAAGCCTCACAATGTAGAATTAATTCACTCTGTCTTGTATGCACACCCACACACCCACTCACTGCTGCACAGTCTTCAGCTGAATGCCACTGTTACCTTAACTGTTTTAACACACACACACACTTTCTTTCTCTCTCAAGGTGTTAAATGACCCTATGAAATGTTCAATTAAACCATTATTGACCCAGACATTCACTTCAAAGCAGATTGCATTAAATATGTAAAGCGAAACTAATTAACAGGATTGCTGCAAGCGATTAACACACATGTAAATCTTTTGGATTTAAAAGTGTTGAGTCTCACATTTTCTTTAAAACATAGTGTTTAATAATTGTTATTTATAATAATCTGCTTTATTTTTTGCTTTTATTTTGTTGTATTTTATTGTGGGTGGGTGTCAATCAGAACTGAAATTATCATGGTACAAACCCTCAACTATCCAGGCAATGCTCCAGAACCTTTTGAATATGTTTAGTACAAAATGAACGCTTGGAGTGTTGTGCTGAAGTGCTGAATCCACCATCAGGATGATCATCTACTCTAGTGCACTAAAACAGTTTGCTTTAGCCTGTTGCCCTAAACTGTGCATACATTTAACAAATCTTCATTTTTATTTTAAGCCAAAAGTAAAACACTGGCTGTGAACTACAGTACGGATAATGGTTGAAAAATGTCAAATCGAAATAAATCACTTGTTATATGGATTTCTACAACAAACCGAGTGTGTCCACTCTGACCTGGTAAACTACATGGTTTTGAGAAAAGGTTTGTAATCCTTTTTCACAGTAAACTGATTAGACGCATCACAGAAATTGCACGGAATCAAAAATATTAAAATAGTAGGTAAAGGAAATGACACATTAATACCATGCTGATCATGAAAGACTATTCAGTTACTGAAAATAATTGAATGGAAAAAAAAAACTACTTTTCTGGATCTACCCTCTCATTTCTGTTTGACAAAATCTCATCAACATCACAGACAATATTATCTCTACAGTGCCCAACAGCAGTGAAAGAACCGATTCGATTCCAAAGACCTTTTAATGCCAAGATAACAAAAACAAAATCTTCTCCTGGGTTCAGAAATGATGAAGAAGATTGAAGATATAAAACGGAAGAATTTGGATGGCTCTCGAACCAAACTCGAACAGCTGCTGCATGATGGAGCCTGACACTGTTCCAGACAACACTGTAGTGAATCTAATGCTATTGACCATATGGATCTCCTTCATGGGTTGAATAAGGATGTTATGAGAGTGTCAGGAAAAATAAGGAGATGTGCAGTGTTGCATGCTGACTAAGAATATGTTCTGGACAACACCTACATCCAGCTAAGCACCCTCTGTGAAGGAAACTGTTAGATAAAAGACATTCAATGCATCGTAGGGCATACCTGTAACTGTATGTCTGATGCATACTGTAGTCTGAAGAGAAAAGAAGAGGTCTGTTGCAGTCTTGTTGAACATTCCTAAATTCTGTGCAGCTTTTTGGTACAGCACATTTTGAGTCATTGTATCTTTTTGAAAAAAAAAAAAAAATTAACATAACCTGATTGAGCCATCTCTACCACTCGGTTGAGGTGTGCTTTGCTGGAAAACGGATATACTGTAGATGACATTGTTTCTGTAAACAATATGTCTTGCATCCCACCAAAAACCTTGCGCTGTTGCACCATCATACAAAAATGAGCAAATTATTTGACTGATCTATTATTATTATTATTATTATTATATAACACAATATATTGATACTTTTACCATGAAGAGACATCTCGACCGTTTGAAAGAGACCTGTACGATTTTATAGAAATACTAGAATAGAAATTTGATTATTATTTTCCAATGTAATGAAAAAAAAGAGTTTCCTTTTCCAGGGCTTTTTATTTAGTGAGGATGTTTAAGGGCTAAGATGCACTATGTAAATTTGCTTCATGCTGTATACATCTCAATCTTCAATGATGTCTTCCCATCAAACAGGTCGCGCTATTAGCCAACAATGTGTTTATTGTGACAGTTTCTTGCTCTTGAGAAAATCCATGCCTCCTCGATTGTGCTCTGCTGTATAGCATTTAAATAGGCACAGATGTCTGTACATATGTTGAGTTTTCCTTTATTTTCATTTGGCTTCTCAAGTTCAGAAGTAGTGTAAAGAATTATTGTTTGACCCTTGACTGACAGGTGTATATAATCACTCTGCATGTAGGGTATTACTGGGATTGTTTGGATTGTAGTGGACTTCTTCTTCTTCGTATTTCGGCTGTTCCCTTTCAGGGGTCGCCACAGCGAATCATCTGCCTCCATCTAACCCTATCCTCTGCATCCTCTTCT
>JAQMYG010000001.1:7829722-7850288 GCA_030014215.1 Clariallabes teugelsi | reverse complement strand
TAATGATGTTGCTAGCAATATCACTAATGTACTTAGCATATTGCTAATTTCACTAGCATCATGCTGGCAACATGCTAATCATGTTATTAGCAAAATGCTAATATATTTATGCTAGCAAAATGCCAATATTGTTAGCATAATGCTAGCAACATGCTAATCATGTTAGCATCATGCTAACAGTATGCTAATGATATTGCTAGGGGGTATGGCTTATGAGCATTATGATAAATGCGAAAGACTGATTGGTTGCCTGCGTTAATTGAGCCCCCCTCCCCCGTGTCTCTACGACAGTGGGATCCACAGTTAAATTCAGGTTTCAAAGTTCCTATAGAAGTTACCATTATATGTTAATTGCCCCCTGCTAGGGCATTTTTCCCGCGCACTCCATAAAAAAATCTTAGTACCCCAATCCAGAAGAAGTCACACGATTTGCCACCTCTTTCTTGGGTCTATGAGAAATGTTACAGAATAGTTATTCACCAAAATCCCCATTATAATTCATTGGGGCACATTTGAGCACCTCTTGTGCCCCGGCGGTAAAACTTGCAAATCTCTGTACATGTGGTAAATTTGAGACTTCTACAAAATTCTTGTTCTGCACCACAATCCATCAAATTTGAACTTGATGTTAAGTCTATGGGATTTTATCACCATTATATGTCAATGGGGCACATTTGAGCACCTCTTGTGCCCCGGCGGTAAAACTTGCAAATCTCTGTACATGTGGTAAATTTGAGACTTCTACAAAATTCTTGTTCTGCACCACAATCCATCAAATTTGAACTTGATGTTAAGTCTATGGGATTTTATCACCATTATATGTCAATGGGGCACATTTGGGCGCCTCTTGTGCCCCAGGGGTACAACTTATACCCTCTTGCAGGGGTATGTTCTAACACATCTTGCAAACCTATACAAGAATCCCTGATGCCTTCAATTTAAAACTTCTTGCTCTGTGCTACAACCCGGCAAAGTTGGTCTCAATGTTAAGCCTATGGGACTTCGCTTCGCGAGCACCGCTAATAATAATAACAACAAAAACATTGATGTCGATGATAATGATGATCAGGATTCTCCCATATTTGTCTTTGGTTTGTGTTTCAGGAACACTTTTATTTATTTATTTTTTAAAGTTGTCTTTACCATACTTAGTATTACCATTAGCATTAAACATAGCCTATGGTTTATAACCATTTATCATAGTTTATCATGTTCCTTGTTTAAATTTAGTTTTTGTCTGCACTTGCATCCTGCCTCAGTGCATACAGTACATGTGATGAGGTTGATTATATACATCTTGGAGAAGACATGAGGAATCCAGGGACAACTCAGGCTCAAAAGAGAAACCATAACACACTACAGTACCGATTATCCATCTAAATATTTCCACATTTCCTCATACAACACTTTAGCTTTGAGGATGCCACTGGCTGGATTCTTATAACTTTTTGCCGTTGTTTGTTGAAAAGAGCTAGGCTGGATTTAAACAAATTGAATTAGAGAAGTCAAAACAGCAAAACAACTAATTAAAATTCAAACGGTGTTAAAATCAAGGAAGGAAAACAATCTGGGATCTTTCTGACCCTCTTCGTCCTCCAGACATGGTGAATGAACAGAGCACTATATGAGTATACTGTGTCAGTTATTCTCAATCTTTATTACTCTTTATATATGTTTCCAAACTTAAATATCGCCAGAGGAATCCTGTCGAGAGGTTCCAGCCCTTTTCAGTTAAATCATTATGTTTTCTCATCAAGAGGTTCACCGACCCTCATTTAATCTAGAGTCACTTCAGCTTCAAGAGCCTGAGAGTTCACGCGCAGCGGATAGTGCAGATTGGCGGCATCATGACGAGGGATAACGAGATGCAAACGACAAATCGAGGACATTCAGAAAGTATGAATATGCACAGTAAGACAAAGTTCAGCATCATGAAGCTATAATGGCAGGCAGTAAGATGTACATCATTAATTCAGATTATCAGATTAGCGGTAGCTTTTGAGTGTTGAACATCATACAGTAGAACAGGGCTATTTAAATGCAGTATTGAGAGCCAGTGTCCAGAACAGTTTAATTTGTTTTTTTTCCTGCTGAAAACCAGCTGATGTAACTAATTGGTTTATTTCCAGTTAAGGTTTAGTGTTGGTGAATTACAAACTCTGATGGATGTTGGCCCCCAAGGACTGGATTTGAACATCCCTGAACTATTACATATGCATGATGTGAAAATATTTTACCATATTAAAATCTTGAATCAGAAAAATGTACAGTAGAGTAATAGGAATGTTTTCTTTGAGAAGAACTTTATAGGAGTAGTTTGGACATTGGTGCTTTGTAAAAGTCTGAGATAAAACTGATCCTTTGCTGTTTTCTGTTGTTTTTATCTCATTACTTTCAAGAGAGAGAAAATGATAGGCTGGTAAAGGAATGATTGTTTATATCTTAGCAAATAACCAACATTAAATGCAACTCTCACTCACTCTCCCTACCGCTAATCCTGTTCAGGGTCCCAGGAGGCCTGAAGCCTATATCCCAGGGGACGTGGAGGGGGGACATCCTGGATGGGGTACCAATCTGTCACAAGGACACATACACGCACATTACGTCTTTGAAAGAAAACCGGATTACCTGGAGGAAACCCACCATGCACAGGGAGAACATGCAAATTCAACACACACACACCCATGGCAGGGATCGAACCCTCAACCTTGAAGGTGCGAGGCCATTGTGCCTGCCTTTAAATGTAACTACTGTATAAATGGATAAAAAGCATAGCAAGGCGTCCATCGTTAAATTAAAACAATACTAACTGTTGGTAAACTGTTGTTGTAAAAGAGGAAAATGAACTTCAGGCACTGCAAACAGTAACTCTGTCACGTCATGTGCATCACATCACCCTGTGATTGTCAATTTTACCATAACAACATGTCCAGAAGTGTTATTTGTTGCCTATGATGCAGCAAGACCAAGGCTTGATACCACCATGCTGAAAGGACTGGTGAAGCCGTGCTGAAAAAGTCCCCCGGTCCCTGAGGAGAACAGAAGGAACACCCCGTGCTGTGCAGAGCCTCTCAGCTGGTAAAGTGGGCAGTTGCTTCACCATCGACTCGGATGGCACGCGGGCACAGCTGGGAATCAATCCCACTCAGGAAACACAGTGTGTTTAGTGTTCTCGCTTCACACAGTATCGCTTTTTCAAGTTTCATCATTACAAGAAAATTGCTCGGTACCATTATTATTTTTTTTTCCTCCCGTTTTCAAGGCTGACAGATAGAACTTATTATTGTTTATGCAGAGCGTGTATTCATTAGTCTTTTTATGACACGCGAGCACAGAACGTTCAGATTTATCCACGATCGTTAATTTGGCAGGTTTTGATTTAGTGTTTGTTATAGCGACACGTTCACCTGCGGTTTAATCCCTCCACTCTGTCCCAGCCACACTGCTGCGTATTCGAGAATCTTAGCCTCGTTGTAATAACGGTCTTTTCTAATGACGTTCCCCTAGAGGGTCCCCAGGAAGCGTCTCGACAAAAAGTGATAATTACATGAAATATACATAGAGAATAAAAGGAGTGTGTTTACATAACGCATCCCATAAATATCTGACTGGGAAGACATTGTTCTCCAGCTCCTTTTAAGCCCATCTCCCAGGGACGCCATTTTAATGACATGATGGTTTAAAGAGATGCCTCTCCGCTTCGCTCCATATTTAATTAACTTCTCCTTTTCTTTGCCGGAAAAAAGAGGGAATAAAGAGACAAACACTCGATAGCTCTGAGACAATAACAAATAACTGGGAAGAACAAGAGTGTGTGTGTGTGTGTGTGTGTGTGTGTGTGTGTGTGGTGGAGGAGGGGGGCATGGGGTGAGACCTTGTCATGCTTTTGTGAGCTGTTTGCAATACACAATAAGAAAGAGGATGGAGAGATAGACTGGAAGAAAGAAAGACAGACGCATTTACAAAACAAGCTATGCAAGAAAATAGTAGTAAAAAAACTAAAACTAATACACTACAGAGGCAGAGAGACCTAAAGACTAAACAAAGTAGGCAGAGAGAGAGAGAGAGAGAGAGAGAGAGAGAGAGAGCAGATAAAGTCTTATGAGAAGTGGGAATTCTCATAAGCACACGAGAGACAAGAAAAGAGGTGGAAAGGAAGGAGAGAAAGAGACGGCGGAAGAGAGGGAGACATGTGGCGTTCCCCCGAGACTGCTTTCTGCAGTATTGCCTGCTTCTTCACTACGCAGGAAGGAAAGAGCGAGAGATGACACACTACCATTAGAGAGAGTTAAAGTAACCTGGCACGCTCGCTCTGACTGAGAAAATCGCTAAGAGATTTAAAAGAACCATACTGGTGTTTTAAGAGGGGGTTGGGGAGGTTTATCCTCAAAGTTTTTTTCCTATTTGTAATGGGTAGGAGTGAATTAAAAAAATTCATAAAATAAATCTATTTAGTATTATGAATCAAGTAAAACAAATGTAAGAGAAATATGTATATATGAGCAGTTTCGCAGCAAAATGAGATAAAAAGCCCTTTTCACACATCATTTATTTTGGAAAATTCCAAAGCTTCCTTTAGGAGCTTTAAATTATCAATAGCACTGGTTTTGCTGTATTTGGGAGTCATATTCTCCAATATGTATGAATGAAAATGATCAGAGAGATAACACTACAATACTCAGGCGACATCTGTTCGCTTACTGTACAGGAGACGTGAGATACATGTGTTGGTTTGGGTGTGTGAGAAGCTGTTGCATTTGGTACACCTGGTTATGTCAGCTATGTTGTATTTTCCCCAAATAGAATTTCTGAACTTTATTATAAGTTTAAGGGGCCACAGATGTACAGTATGGTCATGTTTAAAAGTTAGTACCTCCTATTTTAATTACATTGTTTATTGTATGTGTAAAAACATAAATATCATCTAGCAACAACTTTTTTTTCACCGTGCCATCATGTATTTAACAAAAATGAAGCCAAAAATAAAGTTTGTAGATGTAACTTTTTTATTTATTATTATTATTATTTTTTTTTAGACATTTGGATGTAGATTTACTGATGTCCTTCAGGTCATTGTTCTGTTGCGTGACCAAATTTCGACAAAGCTTTAACTGTTGGACAGATGGGCTTACATTCTCTAGAATCTTCTGGTATACAGAGACTTGCATGGTCAATTCAGTGACTGCAAGGTGCCCAGGTCCTGTGGCTGCAAAACAAGTCTAAATAAATCACCTAACCACTGCCATTACTGAAAGTGGGGCGTTTCTCCTAAAATGCTGTTTGGTTTTCACCAAACATGAAGCTGGACATTAAGTGCAAACCACTCTATTTGTCCATATGACATTGTTCTATTGTTCCATAAATCCATAAGATTTGATTAGATTCCGGTTTGTAAGCCTCATTCCTGCCTCAATGTTCTTAGGCAAAAGAACTTTCTCCTGGCAACCCTTCCAAACAAACTGTACTTGTTCTGCCTTCTTATAATTGTGTTGTCATGGATTTTAACATGCTCAGTGAGGCCTATAGGGTTTGAGATGTAGCCCATCATCTGACCTTGGGGTGAATATGCTTGGGCATTCCTAGGAAAGACTGATCTCTGATTTTTGTTGAAAAGGGGTTTTATAACCCTTTCCAGATAGATGTGCAGCAACAATTGCTCCTTTAAGTTCATGGCTTATGTCTTTCCCTCTTGGTGTTATGCTAACACACACCTGAACGCTCCAGACCCACAAACTGCCAGAGGTTCTGCATGTATAGAGGCCTACACACCTGTTCATGATCAATTAATCAAGGGCTGAAGATTAGCAGCACCTGGCTGCAATTTACCCTCTTAAATCCTGTGAAAGCAGTAAGGGCGTATTTAGTATGGGCCACGGTTTTTTTTTTTTTTTTTCCATTTTTTTCCTTTTAGGATTCATTTTTGTTAAAGAAATAATTGCATTTTAATAAAAAGTTATATGTTGTTGTTCATCTGAAGTTATATTTGCCTCATACTAAGACAAATCAACATTGTTATTGACATGAAATCTGATATTTACATGGTCACAAACACACCTGCAGGCTGGTTTATCCATTGAGACAAAACTGTGGCAGGTGGAGTTATATTAATTTACAAAACCATCACATTCACACTGATAAAAAAAGAACAATTTGTAATACTTTTTTTTTTTGTTTGTTTTTTTTAAGAAAAAAAGCTTTTGTCAAAATTGCTAAAATGGTGATCTTGTTCTGCTGTCAAACTATTTTTATATAAATAGTTTATGGTAGACATGGTTGACATTTGTGCAAATGTGTTGTGGTAAGATTTTATGCAATTTCATATTAACAAAGTTATGGGAAATTACCCATTTAGCCCTAAACAATTTGTATTAATGTTTAATATAAAACGCTTCATGCAAATGGTCTACATTTTGCATTCACTGTGGTACAGTACAGTTGGAAAGCAGACTCCTGAGTAGGCAGTGATTTTAACCTTAGCATGTACCAGAGATAATGAGGACGTCTATTACAGTACATTGGTCACCTCATTGATCAACTCATTTTTATTAAAGTCTGAAAGCAGCATCACATGAGTGTTTCTCAGAATTTTGTTAACCGGGCTGGAGTTTTGACAAAAGTTTTGACAAACTTTATTGAGGAGTTTACAGTTGCTAGCATTTGTTGGCTGTTTAACAGATAAACTGGTCATTTGTGTGTTATCTTGGTTAAAGAAAGTTAGCTATGAGGTGACTTCACAGCTTACATACTGTAGCATGTAAGCTTAAAAATAATAATCTGGTTTGTTTTCAATGTTCTAAATGTTAAGACAATTTATTTTTAATGTTGTCATAAACAGGATCTCTATCAGCCTTCATTTTGTGTTAAAATGTGACTCGTCAATTGTGTGGCTATGAAGATCGCTGTGTAAAGAATTAAATAACAACAAGACTTATAAAATTCAGTTTAATTAATATCTGGATCTAAATCTAGATTGCTGATGAAGTAAATGACAGTTTCTCTCAGACAGTATAAGAAAAACACCTTGAGAATTTACACCAGTTAGCTAAACTAGCTAAGTTTCTTAGCAAACTCCTTGGAATCACCACATTTAGAGAATGTTCACCAAGCTTTAAAAAAAAACTGTTGCAACTAAATCAAGAAGAGAAAACATTTACAGCCCTTTGGGTCAGTTTCCTCACTGGGACTCAAACCCAGGTTATGGTGGAGAGCACTGCATACTAGCCATAAGTCCACCAGGGAACCATTGCACCAAATTTTAGACAAATTTAGCTGAGAACAACCAATGTCTTTTAATTTGCAAAACTATAAAAAATGTTAGATTTCCATCTTGAAAAAGTGTTATAGTCCATTATTTCAAATGACTTTTTCATTTTTTTTAACCCTCTTGTTCAGATGATGTTGCCTTTCAATTAGCCAGCAACATCCCAAGGAACCCAACAGCTTGTCAAAGTCTGTAAAAACTCTCTTTTAACTTCAGGCAGTTTTCAGGTTCAATTTAAGGTGTTGTATATTCTAAATACACGCACTAACTTTTATTTAACTACTAATAGATGATGCGTGTGGATCATTTATTTAGATATACCAATATTGTAAACTCCTTTACCTTACGAGCATTTCTGCAAGATATATGCTGATCAGATTTGGAGGGAGACAGACAGGTCTGTCTTTACTACAAAAAGTTGGAGTCTAACTAATTCAAAGCCTCATAATTAGATGAAATTGAGTTGGGAAATAGCTAAATTACCTGTCTGGTTGGGATCATCTGTCTTTTTTCTTTTTCTCTCTCATTAAGTCTTAACTGTGTTAAGAAATATTTCAGGCCACAATGATGAGTTCAGACATTTTGGATGAGGTTGAATGAAGAGCATAATGCTGCAACGGTAATAATGAGGAGAAGTCGCCAATTAGTATCATGGGCCACAAAAAGCTGAGTCATCAGTTAAAGTCCTTGTCAACTTATTTTTCCCCACTCATTATTACTGGGTTTAATGCACAGACTATAGCTATGCTGCAAAAACAAAATGATTTCAGAATGTATGTTTCTGGTAACTTTCTTCTGTCCAGTATGGTGAACGTTGTTACAGTTGATACTGTGGTGTCTATCACAAAAGCGCTGGCAGTAGCTCCTTTGGTCATTTTCATTGCACTGACTTTTCTGAGGAATCGGATCAAATTTTACACATGTGATGGTTGACTGGCGGCATGGTGTCTTAGTGGGAAGCACTGTTGCTTTGCACCTCCAGGGTCCAGATTTAATTCCCGTCTCGGGGTCTATGCGCATGCAGTTGACATGTTCTGAGATTGGAAGGTTTCTCCGGGTACTCTGGTTTCCTCCCACAGTCCAAAGACATGCAGATTAGGCTAATTGGCATTCCCAAATTGCTCATATTGTGCGAATGTTGACCAGAGGTCCTACCATGGTTGTAAAAATGGGAATAAATACAATAGTAATCACCATTAGCCTCCACGGTACAGAGGATCCTAGTTGGATGAATGGTGGACTAGATATCTATTCTTCAAAGAAACAGGAAATGGTCAAACTGCATTTATTTTTAGCACTATTAAGTTCTTATGCCAACACAATCAGTTTGAAGCTTTTGGCAAAAGGTTTCTACAATTATTTGGGTGGAAAGAAATTAGTGGAAGAAAGAATTGTTGCATGTCATTTATCATTTCTTTGCAGTTCAGCCCATCAAATCAGATTTAAAGAGGAACGTTTGTCTTTTCAGTGCACTTGACTTTCACATCTCATCAGTACTTCCTCTGTGTAACTCTTTTCCTTGCTCTGCTTCTTCCTCAACTCACACTGCCAACTCTAATGGGATTTAAAGTAGCTTTCACCCTGACAAGTAGGAATCGCATTTCATTGCTTCCTGCTACATTCGGTGTTGAGAGGGGGAAAAACACACCTGTTCTGGAGCCTGAGCCTCCTGGATAGTGTGATGGTGAGAGACCGTGAAGCTGATGCTAGAGGGCGACTCACCCCTCAGGCATCGTAGTTCACTAGAGGGAGGATAATTAGCCATCCGGGCAGGACCTAGGGGCTTAAAAGCGGTCGGCATCAGAGAAAGAGTGCGAGAACAATGTGATCCAGAGGCATTCAAAGTTTGGCAGTGTACAGTGCATTAGCTGCACATTGCATGTGAATCACAGTGTACTTGTTATCTGGTGTATTTGTAGTAATGCGTGGGGGTGGATGTGCTCACCACTGCCAAGTTTCTCTCAAACTCCTCCAGGACCTGAAGGCGATATTCACAGTTCTGGGCTTTTTTCCCTCCAATTATCACCTGAAACTTATTCTTGTGTTTCTTTTACTGTGCCTGCTGAGAAAGTTCCTCCACACTTAAACCTCTGCAGAAATTCTGCGTGGCCTTGCGGTGTTTAGGCCTAGGTTCTGATCTGTGCCTGTGGTGATGAGCGCTGGAATCACAGGGTTGAAAAAATGGAAAGGGAACTGTCTCAATGCAACTTTCTCAATTCTGTTTTAACAATACATATTGTCATAAAGCAGCTGGGCAGAAATCTGCATGGTGATCCTGAATGAATAAAAAACAGAAAGGAAAGAAAAATGCCTATGAGGAACGAACCACACTTCTAAGGGAGCCTATCCTCTTCTGCATGACACCAGGATTCATAAAATTATCATATATACTATGAAATAAAAAAATACGAAGTGTGTTGAAATGATGTTCAATGTGAGTGTATTACAAATTATGAATCCCAGAAATGATTAAAGAAGTGTTTATCATTACAGTATGTACAAGGTACATAAGGTCTACAAAACTGTCACAAAACAGGGGATGATTGTATGAAGGAAAAACTCCTTGAGAAGATAATATGAAGAAACCTTGACAAGAATCAAGACTCAAAAGGGAACCCATCTTCATTTGGGTGATACCAGACAATATGTCCATAAATTTGTCCCTGATACAGTACATTTGTATGCTATAAGGTTAAAAGTTCAACATAATGGAAAAAAGTTACTATAAAGTCTACTTTTGTTGTTTCCTGTGATGGCTTGTGACTGCAGTCACCAGTTACAAGCCATCACAGGAAAACTGCCTGCATCAGCCAAGTCAAAGAGCATCTTCACGGTCATTAAGTGGAACTTTCCTCGGTCACCACACGCATCCCAGGTAAGGCCATAGGGGGCCATCCTCAGCAGAAAGCGAGAGACCTATTACCATGGTGATGGTATGATACCACATCAGAATCTCTTTAGTTACTTGTTCTTTTTTCCAGACCCAATGAATCGGTGTGAACCAGTTCAACTTTATTGATTTAATCCACTGCAGCATTGCCATATGCATTTATTGATGATTAAGCATGCAGCTCTGGCAAAAAGGTAAAACAACACAGATTTCCGGGAACAAAAAGAGCCTTTAGTGTTTTAGTCTTAGAGCTGAATAACACTTTTATTTAAAAAGAACCAATCTACCACCCTTAAGGTTTGCTTGGTTTGGTCCACCAGGAGAACTCTTAAGAATTCTCCATAGATTCCTTAAAAGTGTTTGCCTATCAAAGCGTGTTTTACTTAGAACCCTTGAGAAACCAGTTTTACTATGAATGTGTAATGATACAATACAGCAATACCTACGAATATGTCCTCTATGGAAGCTTTATGAATAGTGCTCTTAATAACCAACTATCATAATTTACCGCATCCCTGGTGAATGGACGAATGTCACGGATGAATGAGTCTATAAATTCAATCTTCACTGACAGTCATGCTCACATTTTCTCCTTGTCTGTCTCTTTAATCATGATAGAGATCTCATTAGCCTTCAAAAGGATTTTCAGTGACATTCAGGTAAGTCTGTAGGGCATCGCAACTACCCAAATTTGGCGTAAGCCATGTATGCTAGCATTCCATGTTTTCTGCCTCCAGCTTTTGATTTGTAGATCTGTTCAGATGCTTCTCTGCAGGCTGACATGGCTCTATGTGACGGTGTGTGCCAGAAAATCCCCTTGTTTTTGGGAAGCAGCGAGACAGGCCACTGTCCCCCATGCACATGCTCAGGCGACAGACATTGCAACGGTCCTGCTCTCGCCTCCACAAGCGCATTTAATTAAATCACAAACACGAGCAGGAGGCCACCACCCGCTTTAATGGAATGGATGAAGTGGGCCAGGATGCTGTTGGCAAACACGAAGAGCTGGATGCCTCTGAATACCCTTGAAGCTTATTAAAAGTGCTTGGCAACGTTAGTCGCTAACTATGTCATTGCCAAACGTGCATTCCGTTTAATGGTTAAACTGGGAGAGATGGACTGTAACATTTTTTTTTCTGTGCGTGCACGGGCATTCGGCTAACTTCAAACAGATTGTCTGCATCACAGATGTGCAGCAAGCTCTGTGAGGTATCTGATGCCTCATTACCTTTTTATTTCAGTGAGACATTTTTCATTTAGGTAAAATTGGGTGATGAGTAGTGACAAGCAATCTCTACAGGGCTAGTATCAATAGATCAGTGTATCAGTAGTTACTAGCAAAGGAATGGGTTGAAAACCGAGATGTTCAAAATCATCTGCACCACACATCCAGCAGTATCTTCTCTACTGAACATTGAATGTTAATTCATATCAGAGGTACAGTATATACTGTACACCAATGTCCATGTAGAATGAAAATAAAGCAAATCCCATTTCCCCGATAGACAGGAAACAGCTGGCATTTCCAGATTGTCTTGCATTTGTGCTGTGATGGTGCCATCGTTAACCACTGGGATTGAGTACAGAGAGGCTAAATAAAGTGATGATAGACTGTCAGGCAACAGCACCATAATGCGCTGCAACAGAAATACATCACTAGCATTAATGAAATATCTTGTAGCAGGTTGGGAAATTATTAACAATTTATGGTCTTAATCTGTATATTCTGGTTTTCATCATATTGGTTAAATGTATGCATCAAAAGGAGGGTGTTAAGTGGTGAATAACAATGCAGAAGGAGTGTAACTGGTTGCAACTAAAGATGTACTGGTTAGCGCTGTCGCCTTGCACCCCCAAGGTCCGGGTTTGATTCCCAGCCAGGCTCGAGTCCCATCTCTGTGTGCATGGAGTTTGTATGTTCTCCCCGTGCTTGGTGGGTTTCCTCCGGGTACTCCGGTTTCCTTCCACAGTCCAAAATATGCAGGTTAGGCTAATTACCGTTCCCAAAATTGCCCATAGTGTGTGTGTGTGTGTCCTGCAATGGATTGGTACCCTATCCAGGGTGTACCCTGCCTCGTGCCCTAAGCCTCCTAGGATAGGCTCCAGGTCCCCGTGACCCTGAATACAGGATAAAGCGGTATAGAAGATAAGTGAGTGAGAGCTGAAATGAAGAAACAAATGATATTAATTCCACTGAAAGATTGAAAATCAAAGGTGTCATGTGAATGATTGTTATAACAAAACTTTGCAGAACTAAGAAAACATAGTATCAAGTAACATGAAGGGCCACAACTGATTGATATCCAAGTTCAGCATAGACAAATCCTGCGGTTCTACAACCTTTGCACAAGCACTACTGTAGATCCCAGGTGTCCAACACTTTCTACCTGCCCGATTAACCCTTCCCAGGAATGACACAAGAACCTCCCTGTAGTAAGTCAGAAACCTTTTCGTCCAGGTGTCTGAAGTTTTCCCAAGGGCTTGGCACCCTTGACCAGCTACAGCACTGTCTTCTTAAAGACTGAAATGAAAGTGGAGGGGTGTACATATTTCAAGCTGTGCTGAGTTTTAATTAAGAGAAAATCTGCATCTTGTGCCATAGATGTGGGAAGTCGGTAGCCAGAACCCCTACGGCTCAGCCCATCAGCCTCCCTTCAGCACACTTTTTTTTCCAATAAAGTATTTAAACTTATATTTGCCTGACGTTGATACTCATCACGGCCTAGCTTTAAAAATAAAATAATATGTTTTATATTATTAAGGATGTTGCATGGGGATATGCTTTAACAACTCCCCAAACACAACTGATTTTAAACAACAAAATGTGTTTAAAGACACCAGAATGTGTTTTTCAAGTTTGTGCATTTCGATCTCTGTTTAAAAAAAAAAAAGTTAGTACAGGGCAATAAATACTTACTTCATTCCGTAGTAAAGCTGACTGAGAGGCTGTTTTCTCATTAATTTCTAAACTGGAGGCAACATTTTATTAGAGGCAAGTCATACATTCCCTCTAACTCATTTGCTGATTCGAGAATCGTCACATGTAACGTTTCAAATGATCTGCCTGCTTGCATTGAATGAATGGAATGTTGAAGTCTGATAATTCAGTGGTTGAAGTGAAATGTGACTCCGAGTGGGGTTGTGCAAGGAAAAAAAAAAAAAAAAGTACACAAACATGAAAAACAAAGGCTGTTGTTTTTTTTTTTGGCTAGCAGTCCATGCCCCCCACACACCCTTAGAGAAAATACAGCACTCCTCTCAAAAAATATTTCCAACGTCCCGGTCTTTTGCCTTCAGTCTGGTACAAAAACACAGATTATTACAAGAGTGTGACAAACCATGAATTAGGAGACATATATGCTATGATACAATACTTCCATATACACCGGCCTACACATTACAATCCTCCCCGGCCAGAGGAGGAACACCAGCAATGATCTGATGCACTGGCAAAAGCACAGACCGAAACGTGCAATGTGCTCAAAACTTTCCGCACTTCAGCTGCACACCGAATCCTGATAAAGGACACGTTTATCAGCTTAGGTCATGAAATATTGGCATGGCCAGAGAGACAGGAGGTCGTTTGGGTGATACGTCTGCTATCAAATCACAGTTTACAGATGCAGAGACCCTAAAGGGAGTTGCTTAGACAGACCCCCGAAGAAAATCACAGTGTTTCTACTGCATGCCTTGATGCACAGGTTGACTGGCCATTTATTTGCTTATATGATGCAGCTGTGAACATGTGTTGAGGATGGTTTTTAAAAGTTGGAGCGGTTGACTGGATGAACATCTCAATGTGAGTTGAATGATCTCTTACATTTGCACCATTTTTTCCACTCTTCTTTTTCACTTCTTGGGGACCATAGAAATGTTTCCGAGAATCATGAAGAGAAGATGTTAGAATAGTTGCTGCTTTTGAGAGTGCTTCCGTTATCATACTGTACGTTCCTGCCTAATAATACAGATATCACCAAACTCCCATCCCTATTGTATCCAAAACATATCCCATTATATTTGTTCTTTATACAGTAAGTTACGACATTAAATGTATAAAATCTCAAGTCTGTAACACCTACAAATACAATTTTCTGTGTTGTCATTTGGAAAAACAGTGTCCTGCATATTAGCATATCATGATACAACTTTGTTACACTTGTCAATTTAGGCATTATGTAAAATCAGTTGGTGCAAGCAGAGAAATTATACATTTTACATTGCATTCACAGTTAGATTATACAGTTTCCTAGTCTCAGAAAAACAATTGCTGTCCTCCCACATTTTACCCAGCTTTTCAGTGATTCCCATAAGGCCAACGTTTTACCTGTTTTACTAGCAGGAGGCATTGAATTGAATAAGAATGAACTGAACTGGATTGTGAGCTTGAAGATCTGAACACGACTTATTATTGTAAGTATGCAAAAAGGACATTATTACATAAAGGAAAGGTGTATTTCCGAGTTAGTGTCTTCGGCCATTACACAAACAAGCATGCAAACTTCACACCACTCCAGAGTTATCTTCATACAATTTTAATGTTTTTTTTTTTTAATGTTTTCATCACATGAGAACACAAAAAGAGGTCTAGCAAATTCAGACCCCGGTTAATATTTGTATATAACATTTTTCCCACCCGTTAACACCAGAAGTTGTCACCCTTGTTAAAAGTTTGATTTCCCAAAGTCTTGTGGCTGAATTGACAGTCACTTGTCAACGCCTTTCGAACATGAACATCCATGAAAGTATGGAGTGTTACAAAAGTGCATTTCAGGTTCGACTAATATCCAAACTGGTATATACCAGTGATCCATGAGAATACTGTACAGAATACCATGTGTCACAGCATGAATAGAACAATAGCATAGCGACAGAAATGACTTGGATTGGCTTACTCGTGGATGAAGAGTAGACATTTTTTTCATCTTCTTTTTTTTTTCTGACCAGAACCTCACCATATAATCAAGTGATAGCAGCCAGAACAGACCCCAAAACAGAAGATACACTAATTCCCCTTTGCATCTCTGACAAAAAAAGAAAAAAAAAAAGGAACGGACAATTCCAGTCATATCCAATCTTCTGTGAGGGGTAAACATTAATAACAGAAATGTACAAGTGTGGAAAGCAGTTTCTCATCCAGAGTAAAGGAGAATGAGGAATGGGTCCCCCCTGTGAGGTCCTGCCAACCCAAAAAGTCTTTCGTTGTTTCTTTTAACACAAAAATTGTTTTTGCATATATCGAGTATTCCTTCTATTGTCTTTAGGTTTGCTTTCAGGACATTTGTGATACACAATTTACTCCACATATTTCAGCTGAGGTGTGTAGTTTTTGTAAAAAAAAAAAAAAAAAAAAAGTTTTGCTCAGGCCATGCTGGTGATCAGGCATTCATCCCACGGCTCGAGAGGGTACATCACAGACAACCGGACGGGTATCAGCCGTTAAAAATCGTCCACCTGACGTCAAAGGTCTCTGGCTGATGATATGTCCATTCATAATGGTTTAAACAAAGCTTAATACTTTTTTTTCCCTCAACAAACATTATGTACAATGGCGACTGCAAGAACGCATAAGAGCTGACGAACAGCAAGAAGACAGAAAGAACAGTATTTACAAACATATTGGATTAACAACGTATCAACAACAAATTTTACAAGGAAGTCCTGCATCTGTCTCTTAAGTTTCTTTTTCTTTCTTTATTTTTTTTTACTGAAAATGTTTTAAATTGAAAATTTCAGCGGAAAAATTGACCAAAAGACCACTGGATTGGTGGGCTGGAGTTCAGATGTTGTCGACGGGACTCTTTATGTTGAGTTGATCTTCCTTGTTAGCTGTTGCTGCTGTGTTGGCTCAGAGTGTGATTCTGCAAAAGACAAAAAAATGAACAGACATCAGTCACCATGCATTATGACATCATAATTCGTTTAACTTTTATGCTTTGTTTCTCTTCACTTCATGAGAAATGATCTGTATATTACTTTCGTTGTAACATTTTGGCATAACAAGCATGCCATGTCAGTTTCCTGAATATACAGTACATCAGGTTATGAATGTTTGCCCTTTAAAAAGCTTTACACATTGTTATTCATTCCCATGAATAAATCTACTGTATTATTTCCTGTCAAGTGACACATCTAACAGCTAGAAAACAATCAGGGAATGTGTGTGCCTCTTCTTTCTACCTGGACTACTTATTCGAAAGGAACAATACAGAATGAGAAAATGTGTCTGACGGACATGTTTGGCGTTTCCATTATCTAAATCCAATTAGTAGAGAATGGAGCTGAATTTGCATGGGGATCGATAGAGCTCGGCCCTTTGCGGCAGCAGGTATGGTAGAAATCACAGAGACATAGCAGGTGACGTGCTAGAGCTGTCAAAGCCCCTCAAACCACGACGTCTCAATCCAAACGCAAACGCCCAGGGATCGATGGCTGTGGCCATGACAACCATCCAGGAGCTGTGTCTTTCTCGTACAAGCAGAACGAGGTTAATAACATCATAATTTCTTGGTTTTGTTTCCTGACAACGGCACCTGCTAATGATCGCTCTTAATGAATCCATTCAATCCGAGTTTTTATTGAACCATGATATTCAGTGCTGTTGATAAAGACCGTATTAAATGTATACACTCCTGTATATTTAATCTAAACACTGGTTATAATGTAGTCTAAATAGTCAGTGCTCTGAAAAACAGTGGACACTGAAAATGAAAAATCGATGCGAAATGAACAATAAAGGCTCGGCCATTTGTTACCTCTGAATGATTAGGCTCTTACTGTTCATTTCTCATTGATTTTTTTTCTCCCCTTCCAGCGTTCTCCTTTGTATGAGACATTAATATGCACAACCAAAGCAAAATTTCAATTTGGTGTGAAAAACAAAACAAACAAACAACCAAAAAAAATAAATAAAACTTTAGATTTATCAGCAGAGGTAACCGCATGCAAATTACAAGTGTTTTGTTTACCCTCGGATCTAGTTGGAATTATCGAAGCATGAAATCAAATGATTGGGGGAAAATCAAAAGAGGCAAAACGCAAGGAAATGATCTTCAGAGATAACGCATACACACAAACAGCAAAGAAAACAAAAATACAGATACACCTGTGTGAACTAACAAAAGCACAGGCACACACAGGAGCGGAGGGCAGTGGCGGGGGAGCCGTATAACACGGAGGGGGCTTCTGTGGAGGGAAGTGTGGACCGGGGGGGCAGTGGAACTGGTGTCCCTGGTGGGCCGAATCCAGGTCATCTTTTGAAGTGACTGCTAATCCCTTTAATGCAAACTACATGCCCCACTTGCTGCGCACGCTCTAAAACGCGACCTTGGATGCCTCAAACTGGCATGGACTAAGTACACCTGTCACAAGGTTGCCTTATGACTACCAAATAAAATAAAACAATGCGAATATATGACCTAAAAAAAATAAGACCTCTTAATTTAGTTCTTTTACCTAAGACAGTGGACATATAAATTGCTGTTGACAGAGTTAAAACTGTTAGTACAACATTGCTATGCAACTTTATCTAGCACAGTTGGAGTGACAGTGAAATAAAGGGGGGAAGAAAATCAATGTTTACCTCAGATATGTTGTTAAATGACTAAGACACAACTTCATAGGTCTACAATTACACTAAAGTTACATAAAACACTATTTAATGGCTATCCTTCAGTGGACACAACGATTTTAGCTAGTTTGTGTAGAGTCATTCCTCTTATGCCGACTAATTTAAAGGCTAAATGACAGTGTAAAAAAGACAACATATTGTAGAATGTCAACATTTTCCTTAGATTTGTTGGTAATTTACTCAGAAAATACTACACAAACTTGTGAAATTATACTAAAAGTATTTGTGAAAAGATTGTTGCTACTGTATACAATGTGTCCCATGGAAGGAAGCTACAAATTGGCTAGCTAACATACTGTAACCCTGCTACATCTTTTCTATGGACAATTTAAAGATGTAGTGATAGTAGAAACAAACCAGAAATCATTAAGAATATCAATAATTACCTCAGATATGTTGTTAAAGCAACTTCATAAGTCTACAATTTAACCAAAAGATACATACTGTAGAACACTCACTATTTATTACTTAAAATGCGATCATTATTTCTTTTACATAGACTAATTTAAAGGTTAGATGACAGTGGAAATGGCAAAATAATGTATTTTAAAATTTTAACATCTACCTACGTTTCCTACTAAGAAAATACATATGTATTCATGACAATACACTAAAAGTACCCTGCATGGGTGAGAACATTGTTGCTAAGCAATATGCACCATGGAAAGAAGCTACTTGGCTAGCTAGCATAGCCCACCTGTATGTCTTTTATATGGACAATTTAAAGCTGTAATGACAGTGGGGAAAAAACAGAATCATTTAGAATATCAATATTTACCTCAAATGAGGTAAAAAATAATAATAATAAAACCTGAGAATTAGCTAAAAGATACATAGCACACTCACTATTAATTAGTTAAACTTCGATTTTAGCTACTGTAGCTAGCAGTGTTTTCTTTTAAACAGATTAATTTAAAGGTTAGATGACAGTGGAAATGACAAAATAATGAAGAATGTCAACATTTCCCTCAGATATGATGGTAAATTAATAGGAAAATACATACTGTATATACTCTGTCATGTAGCCTTTAAATTGGTTGGCATTAAAGAAATGACTCTATGCTAGCTAGCTAAAATTGCTGTGTCCAATAAAGGATAACCATTAAAAAGTGAGTACTTTATGTACCTTTTGGTGTAATTGTAGATCTATGAAGTTGTATCCTGTTGATTAAACAACATATCTGTACATTTCAGTTTTTTATTATTATTTTTTTTTACCCTTTACACTACACCGCACATTTGTGAAAATGTACTGATTTAATGATCGTGAAAGCAGGACAAAATAATGTACAATAACAACATTTTCCTCAGATGTGTTGGTAAATGACTAAGAAACACCTTAAATGTCTACTATTACACAAAAAGAAACATAACAGATTCACTATTTATTAGTTATAATAGTTGAACTTTGGGCAGGGATTTTAGCTAGCTAGCTGCACTCTATGCTAGCAAAGAGTGCAGCTAGCTAGAGACCTTTTATGCAGACTAATTGAAAGAATAAATGACAGGGGAAATAAGAAAAATAATGGATATCAACATTTTCCTTAGATTTGTTGGCAAACTACTAAGAAGATACTATGTAGTCATGAAATTTCATGCTTGGAATTCTTGTAGCTAGAACACTGTTGCTATGCGATGTGTACCATAGCTGGAAGCTACAAACTGGCTAGCTAGCATAAATGTGCTATGTATTTTATATGGACAATTTAAAGCAATACAATATTAACATTTACTTTAACTGTGTTGGAAAATGGACAAGGTTAGAGAGTATTGATTTGTCTGTTCATGCTAAAAAAAAAAAAGTAATTTAAGTAGAAATCGGTAGACGTTTAAATTAGATTAAAGTACATAAAGCCTAGGGTTTGTGGCTTTCACCTTTCAGCTTTGGGCTGTTGAGCGCAATCCCAGTTTATTCACCTTCATCCCTAAATCTACCTCACACTTCCATTTCCCCCTCCTGACATAACATATAAAGTGTCTACACAGGACCTGATGATGCCGGGACAGGCAGGGTAATAGGAAGCTTCGATGCCAGGGGCAGGAGCAAACAGGGGGAAAAAAATAGTCAGTCTGCGAACATGGCTGTGTTCAAACTCTCACTTTCATTCTGGTTTGAGTGACTGAGGCAGCCATTTACCGACAGAGGCAGTGAGAAACCGAGTAAGGGAGGAAGAGGGTTTCTCTGGAGACAGCCCCCCTTCTGCCCCAAACCTCATCCTCCTCCTTCACCTCCTCCCCTGGTGGAAGAAGGAAGGAGCAGAGCTGCAGCTTCCTTAATGAATGCGGTCCATTACCCATCAGCCCCGCTTGTCGGCAGCTCCCCAGCCTCAGCGGCCTGGGGCTTCAAATGGCAGGATATTGACACGCGGCGCCGCAAAGTGACTGAGCGAGTGTGTGCTGAGGTGTTTGTGGTGTGTGTGGGGGGGGAAGGAACGTGAGTGTGTGTGTGTGTGACAGTATATATGTGACAGACATAGAAAGAGAAGGAGAGAAAGAGATCGAAAGGGGAGGGACAAAGAGAGAAAAAGAGTGCGTGTAGGTGTGTGAGTGTCTGCCTGCATTATTGTGTACAGGCATTTGTTGCTGTGTGTGTGTGTGTGTGTGTGTGTGAGTGCACACTCAAGTGCATGCCGAGACCCCAAAGGGATGCGGCTCCTTGGATATAATGTAGGGCTCGCAACAGCTATTAAAGGGGAAAATAAAGCCTCATGGGGGAGCAGTGGTCTACCTCTTCCTTTAAACATGTGACAAGCTCTCTCTCACTCTCTCTCTCGCTCTCTTTCTCTCT
>JAQMYG010000001.1:7793562-7811613 GCA_030014215.1 Clariallabes teugelsi | reverse complement strand
ATTTTTTTTTTTTTACTACTAATAATTTATTATTATTATTATTATTATTATTATGTTTGTATTGTATTACCACCTTTCTTTTTTCCTGATGCTGATTGGTAAGGCTTATTCTGATGTCATGTACGAGCCCTCATTTTAAAAATTCCATATTGTACGTGTGTACTGAAAACGTGTTGGTGGTAAACACAGCAAGCAAACTCAGAAGGTCTCAACTTCTAATCAAAATGAAATCGCTGTGAGAAAACTAAATTTAGAGCCACTTAGGAAGCAGAGATGTGGTCCTGATTGCATCCCTGTTGCATGAAATAAAACAATTTGGTGTAACCCACATTCCCTGTCTGCGTGCCTGTATAGAGGGAGAAACTCTAAATGCAGCATTCAAACACACACACACACATACACATACACATACACACATACAAAAAAAAAAAAAAAAACATGCCAAATGCCAAAGAGAACGGGATCTGGGCCACTGCAAACGTCACGGCACTCAGACGAGTCGGTGAGCGAGAGAGGCTTAAAATAAGCCTGGCATTTTAGCACCAACGTTTGGATCTTGAACATCCAGGGTGCTGTTTTTCACAGTCATGATAGCAGGTGTGTGCTAATAAAAAAAAAAAAAGTGATATGATAAAACATAACATTAACAGTTTTATATGTATAGTTATAGATAAATAGTAATATAGTTATATTATTATAATTATAATAATAATTTAAAAAAATTAAAAATTGCGCAAAAAATCATTTCTGAAAATAATTACGGTAAATACAGCATGTTGAAATGTATTCCTGATATTCAGTCCTATTAATAGGTTATCAGAGTGAAACTGATGTTTGCTAAAAATACGCACAAAAGCAGACACAAGACCCGGCACCATCTTGGGTGCAAGCAGGTTTTTTGTCCTTTCCTCCTGGAAAACAATCTCAGATCTTTTCAAGATTTTTTCCCCTCTCAACAATGTGCAGTTTTCTCTTTCTAATGATTAAATGTCAAATAAAAAATCTATATCTGGACTTTGTTTTTATCCTGACCAGGATAAACCGCTTACGCAGCATTATAACATGTAAGCAATTATAGTTGCAAGCAGCGATGAGCGGGCCCAAGCACTCCGCGCCATCGCCACCAGACGTATAACATTTGTGATTTAATCTGTATAACTTTGCCAAAAATAACCATATACAGTACAGATTTCAAACTCTAGACTATTTTCTAGATATTTTCTAGATTTCCAGGCTTTCGTGTCTTATAATATTACGTACAGGTTTGATTCCGGTTTTCAGTACGTTCTTTAATTTGTCTTCAAGAAAACAAGAACTCCAAATGGCAAAATCACAAGTTAAGAATGATTTTGAAATGATTTATTTTGAGTTCCAAGCGGGTAGAAAACAACAGCTAACAGTGTTTAGGTTGAAATAGTCTGGTCTAACAAACTGTAGATAAGTTAGTAAAGTAAAAGAGATGAACAAAGGAGCATGACTTTATTTATAAAAGTGGATATAACCAAATACAAAAGTGGTTGGTCTTGAAAGTCTTGAGCCAACCCTAATTTCTTCAAATTAAATTGCATTAGATGATGTACAGTAGGCTGCAAAGTGCCTAAAGATAAAATTTAAAAACTGATTGTTTATGTAACAACCTCAACAGCAACCTCATTTCCCCTCTCGTCTGTTCCAACCACTCGGCATCACGAGTATACTAATCACCGGCCTGATCATCTGTCATCGTCTCACTGGTTCTCACTTGTTCATGCTTTAAATTAGATGGTTTTTATACTTGAATGATCCATAGGTCACTGTGTGGCTCAACAAACAAAAAAAAACTTTCCTCTGAACCTGCTCAGGTACAGGAACTGGACTGAAAATGAGAGCCAAGAAAAAGTCCTTCAGGAGGCCTGGAGAACTATTCTTCATGACAGAATTAAAATTCAAGAAAGTCTGGCTCTTTGGAAGCAAGAGATGAAGAAATGAGGGCTGGCTCAAGACCTTTGCACAGTACTTTATTGCATCTCTTGAGTGTTGCAGCATTATCTCTTAGCTTTATCTTCTTGGATTCCAAATGCTGGTAAACCAGGTGGAGTAATAATTAATAAACTTTTAAAGCAGGGGGTGACCAGCCCCTGGAAAACGGAAGATACCAATTTATTTTGTCTTCCCCCATTCCACCTGGTATCTTCCAGCTTCTGATTGACTGAACACGCCTGATCCTGATCAGCAGTGAGTAGTGCAGGGGTAATTGGAAAGCACGCATGGCTGTGACTCTTGAGGACCAGGGCTGGCCAGGAAAAAATATATAGGAATCTTCTTCAGGAAAAAAAAAAGAATTATAGACAACCTTGTGATTTGATAGTCAAAAGGAGTTTGGAAACACCTGCTAATTTATTGTTACTTCTTTTCTACATTGCAGATCAAAACTGGAGATTTCGAAACTATGGAATGACATTAATTATGTATTAGGAATTAGGTAATTAATTAAGATATGAAGGGCAGAATGATGATGAAACTGTATCTCATGAAGACCTTGCCAGGAAAGCAAGACCAGAACTTACCTCTACTGCAGAGGAGAAGTTCATTTAGAGATTACTGTATATTTTGGACAAAATCAGGAAAGACCTGGGATTTCGGAGTGCACCCACATTTTTGACTGGGAGAGTATATATATATATAGTATAGAAATTAACATAATACAAAAAATAAAATTGAATAACTCCCAAGAGTTAATCTTGCCTAAGATATATCTTAATCCAGTTTAACGAGCATGCTGCTGAAAGTTATTCTGCATAAATAAATCTAAAATCTTGCTTGCTAAGTGTGATTTCCTCGCACTTTGATCACGTTGTTAGATAGAATGATGTCAGTTTCTCTAGAGCAAGAAACTAAGTTGTTATAACGACTGTTATAAGGCTCTTCTGCACCACAGGTGGAATTCATTCATGGTCAGTACTGAGGTTTTATTAAACACTTTATTCATCAGATCCTGAGACGCTGAGAGGGAAGAAGTGCGGTAAAAAAAAAGGGAGAAACGTGTCTATTAGTCTACACCCTTAATTATACTGACAATATAAATATTCATGCAGACACGCTATTTATTTATGCGTAGCCTGAATACAGTCACCCCAACTTCGGGACGGCACTTAAAAATACATACTGTGCCTGTGTTGTTTTAATTAAGCCAGCCACCACTGGATGAATATGTGTGTGTTACAGTGTGTGTGTGTGTGTGTGTGTGTGTGTGTGTGTGTGTTAGTGCATGTGCCCTAATTCTCAAAGGAGTACTTCAAACGTGCTCTTCGTTATGCTAGACCCATGTGTCCATTCTGAAATGAGAGAGAAAAAGGAGAAAAGGCGACGGATGAGGGAGGGGGTCCGGTCTCCGCGGGACACAAATGTGGGGAAAGTTAGCATTCTAGGCTACATTTGAATATTTTACACTTGATAAACAACTTTTTTTTTTCCCCCTCCCTCCTCTTTATGTGGCACAAGGATGTTGACGGAGCATTGTGGGAGATTACGGAGAAGGATACTGTCCAACTTTCGACGTTTCCCTTCCCCTTCGGCGTGTTGAGTAACATTGCAGCGTGTTGCATTATTATCGGATGGGCTTCGCTCGCGCTGGAACTCGATATGGTGTTGAGGATTCGCTTTCTTTAAGGGTGTAAGAAGTGAGACAAAAGTGCAGAAATCCCTCTCGACTTTCACCTCCACTTCTGATTTGTTTGTGCGAGTCCTCGCGGTCGAAATCACAAGGCGAACCGCGCGCGCCCTGCTCCTCCGCAGTGAGCACACACACTTTTTCGCTGCGGGCTTCCTTACTTCTGATAGCTGTCAAATTTGCCCTGCGAGACTGGAGCTTCTGTCATCTTCCCGGGGCCTCTGGATCTCTCTTCAACTCCACTTTTCCCTCTTTCCCTTTCCCTCTCCTTTCTCTCATCCCCGATTTTTTTTCCCTTCTTCGCCTTTTTCTTGCTTTGTCTGCATTCCCTCCCCGGTCCTCCTCATCCTCCCCTCAAATTCCTATAATTCATCAGATAGTTCAAGTAATTTACTCCACAATCATTTTCCATTTCTGTCTGTCTTTTGCTGAATTATGTTTCTGTTCTTATAAAACAATACGTCTTCTACGTCTTTCTTATCCTTGAGTAGGATTCATGTCTGGCTTGTCTTGACTTGGGCTTGTCTTTGACTTATTGTCATTGTCTTTGACTTGCCCTGGTCTTCGGCATTAATCTTATTGAATATGCTGAACACAATATCCCTGTATAATGACAAAAAGTTTTGTTTCTTGAAATAAAACCAACATAATTAAACAAGTCTTGCAAGGATATAATATACAAGGATATAATGGTCTGCAGTTTTGAATTTTGAATCCTCGCTTTTATTTAGATTCCATCTTGACTTGGCCTTAACACACTTACTGTACGACTCAAGTCTTGACCTGATCTCACTTAGTCCAGGTCTTGGACTTGAATGATCATCATCACTACAACACTACTTATGTCTCAAATATGGAAAAGGACGGTTACTGGGTTATCGGGGTTAAAGTCGGGGATTCAAGCCCAAGCACCGGCATGTTGCCACTGTTGCGCCCTTGAGCAAGGCCTGTCTGCTCCAGGGGGCGCTGTAACCTGGCTCTAACCCCGCACTCTAACCCCAGCTTCCTTACAGGGATATGTGACAAAATAATTTCAATGTGCTGTAATGCACATGTGACAAGTAATTATTATTATTATTATTATTATTAAGAGCGCATCCTCTGACAAAGATGCGACTTTTCAGCTCTAACAATCATTGTACGAAAAAGTCACACAGAAGAAAATGAAAGTGTTTTTTTTTTCTTTCTTATGTCCCAGTTTATGCCAAATAGATTTGATCTAAAAGCAAAAAGTTTAAAAGCTTTCAAGCTGGCCTTAACAAACATGATGAACCCTATTTGACTTGGGATTAACTGATCTGGTGGTACATGCTGTACTGGATTATTGCTAAACCGCTATATAACATGAAGGAAGAGAAGAAAAAAAAACAGGACGTACATGTGACGTACATTATCCTGGTGCAACTGTTCATGGTTTCTCTCTGTATCATCGAGAGATTACGGGTTCCAGGCCTGACCATGGTACGGCCACCTTGGAAATCATTACAAATGAAGTGTGTTCACACCAAACACCAAAGTGTGTTACACTTCACGACTGCGGTGTTTCTATAGAACAATAGATTAAAGTGATTTAAGTTTTACCTTCTTGTATAATCTTATAATCTGTATAATGTTATGTATGGTATCGGTCCAAAACTAATGCTGTACACTAAGATCCTAGTGTGTCTGGTCATAACACTGCCTCCGGAGACTTGTACAGTGTCCACTATGCATGATGTGTGCATCGCTTCATACACTTCCCTTCTTACCCTGACACGCCCATCACTCTGGAACAGGGACTCAATCTGGACTCATTACTGTAGGTCACATGACCATGTTCCATCACTTCAAAGTCTGATCTTTCAGCTTCCTAGCAAACTGAAGCTTTTTCTTCTGATCAGCCTCACTAGTAAGTACTGGAGTTGTCTTATGGACACACAGCTGTTTAGTCCCATTTATTTATCTATTTATATAGAGAAATAAAGGGAGTTTTTACTCTTAGAACTGTGTTCTCCTGGTTTGACTTTAGCGCATTTATATGAAATATTATCCATATATTCCCACGTGTATAAATATGTTAATATGTCTATAAATATAACAGAGTTTAATTATTTAATGACGGTGATTCATCTCTGGTCACAGAATGCATTTAGTAAGTTTACTCAATTACCTGGCTGATTATGAGAATTAAAGGTAATGTAAATAAAAAAAATAAAAAAAAAAGAATAAATAAATAAATCAGTAGCTGCAAACCGAACACAATGAATACGGGGCCTATGATTGATGTGATGGAATTCCTCCCCACTACTTTCGCATGAAGCTCTGAGATGCATTTGAAATTCATAAAAAGGGCTAATATTAATTATTAACATCATATTTTAATCTTTTTTTTTTTTCTTTTTTGCAGAGGCTGAAGACCTGCCACAAAAAAAGAAAAAGAAAAAGAAATGTCTCCTGTTTCCAGTATGCAGTGGGGTCGGGTCTGGCGGTGTGTGTGTGTTACGCCAGCGTGAGGGACGCGCTGTAAGCTGTGTGTAAACGTGAGCCCTAAATATATACAGCTGCTGAACAAGTGTGGACCGGGAAGTGGGGCGACGGGAAAGCGGCTTTGTCCACCGAGAAGAGCGATGAGGCTTAGCGGGAGCCGAGTGGGGAACGGCAGCTAAGAGCTTTGCAGATTTCATTATCCAGACAGTTAACCCTGCTGACACCGGAGCGGGGAGCGATCCTCACAGGATGGAGTGCGCCACGCTCCGAGACTGATGAGATCATTACCACCAACATCCACAATTAGCATGCCCCCCCCACACACCCCCCACACACACCATCTCTCTCTCTCTCTCTCTCTCTCTCTCTCTCCACTCATACATTCACCCTTCTCTTTGTCTCCTCCTCTTTCTCTTTTAAATCCACCTGCAGTGCTCCATCAGTGATTTGGATTTAAATACATACTTCTACGAAGTTCTTGTCTTCAGGTGGCAACACAGCATAATGAACATGTGATTTCGATCTGACCAGAAGGTGTTTATTTATTTTCAGGAAAAGCAACGGTTTATTAATAATGTTAGACTAATACTACTACTAATAATAATAATATATTTTATTAGTATTATTATTGAATTCTATATATAATCTAAGGCTGATCACAAACAAATATCATTATTATTTAACATAGTAAAAAGTACAGCAGTTCATATGATGACACTGTTTGCAAGATCTTTATTTAACATTTATGGGGTTTTTTTTGGAGTTTTTTGGAAAAACCTGGTGAGGAGACGAGTGTTTGTCACTTTTTAGGCAAAAACTAATTTGTCTCAGATATTGCATGACATTAAAAGTAAAAAATAAATCTATTATTATTATTATTATTATCATTATTATTAAAAATAGTGTAATTATAACATTATTATTATTATTATTATTATTATTATTATTTTTACAGCGAAAAAACACTGTTTAACATTTGTCCATTTTAGACCATTCAAATAATAATAATATTATTAATAATAATAATAATAATAATAATAATAATAATAATGTGTCTATAAATTTGTCCCAGGTGAGGAAACGTTTTTTGTTTGTTTTTGAGAAAATAAAAAAGTTTTCAAAAAAGGTCTATCATGATGAGCGCTTCATCATTAACTTTTTCTTTAAAATAAAATAATAATCAGGGATTGAGAATAGATTTGTTTCTTCCTCCCTCAGTATTAAAGTGCTATTGTGGCATAGTTAAATATAATAGTGCTTAGCATCACTTAGTATCATCACAGTGTCTTGTTGCTCTTTATTTCAGCTGCTCCCATTAGGGTTCGCCACAGCCGATCACACAGTTCGATTCTGACACGGGTTTTATTCTGCCCTTCCTGATGCAACCCTCCCATCGTTATCCAGGCTTGGGGCCGACACTGATCGTGCCTGCAACCCGATCAAGGGGCAGGTTAAGGGGCCGAGACATGAACCCGAGTCTTCCCCAAGCCTAAACCCACGAGCCACCAAAGCTCCTCCGGCCATCATCATCACTGAGCATGGAGAGAGAAAAAGACGTACCTGTGAAACAGACCGGACACTTGAAGGTTCCTCCCATGCCCTCGAAGCTGTGCTCGATCAGGTGGCACTGCAACTTCGCCGGCGAGTCGAAAGTCTGATTACACAGCTTACACTCATGGTTCAGGCCCTCTTCTGAGAGAAATGTCAACAGGAATACCAGAAAGAAGAAACAAACATGGTCAGGACAAAAAAAGATTTAGATTTTTACTTAATTAAGTCTCAAAAGTTTCCACTTGTGCACCTCATTCATTATACAGTAGGTGATAATGCGAATCGTACGAGTGACAAAACAATAAACATTTCCATTTGATCGCACTGACGAAGCTGAGCGGAACAGAGTGCGGCGTGATGACATCGCGTTGTCAACTCTCCCGCTAGCGCTTCACTATTTTAAATATTTCCAGACATAATAAAGGCTCTAGAAATGTTTAAACTTGTAGTAAATACATACAGTAACTAACTACAGTACTCCGTCCTACTTTACTTTATTACTGTACAGTAGATTCCACTTTGACCTGGATTTGGATTTAGCTTTGGTAATGTAGTAGTTCCTTGTGTAAATTATGTTTCAATTAAAAAAAATTGTTCTTCATTATACACATGAGGAAGAAAATGTTCATCCATGACATTTTTTTTTCTAGAAGCACTCAGTCTTGACATTGACATTTTTTTTTTTCCTTGAAATGATTTTGAATAAATATTATAGTTGAATAAATATTATTATTATAGGATTATAATATGTTATTTATATCACGAGGGGCGTTCAAGTCAAACCGGGACTGCAGTAAAACGTTCGAAAGGTGCGAACGTGTGTTAAAGAAGGCTGTACGTCCATGAAGTGGCTCGGAGCCCACTGCGGTTGTTCAGAGGGTGTAACGCCTGATCCTTGAAAACGACACATAGTTTACGAAAGAGATGCATCTGTCTGTGAGAACTGTACACACACTCATTCATCAAAACCTCTTGCACATTACAGGAACTCGGCTGGGAGTTATGGACACATCCTGCGTACAGTCCTGACCTCACTCCACGCCATTTCCACATGTAAAGGAGTTCCTGGGAGGCCAGCGTTTCAGACATGAAGCAGGCAATCTGATTTTGTACAATTTTTTCTACCTTAATGGTATCCAAGCACTAATGAGACATTGGGATAAGTGCATTAGTGTATCAGGGGATTATCTAGAGAAATAAAGTTATGAGATTTTACTCTCATAACTGTGTCCTTTTATTCTGCACAATCAAAAGTCCCGGAATTCTTGATAAGCTTTGAGGCAAGCAATGAGGAATTATAAAGTGTATGTGTGTTTTAATAAGAAAATGTTACGAGCGGTGTGTTTAACTTCTGATCAACATCTTGTTTTTCTTTTTCCGACGAGAAGCTCTGATTGCTAGCAATTTGCCTATTTTCGTGTTTAGCCTTGATTAAAGGAGTGATATGAGAACATGCTTTTGATTTCCCCGTGTTTCAGAAGTAGTAAAAGAACGTGCGATCAGTTCCCATTAGGCACAAATTGGACAGCCAGCAGGGGGCCTATCTGCTGTAGGAACTTTTTTTTTTTTTTTTTTTCCTTTCTCACTAGCATCCAGAAAGCGGTGTTGCATTACGGGGGAGGGGGGGGGGGGGGATTGGGAGGGGGGGGGCAGGTTTTACACCAGCCTGATGTTATTTTGATGCTGAGTGCGTGAAATTTGCACACGCTGACAGCGTCGACAGCTACACAAATCTATCTCCGTGTATTCTTTTGTCTCACTCTTTGCTGTTAACGAATCATGATTAAAAAGGTGCATGATTTATGTAAATGCCGCTTCATTATGGATTTCATGCTGCCTTCGTGACCGCGCCAGTCAGCGCGGAAATGATGAAATGTTCCGAGCTCAAAACTATATGGTGTTGATGGGATTCATGCATAAAACGGATAACATCATACGGAGATCCGTGATCTAAAATATTCATCATGAAAGAACATGATCAATTAAATCTCAAAGCAAATGTCAGGAAAATAAGCATGCACGGAGTGACGTCCTGACCCTGAACACGTGCTTCAAACTCGAAAGTTATTTTAAGATAGACATAAATAAATATGGTTAAAAAATATGTGCTTTAAAATCTAAAGCCTATCGTCACTGTAAACTACTCATAATGGCTTAAAGGGAAAATATTGTTATCCACAAGCGGTATAATTCATCCAATCTGGACAAACTCCTTGGAAATTCACTCATTTTGTACTGTATGTGCACAGTCTGGAGACTGCTCCTGTTTAAACGCTCTTTATTCCCACTGCAATGTATTCTGCCTCAATTTCTGCCGACACACGTCTATTCTTTCCTACAGTATATAACTCTCGGCCAGAACATGATGTCAGTGCGACAAAGTGTCTCACAGTACTGTACAGTAGGTAAAAAAGTGAATTTTTAGTCATGATCATATAACCCCGTTTTTCATAATGCTTAATGCTTCTTATCTCCCGATCCATGCTTCATTTTTTGTAAATATGCATTCATGTTTATATTTTTACCAGATGAAAAGAAACACATTTGCTGAATAGAATTTCATGCCCTTTTATGTCCGTAGTGTCGGTTAGGTTTTTGAATTCAAATCTTTCAACGATTTTAACTGTCACTCAGATGAAACTTGTCCGATTTAGATCTTATGAATGAAAAGAAAAAGTGTAAAAACCTGAAAAAGTGTATTATTCTAAAGCGCAAACTTGTTCAGATATGGCAACATGAATTTGACGTGGTTACGGACACTACAGATGTTTTTGCTTTTGAACCTTCTAACAAAAAAAAACTATTTAAGCAACTATTTTTACAGGTCATATGCTTCTAGAAGCTTACACCGATTTTATTATCAATACTCAAGAAGAAATAAGAATAATTTGCATTTTAAATGAGTATTGTATGAAGCGACGCAGTATAACGCTGTATAACCACTTTTTGAGGGCAGATATAAAATCTAAAATCTCTCCAAAACGGCTGAGGTTAGCAACGTGAAATTTTTAGAGAGGCAAGATTGGTCACTTCACACACATTTTCTGTATTATATGTATAATATAAAAAATTAAAAATAAAATCAGCACCAATACTGTTTTTTGGTTGTCTTTAAGTCTCTGTCTCTAAGCTTTACCAGTGTTTTTTGCATGC
This sequence comes from Clariallabes teugelsi, assembly GCA_030014215.1. NCBI lineage: Eukaryota > Metazoa > Chordata > Actinopteri > Siluriformes > Clariidae > Clariallabes > Clariallabes teugelsi. The sequence continues at coordinate 7,800,794 of JAQMYG010000001.1, read as the reverse complement.
CTTCACACACAAAAAATAATAAATAAATAAAATAAACAAAAGGTATGAATTGCCTTTACAATCAGAAAGATAAGGTAAGTGAAATCATCCATGACTCATCCACTCTCTCACCCTCCACGGTCCGGTGCTTACCATATGGGGCCGAATCAAAGCCTGGACCCCTCAGGAACCAGCTGAGGCCCACCAAGGCACCCAGAGGACCGTTTAGCAGGACGGACCGTGATACAGCACTGGCAAGACAAGCGACCTGAGCAGCCCGACACCCAAAAAAGTGCCTGGGACAGATGGGTGTTTAGCATGAATGATTCTGTTACCAGAGACACCTGAACCAGTCTCTCTCTCTCTCTCTCTCTCTATATATATATATACATATACTGTATATATACACACACATATACATGCTCCAAGGCCAAAACAATTACTATAAAGACCCTAAAAAGTCCATTTTAAACACATTTCTGACTAAGTAGAGCTGATAATACTAACGTGTTAATGCATGTGATTAATCAGAATTTTAACACGTTACTATTTGACCAAGTTTGACACTAATGGCTTCCCAGCTGTGTGTGATAATGACATGTGTAGCACAGATAATAAGATGAAACATCACCAGGTGTGCTGAACAGCAAGTTTGATTATAAAATGCTTCTAGATGGAAGTTTGGATCAGTTGTGTGCTCCATGGGTTGCCACACCCTCTACTACCCACCCACTGCATGCAGTGCCAGTTAATATTTGAGATATTATAAAACTGTATAATTTCCTTTTTATTCCAACACTGCACGTTCATAAAACAAGTAAATCTGAGTATTTTAAAATTGTGATTAATCGTGATTAATCATAGGCTATGATTGTGATTAACTAGATTAATTTTTTTAATCGATTGACAGCACTTAAGGTAAATCAATCCCATTTGTTGGAAATTCTTAAATAACTTCAACAAACTCCACAAGAAACAAAGCACCAGTGGGTCACACAATGACAAATTCTCCCCAAAAAACACAAAACAAACACGAAACAGTGATCTGGCAGCATGTTCTACTGTGTCTCGAACACGAGAGTGTTAACAGCAGACTGCCCGAGACGCTTATGAGAGAGACAGAGCGACAGAGAGACACTGTCATCTCCGCTAGAGCTCTGAGCTCACTTCCATCCCGTAGTGGAAACTTCAAACTGACACAACCAAACCATCAGCAGCAGTTCGATTCAAAAGTAAAGAAAAAAAGACAAAAGTCTTTCTGTTCAGCCATTTTGTACTCGGTTGGCTCGGCGGGATGTGACTTTAATGGAAGAGGTTTGATGCCGGAGCAGCCGCGCACTGGACTCACTGACATAATGTTAAATAATTATATTGGGATAATCAGAGAATGAATGTTATTACAGTATATGATTTGGGAAAGCCATATCATCAAGTCTACAGCGAATGCACAATGCAATTACTATTCAAATATTAGTAAATATTTACTATATGTGTTTTTGTTATCAGATTTAAACCTGATTTATCATTTTTTGAAACTATGAGAGGCAATCATGTCAAACCGAAAGACTTTTGATTTCAGAACACAGTAAAAACTCTATATATTCTCTATATAACCCCCTGCTACACTAATGCACTTATCACAGGGTTTCACTAGTGCTTGGACACCATCAATGTAAAACGTTTTCTCATGATCAAACTGCCTGCTTCACGTCTGAAACGCCGGCCTCCCAGGAACTCCTTTAACCACCCAAACATGTGGAAATGTCTTGGAATGACGTCAGGACTGTACGGTGGACGTGGCAATAACTCCCAGTCGGGTTCCTGTAACATGCAAGTGATGTTGGTGAATGATTGCGTGTACAGATGCGTCTCTCCCACAAGTTTCTGACTAGTTATTCCCTTTTATTATTTTTTTTAAGGATCAGGTGTTGACCACTGGAAGAATGACCACAGGAACGCCTGCAGTCGGCTCCGAGCCACCTCGGCTGGGATCATCATTCATGGATTTTGCTTAGTTAGGGATACACATAATATAATATGATATGATAAATAATCTGGAAAATATGAAAATAGTAGTTGATGAGAAATTCTGTTTTAAGCCATGGGTATGTTAGAGAAAACTGCTGGCCTGTGCTCCACTACATATTTCGGGATGCAGATTTAATATCAATATATTAATATCAATATAATGTGACTTGTTTTTTAATAACCTTTGATCGATATCTGACTAGGGTTATGTTTAAGAAATATCAAAGTTACAGGCAAATCATTATGTTAATCTATTTTTTTTTTTAAATCACGTTATTTGCTTACACCCGTGTCCTTTTAGTACAGTGTCTCTTTTATAGTCCGTTAAAATAGATTTACTTTGAACTGCCTATCATTCTTTGTTGTAGTGTTTTTCTGCTACATGAGAACACAATTAGTGGTCAGAGATAGATTCAGTGCTTCTCTCATTGACCAGTTCACCACAATTAAATGAGAAAGACACAAACTATTAAGATCAGCAAAAAGAGATGTTTTTTATATTTTTTTTGTGGTTTGGAATGAGAACGTGAGACACGACCCAAAAGCATATATCTCAGAGACAGAAGACAGAAAGATGATCGTTTTCTTCTGCTTCACTGCTTCTTGCATTTTCCCATCAAGAAGCTTCGTTATATTATTGGTGTATGGTATTAAGAAGTAGAAGCCCGAGGTCTAGAGGAAGTTTTTTTTTTTTTTTTTTCAGACCCTAATTTCCACTCCTAAATGTCAGTTGGTTTACTCGAACCCGAAGCAACAGGGGGATGTCTCTCTAAAGACCTACAACTCAACCGATCATATCATCATGTAGTCTCTTTAGATCCATTCCAATCTAATAACTTTCCGCTTCCTGGCAAGCGCTGCTCTTGTTTTCTCGTGTCTATAAAACCACCTTCCCTTTGCGCATTCCCGAGAATCATTGCGGGTCAAACCCGAATTCCTCGCCCCTCCCCGCACCCCTCTTTTTGCGCGCTCGTCTCTTCTGTACTTCCTGACACACCGCCGGTTCGGTGTTAACGCAGTTTTAAGAACGAGACAGTGCCGGTGCGTCTGCAGCCTAGCGTCGCTGACACCAGAGAAAGCTGAAAGCTCATCTGCATATCCACAGGGTCTGCTGCTCGCGCCCTCATGCTTTATGCATTCAGCAGCTCGCTCCATCGCTGGCGCCTAATCTCTCTCCCATGTGGAGGGAGTGGGAAGTAAAGAAATAAAAGAATCCTGCCAGTATTAAATATACAGGATGCACCTTTTCCTCTTAATCTCCGAGTTGAAAAGGACACACATGAAGACGGGGATCGGGTCGATCTCGGTTTTACAGTTGAAGCCGAAATGCTAAACACGGGCATGCGGTCGGTAAGAGGAAGCTCGGGAAGAGAGGAAGTTCATTTTTATTGTGTGCTTTTAGACAATGACGGAACTTAAAGTCCTGCTTTAGCAAAAATGGCCTCGTTTGCGCTGCTTTCTGGTTCCAAGACGGCCCGCTATCAATTCTGCTGAGATGCAGCGCGGTGTTAGTGCTTGGCATTAATGCAGAAAAATCTGATACATAGATTTACAGCCGCCACAAGGGGCCGGGGAACGTCTTGTTCTTAAAGGGACCTACCGAGGTTTGAAACATGTTTCTGCAAAAACAAACAAACAAACAAAAAAACTAAAACAATTAGATAAAACTGATTTCAAAATCTGAACTGGACCGGTTAGTTGTACATGTTTTACCGACGTTGGTTCCTGTCTGGTTAGACTGTTTTTTGAACAATACGAATGTAAAAAGAAACTGCATTCTTAACTTTTTCAACTTTCTGTCCACATTTTCCTTCCTTTCTTCCATCTTTCCTTCGTTCCCCGCTTTCTGCCTTCTTTTCATTTGTCGGTCCCTTCTTCTGTCTTTCCTCCTTCCCTACTTGCTTCCTTGTTTACCTCCTTCTGTTCATCTCCCTCTCTTTCTTTCTTTCTTACCTGCTTTTCCTTACTTCCATCTTCTTCCCTTAATGCTTTCTGCCTTTTCTTCTTTCGTCTATCCCTTCCACTGTCTTTCCATCTCTCCTTCCTTCCTTGTTTCCCTCCTTCTGTCCATCTCTCCTTCCTGCCTCCATCCCTTGCTTCCTTTCTTCCATGCTTTCTGCCTTCTTTTCATTTGTCGGTCCCTTCTTCTCTCTTTCATCCTTCCTTATTTGCTTCCTTCTTTACTTCCTTCTGTCCATCTCCCTTTCTTTCTTCTTTCCTTCCTTCCTTCTTTCTGTCTTCCTCAGTGGTTCCTGCCATTTTTTCTTTTGTATGTCCCTTCCTCTGTCTTTCTGTGCCTTCTTATTACTTATTTCCTTGTTTCTTCTTCCTGCTTCCATGCCTTCCTTCCTTTCTCTCTTCTTTCTTTTCTTGTGCTGCCTTCCTTGCTTGCTTCATTCATTCATTCATGGTCTTTCCTTTGCTCCATGGTTCCTGCCTTTGTTTTTTTTTTGTCTGCCCCTGATAGATAGATAGATAGATAGAGTAGATGGATAGATCATGTATGTGCTGGTTCAGGCAGCACTGTGGCTCAGTAGTATTTGCAAGTCGCCCGTAGTATGTGTGTTTGAGTGTGTGTGCAATAGGTTGACACTCTACCCGTCTTCTGCCCTACGTTAACTGGGATCGGCTTTATCCTCCCCATGATCCTACCCAGGATAAGAACTATAGATCTGGTATTTGGATGGATTTGCTGGTTCCTGGTTGGTTCCTGGAAAGGATATCACTGCGCTGCATTAGTCTAATGAACAATAGCCAATCTAAAGTTTGAAATGATTCTTTAAAAAGCTTCAGAATCACATGAATCCCAAGGTTTTCCTGGCTGCTATTTGGCCCTGGTTTTGATTTAACCTGAAGGGAAAAGAACAGGAACAGTACGCGCCCTGCAAAACGACGCATAATTATCGATGGTTAATCCGCTTGGTAATGCGGGGGGAAAAATGATGATAATAATAAAAAGGAAAGACACTCGGCTTGTCACGTGGTTAGGACGCTGTGGGCCCGCGCATGAAGCCACACCGCTGCTGTTTAACTTTTATATCTGAAACTCCCTCTACGTTTCCACTGATTAAAAACAGTCTCGGAAGGCCTTTATAGTTAGAAGCAGACCTGGAAGCAGTAGGTGGGTCTGCTTCTCGCCTCTCGTGGTGAGAGCTATCTATTAAAGCATAATGGGCCGAAATCTGCGTGATTAAAGCTCAGGGAATAAGGGATGCAAACAAATCGACTCCTCCTACCTAGGACAGGCGGCGTGTTTGTTCCTGTGTCTGTGTTTATAAAAAGAAAAAGAAAAAAAGAGAATAATCTCTAGGGTGTGTAGTTGCTCACATGGGAATGTGCGCTGCATCTTTCCGAAATTATCGATTTGACAAAGCAGGAGGATCCTCAGACGAGCGGCTCCCTACAGACTAATCGTTGCTTGACTGGTCTTCATTTTCTTCATTAGCTTCCACTACCGTATAAGGCGAAACCAGGCTCCTGAGTCATTTCATTAGACGCTGTGTCTGGATTTCTGGATCGCTAGGAAATGGTGGGCACTGTGTGACATTCGCCGGCGAGCGCTCGGACTGGGACGCTGAAGCTGATTAGCAATGTTGTGTCTCCTGGAGGTAGACGTGCGCGGTTGAGTCGCTGAGCTCATTCTAAAAACTACCAGACTTTATACTTTCACGAGGACACTTTCGGCGACGGCTGAGAAAACGGAAAAGGGTTCGTGAACTTGAAGCGTGATCGTAAGACTCACACGTCCATGGGTTAAAACCGCGTGATACATCGTAATCGTACATCATAAGTTTTCAGGCTCCGTAAGCTGCTAATGTAATGAGATAGCAGCTTTTCTCATTTTGTGATGCTATTTTAAACCTTTGTCATTAACGTAACTCATTAACTCGGTCTATCTAACACTATTAAGTTTAAGTCGTGAGGTCAAGGCTGTTCTAACATGACGCTGCAGCTGTCACAGGATCTGATAGTTTATAAAAGTAATGATAACTTTGGTTCTACCTGACGTACCCGAAGACCCGAATACACAGTTTGAAGTCTGAAGCCTCCCCGTTAACACACACCAGCAAGGCTTCCATATCTATCATTTTTATTCATCATTGACCTATGCTGTGTTTCCAACACGGATCTGTGCCGTAAGGGTTCCTGTATTATTACGTCACTTCATGTAAGGCATTAGCAGGAGCAGAGGCAGAGGACACATAGAGCTCCACCCCAGCCTTCAGGGGAGGAGCAGTGGGAATTTGGAAAGGTTAAGCACACTGTGAAGTGTAATTTAGAAGGTGGAGGCAGAGAACAAGGATTTGATAAAAGAGGATGGCGGTAATGCAACGTAAAACGAGAAGAAGAGGCAATACACGATATTCAATCATGTCCGTTTTATAATAATTCAAGTCTGATTATAAGCAATGGCGGCACAGTGGTGTATTGGCCCTGGTTCGATTTCCATCTCTGTGTGCATGGAGTTTGCATGCTCTCTCCCTGTGCTTGGTGGGTTTCCTCCGGGTACTCCGGTTTCCTCCCACAGTCCAAAAACATGCAGATTAGGATAATTGGCGTTCCCAAATTGCCCGCAGTGTGTGGATGAGTGTGTGTATACACCCTGTGAGGGATTGGCACCCTGGTTTCTCAGGATAGGCTCCAGGCCCCCTGTGACCCTGCATACAGGATTCTGTGCTGAGTGAGTGAGTGAGTGAGTGAGTGAGTTTACTGTATGCACAGAGGTGAAAGTCATGCAATTCAAATACGGATTCAAATAAACTGGTAAAAAATTCAAATAAAGCGTTTTGCGGGTTTTGCAAAAAAAAAAAAAAAAAAGGTAGCCGGGGTGGAGATACCAGAAAATGCCATGAATGTAATCTCTGAATGAGTAAGAACAGAGCTACACCATGGATGCAACAGAGAAGCCAAGAACATTCCATATGGAACGCTAACATCGTGAGATGCCGCGCAGTAACATCAGATTATCATTAGTTCATACCGTTAACATGCTAGGGTTGGATCTGAGACAAGAAGCAGAGACTATGAACATCAATGGAAAATATTTTAATGGAAAAAATACCCATAGATCTGGATTTGCAAACACTAACCATATTTAATGCAACACCACCGGTACAGTGTATACTATATATGTATACTGTAAATATATATATACACTACCGTTCAAAAGTTTTAGGTCACTTTCTAACTCCATGATGGTTCCTGATTTTTATTTCTTTCTACAT
>JAQMYG010000001.1:7782225-7793462 GCA_030014215.1 Clariallabes teugelsi | reverse complement strand
GAAAATAAATCACTAAACAAAAACAAAGAAATTTGCAAGTGTTCTAAAACTTTTGAACGGTAGTGTGTGTATATATGGTGGATCGGAATCTCTAGTAGATACTGGGAAAAAACACACACATATATATATATAACTACAAGTGACTTAATGCTGGAAAAGAACATATGTTACAGTGTATTAAATCTCTGTGAGCCTCCAAGGGAAAAGAACTTGGAAAAAAAAGGGGGGGGGGACGACACAACAAGCATCGAGGAGCAAATGTGTACGTTTTGTGTCTACCAAGAGAGGTCTTGTCAGCCAAATAATGGGGCATCAATGGGAACACGCAGCATGCTGCACCCCGATTAGCATGCTGCTAAATGTGGAGATGGTTCATGAGGGAAATCACGGGTACATGGCAGACCTATAGAGACGCACCGAGGAGCTCTAGAGGAAGGGGCAGAGCCATCTTTATTTCTCTAGTGTTGATTTACCACAATTTCAAATGAAAAAAAAAAAAAAATGGTGAACACTCTGGGGTTTGTCTGTCCAATTAATGGAGGGAAAATTACTTGTGTTGGCGAGAGGAGCACACACAGGGACGAAAAAGCAGCAGACTGGTTATCTAATGATAGGTGGGAGCCGACAGTGAACACACCAACATACGTCCGCTGGGAGGTAAACAGTGAAAACCGCCCTGATGGATTGTGCAAAGGCACGACACAAACACACACAGACGTACGCGCCGCTCTTGATGGCTGTTCCGGTGGCCATTTCTGAAGCAAACTGCTTGCAAATGTGAGAAATGTCAAGTACATGCACCCGGGCTATTGTGGAGATCCATGCAAAGATCCTGGAATGGAAGACAAAAAAAAAAAAAAAAAAGAAGAAAAAAAGAAAAGAGGAAATATGGAGCTTTCGCCATTTGGGTGACGTGTTGAGTTAATTATACGCACACGCGCGACAGCTCAAATCCGCGAGTCCCCTGATCTCAATCATAGGAGGGAAGAAAAAAAAAGAAGACTAAGAGGAGCCCCTCGGCTTGGCTCGCGGCATCGAACGCTGAAAAATTAGCCAGCCTCTTATAATTATCAGCACTCACCTTAATTGACTCTCTGAGTCTGCTTGCAGAGGGACGCACCCTCGTGATAATAATGAAACACTACACAGGCTATAGACAGAGCAGAACAGAGCGCGACATCCCTAGTCGTTTAAATAGAGTCTGGTTTTCTTTTACCCTCCCTACCCCAGCTGAGGAAAGAAAAAAAAAAAAAAAAAGAAGAGAAGAGAAGAGAAGCAAGGAACATTTGGCAGAAGCAAATTCATCATCAGGTGTCTGGAGGTAGGGCTTTAATAGAAAAGGCAAGTCCCACTGAGCGCGCACCATGTTGCGGCCAGGCACGCATGCCCGCGAGCAGCAAGCCACTAGTCACAGTGGGCCGCCGGGCATTAGCATAATTTTATATAACACAGGCCCCCGCTCTGGAAATTTAATACATTTCAGCAGATAGCAGACCGCCATTTTGCATAATGTTTTTTTTTTTCCCTCTTTCCTTCATCTTTCTGTCACTGAAGCATTCTCTCTCTCTCTCTCTCTCTCTTTCTCTCTCCCTCCTGATGCTGCTGCTGAGGCTCGTCTTCCTCGCCCGCCCCACGGTGCCCCTCGCACCAGGAGAGGGGAAGTTCATTACCTCAGCTAAATCAGAATTAGTCCCTTCATTTTGACGGGGCGAACTTCATTAGAAAGGCCCTTCCATGATCCAACGGGGAGAAGTGATGAATCTACGTGGGGCGATAATTTGCTTCACACAGCACATTCAGCCGCTTCATCCATTTTTTTTCTTTCTTTTTTTTTTATACCTCACTGCTACGCTTCTTTTTTCCCCTTCTTCTTCTTCTTCTTCGTCTTCTCCCATTGCTCTTTCTTTATGCGTTTTCTTTCGTACTGTATTCTATTATATTAGACCGTGAAGAACAGTGTGCTCGGAGAGAGGAAAAACACCTGTATGCAATTAGCTAATGGCACGGAGCGCGAGGCAGGACGGAGGAATAAGGAAAGCAGACTGGTGCGTCTCTTCTAAACCTCAAAAAAAAAAAAAAGAAAGAAAGAAAGAAAACGAGAAAGTTTAACATGGTGCGGTAAAGATAAGAGGGTTGATTGTACTAAAGTTGCACAAGTGAAAAAAGAAAACACCATCGTATTACTAGCATTAGTGAAAACTAGCATGTTATTATCTTCCATGCGAACCACAAATAAGGAATGCATGAACCTCAAGCCGCTGGAATGAATTACATCATTGCGGAGTGAGCCGTGGATGTGGGGTCAGCGAAATTTGTCTGCGGATCGAATGGGCACTTAAAAAAAAATGTAGCTGTAGCGCGGATAAACATGGCCGTAGTCATCTGCTTCATGAATCATTATGGCTCCTGTAGCAGATTCTCGACTGTGGTTTATAAAAATCAAATACATTAATTCTAGAAATGATGGAGTTACAAAAAAAATCTACGATTTAGAAATGAAACATCATTTCGAACAGCCACAAATTCATTAAAAGGTATCTGATGTTGACATTCGATTATGCTAGTTCCTGAAGCTATGCTAGTTAGCGAAACACACGGCCTCGATCTTATCCGACAGCTTGTTCTTCTTGTCCTTTCTCAGTCCCGCTTTAACACCCCGACAGTACGAATAAATGGAAATGTGAAGTGGCGCCCCCTGCTGGCGCAGCCCACTGTGTCCCACCTCACGGAATCCACGCAGGAGCGCCAGTCTAATTTTGGCCAGTGCCAGCTCTCTCCTGGACCCCCAATTACCCTAGAGCGGCTCCGCGTGCTGCCGACATCTGCTTCGGCGGAGCTTCTGCGGCCCATTTATATTCCAGCTCATCTACATGGATATTGAAGATAATAATAAACGAACAGGGAGGAATAAGATGCGGCGCAGGGCTGTGTTTCAAACAGGCTCGCGCTGGCGCTGCCTGCCTAGGATGCTCGTTGCCATAGTTTCCGCGGTTTGAAAAGGCGAGGGCGACCAATCAAACGCAGAAACAGGACACAATCAGGGGAGAAATCAGATTGTTGTGGAGCACGACAAATGAATTAAAAGGCAAGGAGGATCAGGGCCTTTGAGATTGCACCCAGAGCCTCAAACAGCTGAACGTGCTTCTCTCGTGCCAAAAGCACAAAGACCTTCTGCCTAGACAATACAGCATGGGTTCAAAAACAAGGCAGGGATACTGTTTTTATAATAATAATAATAATAATAATAATTGCATAAATAAAGCTATTAGACAGCTATGTGTATCTTTTAATATCACCAAATACGTCATGATGGGAAATAAAAAAAAAAACAAGCAAAGTATATTTCTAGTATGACTCTATTAGTGGAGGTTTAGAGAACGGCAGCATTTTGTGCTTGACCTACTTCAGCACATCGAAGGTGTGATGATTAACTGATGAGTTGACTCAAGTGTGCAGCAGCAGTGAGGAACGCTGCTTTACTCGCTGAAAATAACACCGAACTGAAATAATAAAAAATGTGTGACACACTCACAGCTGTATGTACAGTACAGAGTTCAGCCGTGATGGATAAAAGTTATTGTTACGGTTACTGTGCTCGCACACTGATTAATTCAATGCTGATGTGTTCACACAGACCTTTAAAAGAATTCCGTAAGAGAATGATGGAGGGTAGACAAGAGAAATATTAAAAACCATAATAATAATAATAATAATGGTAATAATAATGGTAATAATAATAATAATAATAATAATAATAATAATAAAAACATCCTGATTGAGTGTCCTGATTGAAAGGTATTATTGCTTCCGGTTGATCTATTTGAAACAGTGACGAAATTTAATTGTTTAAAAATTTAACCAAACTTCCACAGTCGAGTAAAAAGTCTAATTAAAAAAATAATAATTTCCCTCATTTAAATAATAATTTCTTTTTGTAGCTGTTAAATAGTCATTAAAATGTGTTTTATGCTTTTCGAGCACTGATTTGCTAGCGATTCATTAGCAAAACTATATAGACTAGGTGGCCACTTTAATAGGTACACCTGCTCAACTGCTCGTTAATGCAAATCTCCAGTCAACCAATCACAAGGCAGGAAACCCAGAGACTTTAGGCATGTAAAATGTGTCTTGATCAAGATGATCTGCTGAAGTTCAAACTGACCATCAGAATGTAATTGAACTTGGTTGTGGTTGGGCTGGTCTCAGTCTCAGTCTCTATTTCCAAAACTGCTGCTCTACTGGGATTTTAACACATAACACATAACACTCTCTTTTTATATATATATATATAAAAAAAAGAAAATATCCAGTGAGCTTCGATTCTCTGGGTGAAAAGTCCTTGTTTTTTTTCATTCCAGAGGTCAGAGAAGAATGACCAGACTGATTCGAGCTGGTTTAAAGGCAGCAGTAGCTCAAATAACATCTCGTTACAACCGACTTCGGTATGCCGAAGAACATCTCTGAATGCACAACACGTTAAGCCTTGAAGGAGACGCACTACAGCAACAGAAGACCACACCGGGTGCCTCTTCTGTATGAGCTCACATGAGCTCAACATCATTGCATCATGGATGTGCAGACAACAAATCTGCAGCGACTGTGTGAGATGCGATCATGTCAGTATGGACCAATGGGGTGTTTCCAGCACCTTGCTGAATCCATGCCATAAAGAATTAAGGCAGAAACCAAAATGTGTCCGAACCCAGCACTAGTCCCTGATGACGGGAGTGTATATTGCGACATGTATCACGTACTGGATGTACTGCACATGAAGTCACCTTGGTCTGTCTAAATTAAACAAAGATGAAATCATTAATTAGGCTTTGAGTTGAACAGAGCTCTAAATCATGAACTGTGATTTAACTTTCATTAAATTAACTTTGCTTATATTAATTCACTTGATTAGTTGGGGTTTTTCGCGTTTTACTTCATCTTGTACTCTCATTAGTGATGTAAAACCTGTCAACAGTTTTCTTTTTTTTTTTTAAACAGTGGCACTTTGTGACACAAGTGATAGAGCAATCGAATTGTCCAGGGATGAGAACCCTGGCGCTCTTCATCATCGCAGCAAGTGGGACAGCCATGATTAAAACACGGTGTCAACATGACTGACGGCTTCTTCGAGAGCTCGCCGAGATGACAGTCGCGGCGGTATCGGGAGAGCGCTGCTTCATCTACGTCGAACTTCACAAACGCAATCAGACTAAACAAACTTCCCTCAACACAACCCGCGAAGCTTACAAAAAAAAAAAAAGAAAGAAAGAAAGAAATTTTAAGATGCCTGCCAAAGGTGGAAAATTTCAACAGTAAAAAGCACATAAAGGTAAGGGAGGAGTCGTTCCCATGGGTGTGTGTAGAGAACAAGATTCTCATTTTGCTGCACCAGGTTCTGAAGTGTTTGATGCTAACAGTGCGGGTTTATTCACTTCCTGTCTCTCTGAGGAGCGGAGTCGTGTCGTACAGGTAGGGTTACTCGCGGAACAGCACACTTATCTCTGCACACTCTCGACATTTGTCAACAGCTAGCGGAAAGGGAATCGACGTGCGAAATGGTAGGTGTGAGAAAGGCAATTTAATATTAGTCATGTTGCCTTTGCGATTCAGTTTTTTTTTTTGTTTTTTTCCCCCTTCATCCGGGTGGAGATGCATCGTCACTAAGACAAGGTTTGGACGAAACACAAGTTGTGGACGCAATCTCCTGTTTTTGACGGAGGTGTCTGAGACGAGAAGTTCTTGTGTGAGAATTTCGTTTCATCTGTTTTTTTTTTTATATAGAAGTCAGAGACCCGAACGCACTGACAGGGGGCCCCTGAGGGCGCTTGTCTTCACCTCTGAATCAGAAGACGAACATATCGGGTTCCCTCAGTGCTCGGTACGCAAATGCACTCACAATCAAAAAAAAAAAAAAAAAACTTGCAACCCTTTTAAAGAAGAGATAGAAAGAAGAAGCTAGAAGGAGTCAAATCGAGGTACAGAAGAAAAGCCTTCAATAATTCCCTCCCGGTAGACAGCCTGGCCTGCTCACTCGGCTCCGCAGGAACAGCTGACAACCCCGATCCTGCAGATTTCCACCCCCAAAGGTCTGTCTCACCGCCATCACTGCTGCTACCGCCTTGTCCCTGGAGACTCGCCACCCGCCATCACACCAAATCATAGTCCTCCTCCATAGGGGTGTTACGGTCTTGAGTCGCGTCCCATTACCACGTCTGTTAAAGTGGATTTAAGGGGTGCAAGTTTGTCCCTTCACTCTCTCACCTGCCGAATCTGGCGGGAACGCTCATTGGTTAAGGGTGAACGAGAGGGGAAACGAATCAGCCAGGAACACTAAAGGGGGGGGATGAACAACAGGGGCGTGTGCAACGGTTAATTTAATCGGGGTGCACAGCTGCACAAACAGGGGTATCGTGGAATTTCTGTCTGCTGGTAAAATTGACCGTGCATGAATAGCTCCATTTTCCTCACTGGGACAGACCATTTTCCATATGTCCCAGTGAACTGTTGGAGCCGCTGGCCATTTTATATTTTTTTTCCCCGTTTTTTTTTTTTTTAACCACCTTACACCACTACCATAAACAAAGTGTGTATAAAAACTAAAGAGATCATGCAATGCATTCTTTTGTTCAACACAGCTCCTGCTGCTAGGGAAAATAACAAAACAATGAAAAACAAAAAACCTCTGACCTACTGACCAACTTGTTAAATCTAAAAGGTTGCAAGAAAACACAACATGAAACAATAGCAATTCGAAGTATAAAGCGGTCCTGACATCTTGAACCCACATGACTGGAGGATAGACTACGCTCAGTGTGAAGAGAGCAGCTTTTTTTTGGGGAGGGGGGATTTTCCCACATTTTCTCCCTAATTTAGTCGTGTCCAATTCCTCCCCATCACTAGGGGGCTCCCACATTAAGGCTACTACTACCACTCAGTCAGGAGGGCCGAAGACTATCACGTGTTTCCTCCGAACCACGTGACGCCAGCCGACCGCATTTTTTCGAACTGGTCGCTCACGCACCGTTGGGGGCGGTGTAACACACTCGGAGGACAGCGCTATCCGCTCCTTCCGCATGCATGAGCTCACAGACGCCCCTGATTGGCTGTAGAGCCGTGATTAATGTGGGAGCAATAAGTACCTCTCATCCCTCCCCTCTGAGAGAGCTCAGCCAATCGGCTCTCTCTAGACCTCCGGCTGCGAGAGGTTACAGCATCACCCGGGAATCAAACTCGCGATCTCCAGATGATAGGGTGACCACTGCGCCACTCGGAGGCCCGAGAGCAGCTTTTAAAGTTATATCTACGCTCACTCCTCTGCTCACATCTTCTTCTTTTTTTCCAACAGGCAGAGATTCCCTCTAGCCATTTGGAAGGATTAGAACCGAGACGAGAGAGTGGAACGGCGGGAAAAAAGGAAAACTCTTAAATTTTTTGGTGATTATGCGATAATTGAGTAGAATCTCCTTCATACTGCATTAACCAATTGTCTTTGATGACCATAGCCCAAAGTTTCCAAACCCGTCTCATTACTCTACCAGAAACCTTGCCATGATATTCTTTATTGCACACAGAGCATGCTATGGAGGCTTTAGAATAGGAGCTTTTGCATCTTTGCTTCATTCGAATGCTTCTTGTGGTATATTTTTTCCCCAAAATGTTAGAAATGTTTGCAAATATATATCCTTTTTCAAGGAACACAAACCTAGAGGCATAAAGTAACCTGGAAGCCTGGCATAGTGAATTAAAAAGGACAGGTGGAGGAAGAGAGGGAGCCTGATAGCCTGGGGCTGGCGAAGGATGCGGTAAACTGAGCAAATGAAAAACTCTGGCCAGTTTACTAAATGGATTGTGTTGCTTTACAAAAAGCACTTTGTAAAATGATACCGAGGTGAAAGAGGAATAAGCGTCAGAAATATCCAAGACAACACACCAAGGACACACCGAACTACCCCTCTGCCCCCCATTTCAGCTATCTTCGCTAGCCAAGGCTCCAAGGTCGCACTAGTCCAAGCCAGACTTTCCTCTGGATCCGTTTCCTCTCTCCAGGGGACGCTGGACTCGTGATTCAGTGCTTCACGTTAAGAGCAATTCACCTGCCTCCAATATCTCAGTGGTATGCTATCCTCCTGGGAAGGAGGGGGAACCAGTCAGAGCGTGAGCTGGGGGAAAAAAAAAAACTTTCCACATATGGTTAAGTCAAGCTGCTTGGAGGATTCTGAGCGTCTGCTGCAGGGAGAGCAGCTCCTAAAAGGCCCAGCTGGTACTTGGAAAAAGGCCTTCTGCATTACTACACCTCAGCGCCTGCCTCACCTCCCGTTTGGAGCTGCTGTTGGCCAACTCTTGCCAGCCATTTTAGATTCCTACCCCTCCCTCTTCGAACCCCCATTTTGCCATCCCTTCCCCTTTCCCTGTACTTCCACAGGTTCTGGATCCAATTGAACATTTGGTCTTCCACTGCTGCTTAATCAAATTCCTCCATCTGGCCCCCCTATCCCTGCGGAACAGGGGAAGGTGCAGCCGGATCCCTGGTCCAAGTGCATATTGGGAGGGAGGGAGGGTGGGAGGGAAAGAGGATAGGGCCAGGGACTGCCTACCTAACTTACCCATGCTGGTCAACAAGACCAGGTGGCGAGCCAGGCTAAAACCTTACTTGCACCAGTCATAATCAATGTAGCATAGTGTAATTATTTAGTAACTAATGAAAGCATTAGCGTCTCACCGGTGCACCAGACAGCATTTGCCACAGGTATGAATAAGAGGGAGAAGGAAAAAAAATTAAACGGTCTGGGTGCTTGAAGCCTCATCTGCTATTCTTGCGGGGGTTACCAAATTGAGAGAAAAAACACGTCACCCTAAATTGAAACGTCTGAGCTCCTTGATCAGAACACCTGTGAAAGCTCAGGATTTGCTTCCTGCCTGCAACATCAATCATCAATCTTTTCCCAGCAAAAAGCACAGCATGATGACTAAGCCTATTCTCACATCACCACCGTAGCGCACGGCATCAGACATTTTGTTGTTGTAGAACAGCTATCCTCTCCGTCGCCAGGTGGCAAAACATGTGTCAAATAATTAAACTGGTTTTACAGAACAGGACAACAAATGCAATGCAATTTGTTTCTTATCTTTCATTGGCCCATAGCAGAAGCACATGTGAGAGAGAGTAATTAATCAAACCACTGGAATATGTGAGCAGCAATTTCCACTTAATGGCACTTACAGGTATTGGGTCCCTGAAGTTGGCCATTTCGGCTCTGAAATGAGGATTCATTTTCCTCTTTATGGTTCTGACAATAAAATTGAGCAAGCACATTAAACAATATCCATTTCGCTGGATTCTGATAATGGCCAGCTGATGTGACTGTGACTGGGCACGAGGCACACTGTACATCAAACCACAACATGGCCAAAGATCCACAGGCAGACAGACATATTCATATTTATGAAGCGATACTACGGATATGTTTTATCTTTTTCTGCTCCTTTTTTTTTTTTTGAACAATCTTTTTTTTTTTTTCTCTAATGATCCCAGTGGTCGTTGTCCCAACTCAATTAAGAGTTACTTTTAAATTCCTAGTTCTGATTGATCAAACTCTGCTCTGTAGAAGACAAAAAGGGCTGCTACTTAACAAAAAGGCTCCAGGGTCCAAGAGGTTCAAAACACATTGGGATATACTGTTATACTATCGCCTTCAAGCTGGCAACATTCACACCAAACAACTTACTTAATTTGCTTGATGGTAATTTTATGTCCTAGTAGAACTTAAGCATAACTAATGAGTACCATGGTCCACCATCGTTCATGGCTTTCAGATAAATTCACCCTGGGAAGTCGGATCACTATCCAACCAAGCCAATATCATATATAAGCCAAGCCGACCTAGCCAATATCCCTGATACACTCACTGCAATTCTGAGCAAAAATACAATTTAAGCTTGTCTCAGTCCGGTGTTATGGATGACTTTTCAAAATACAAATTACACCTTAAGGACCATAGACATTCTTTGTTTTAAAAAAAAAAAAAAAAATCATTGGATCATCCTATTTAGCATAAAAAGTGGGCTTAGCATCTATTCCTGGGGATGCCCTGAATGGGGCAGCATCAACCCTTTACAGGGCACAGGCAGGCACATCATAGAGACAACATCATGGAAATGCCAACCAGCCCACGATGCATGGCTCATGGGAGGGTTTGTGGGGAGGACATGCAGACATACCAGAGGCAGGATTCAAACCCCCAACCCTCATGGTGCAAGGCAACTGTCCTCCCCCTGGATACAACCAAGCAAGCACAAATGAAAAGTTATAATGAGAAACATTCTTAGTGGTTCAACTTTTCACATTAGCGTCCAGGAAGTGCACAGTGATGAGCCTCACCAGCCTGAATTCAAAACACAACACCAGATCCTTGATGAGTGGAAGTCCATTTCCCCCACTGCTACTCTAACCACAGAGCTCCCAGTCGTCCAGACAGAGACATAGAGCATATCACTCTCTGCTTTTAGTGGCACTGCGGCCTAGCCTTAATGGCACCCATGTCCTCTTAAAGCTTTATTCTCCCCCTCCCGGTTTCCTTCTAAAGAGCCCCTAAGAAGCTTCTGGTTTCAGTAATTCCACCAGGATCCAGACAGCAAAACAAGAAACAATCAATCGCTCCCTCTCTCTCTTTCTCTCTCTCTCTGAACTTATAATGTAAGTCTTACATAACTACTTAGCTAATGAGCTCGCTCTGAATCCATATTATGAACACAACTAGATTTTCAATAAGTGCGAGAGGTGTTCAGGTCAAACTGGGACTTTTGATCAGATCACAGTTATGAGAGTTTTAAAACTCCCTTTATTTCTCTATATAATCCCCTGCTACACTAATGCACTTATCATCCCAGAGTTTCACTAGCGCCTGGATACCATCAAAGTGGAAGGTTTTCTCACTACGCCGGAGCCGTGATCGGACTGCCTCGTTCATACTGGCCTCCCAGGAACTCCTTTAATGGCGCAAAACATGTGGAAATGGCTTGGAGCGAGGACAGATGTGTCTCTTCCGCAAGTTGGCGACAAGGTATCCATCGATTTTCAAAGATCAGGCGTTCTACTCGCTGAATTTTCACGGGAACGACTGCAGTGGGCTCCTCAGCCGGGATTCGCAGACGTACGGCCTGCTTTAAAAACGTTTACGCCAAATGTTCTACTGCAGCTTAGAGTCTCATCACCGTACTGTGTTCGAAGGCTTCTGTAAATGTCA
>JAQMYG010000001.1:7738575-7752553 GCA_030014215.1 Clariallabes teugelsi | reverse complement strand
ATGCAATACAGTTGGTTTTGCACATTCGTACAGTTTCCTTCACTTCCAACAATTGTAAAATAATAATAATAATAATTCCAGAAAAAAAAGGCCTGGTCCAACATCTAAGGCATATTCAAGCCTAATACTCCGTAATCTTGGGTAATCCCTGATTTAAATTATTATTTTATGATGCAACTTCTGCAGCCAAAATAACTCTGTGGTCTGCACCATCAGTAAGGATTCCACATGAAACCTGAAACAACCCATTATTCATCTCTAAGACAAGGTCGAAATGCAGATTAAAATGTTGAACAGAGCGTAACAGCACCTGATTAGATGTTTCAGGAAAACTGGAATTTCTGCCTTTGGCGGGATTAAATATTTATAGGCTGGCTTAAGACTTCGCCAAACTGCAGTGGATGTGCAGCACCAGGAGGCACGGAGCAATATGGCTATCCGGTGTGCAGCAGCCGAGCATCGGCAACAGACAGGAGGAATTAGAATTCACTGAAGGAGAGTGACCCTTCACCCCCGCAGCTGATTAAAACTCTCTCGCCCCGGGTTTGATTTCTCGTCAATCGCATCCCGGCTTGTCACCGTGAGAACTGTAGCAGACAGTCCGAACGCCAGGGCAAGAGCAAAACAAGCATCATCAAGGGAAGAGCCGGAGTGAAGAGAGGCAGAATAAAAAAAAAAGAAAAATGTAGAAAAAAAAAAAACACACACACACATTTGTCAGCCCAAGCAAGACCGTGTCTCTTCACGCATTCCTGTCTTAAATGTCAAGATTTCCACCCCCGAGCAAGAGGAAGCGCTGACACTTTGCCAAGGTTGAACAAAAACTGCATTCATTAATAATTAGCCTTGACCAGAAGCAAAGTAAACTCGAGTTCTCCTTGACAACAGCACAACACCTCCCCATTTTCTTTCTTTCTTTTTTCTTTTTTTAATAAAAAAGAATAAAATAGACACTGTCCAATTTTCACACCAGCTCTGGTATGCCTTTATCTTTTCTTTTATTTAGACACCCCTTCCCACCACCCCCGGGTCCCACAATCACTTCAACAGACAGCAAGCGGTACGAGATTGTGATCTCTCTGTAATCATGAATCATTTGAATGAATATTGGATCTTACACTCTGCGATCGTGTCCTCATCTTTAACTCTTTTTTTTTTTTCAACAAATGATTTCATTGTCACTCTGATCAACTGTAAACAAAAGTTCGTTGGTGTGTTCCACTAGTGCTTAGATACCACCAAGGTAGGAGGTTTTCTTATTATGCCAGAGTCATGATATGTCTGAAACTCTGGCCTCCCAGGAACTCCTATAATGGCCCAAACATGTGGAAATGAACAGCATGTTCAGGATCATCATTCGTAGACATACAGCCTTTTTTGAGTCTCATCAGCAATACCGTGTTTGAAGTCCCAGTTTGACTTGAACGCCTGTCTTTCCTTATAGAGATACTCCTCCATGTAGTACACACAGACTACAGCAGGTAGCACACATTTCTGCTGTAATTAGTAAAAAGAAATATCATCCTGGACACGAATCGCAAGGTGTTTTTGTCATTTCGTCTTGCGTATGAGTGAAAACCTCCCCAGAATTCACACAGGCATCCAGGAGCCCAGTTCAGTTTGACTCACAGCAGCACCGCAATCCAGCCTCTTAGTAGATTCCGACTGCATCTCCAGCAAGTCTTTCT
Organism: Clariallabes teugelsi; assembly: GCA_030014215.1. NCBI lineage: Eukaryota > Metazoa > Chordata > Actinopteri > Siluriformes > Clariidae > Clariallabes > Clariallabes teugelsi. The sequence goes on along the minus strand of JAQMYG010000001.1, from coordinate 7,750,865 downwards.
GTGCAAATACCATCATCGCTATCTTCCAACTGACATCATACCCTTTTTTTTCCTTCTTTTTTTCATTAACCAGCAATGGCTTTTTGAATAAGACATGTGAGATACAGAACCATGCTGTAGGCTAATCAGCTTTGCACGATGTGTCATTCATTATTCACAATGCGATGTCTGAAACTGACGGCGTGTTACATGAAAAGGATACCGCATCTGGAGGAAGTGGAAGTGAAGATGTAGCCACACCCCAATCCCAAGGGGGCAAACCTCTGACTTGGCCTTTTATATAAGGAAAAAAAAAAAAAACATATATATATATATATATATATATATCTATATATATATATATATATATCTTTTGTTACAGCCCTTTTCCCCCTTTTCAGTCTTTTTTTTTTCGATGATCTGATGATCGCACTCCACCGATCCGGATCAGGATTTGGTATTGCCGAGCACTGCTTGAATTCGAGAAGACGTCAGAGAAAGACAAAAGTTAAAGCAGAGACGTGTCTCCGTTTTTCACATCATCGCTTCAAAGACTCGAGAACTTTTTTGAGAACTTTTCCCAAAACGAATTCAATCAAATCCACACCTAAATTAATCTTCAAGTTCAACCATCTAAGTTCAGGTCTAAACCACGCGGAAAACCACGTATTATTAACGTATCCATTCGATAATCGTTATTATGTTTCAGTGCCGATCCTAGGAACACTGAGTCAGAGGCAGAAATGCACACTGGACTGGGGGAGCAGTCTCTCGCAGGTCATGATGCACACACACACATTCTCACACTGATTCACACCTAGAGGCTATTTACAATCGCTGCTCATCCTACTGGCATGTTTTTTTCGGGAAGTGAGAGCAAACTGAAAAACCCGAAGGAAACGCACAGAGAACAATGGAAGAAACATTTTCGCACGGACGGTAACCCGACCTCGGGATTGAACCAGGAAGCTGTGGGGCGACTCCACCACCACCACCACCACCACCACCCACTGTGCCACCCAATTCTGAATTACATATCGGCTTTTACTAAAAATGAGAATTTATTGGAAATCCGAATCACTCCAAACCTTTCCTCACAACTCTATAAAGCACCAGCTGTTCACCCTTACCTCTTGCTCTTTACTGCTCTTATCACACCAGATAAATAAACAACTTCATCTTCTACCTCTAAACTCCGCACTTTCCTCCGTCCCTCCATCCTAAAGACACCGCGTGTGGGAAAAGAGGAAGGACAGATGGACAGGTGAAACTGATATAAGGGTGACGGGATCGGGGGTTTTACCTCGGCCGACCCACTTCACCTCTTGCTAATGGCACACGTTTCTCCTTACTGTGTACAAAACATCCCGGATATACATTGTGCATTCCTGGCTAGAAACAACCCCCCAAGGTCCCTTCATCAGTCTCAGTCTGGAGGAAGTAGCAAGTAGTGTCACAGAGATGAATAAGCCCATGAACTCATTTACCAAACACTAGATGACTCTAATATATGCACTACACAAGGAAACATACAGGACTTAAAATAAAAAAAAGAAAAGTTAATAAATCAGGTATGATAATATGGTATACGAGCAGCTTCAATACACACTACCGGCTATGTGTAAATGTCATGTTTAATATTACACTCAGCTGATATGAGTGAATTATACTTTATTACAGACAAACTTCCAAGCAACATTCCACACACTTCAAATAAAGCACTGCACTTATTCACTGTATATTGTCATGGGTCCAAACTGGAGACGCCCCAGCCAAATTTAGCCAAACTATCAAAAATGCTTAGAAAAAATTTTGTAAGACAGGAAAAAAAACTGAATATAAACAACAACAACAACAACAACAATAGCAACAAGAGATTGAAAGGTAAGACAGGTGGATGAGTTGTAGTTGTTCTACAGTTTTCTATTGCTGGTGCGATATGGTCAAAAGTAGGTTTAAAGCCTAGTAGAAACTCCTGAAGTTTTGGTCATATACGTCCACCATCGGACACACACTCATAAAACTGTGTAAACACCTCTGAAAAGGAAACTTTAAAATAATAATAATAATAATAATAATAATAATAATTAGTGTTATCAATCGATTAAAAAATTAATCTAGTTAATCACAATCATAGCCTATGATTAATCACAATTAATCACAATTGTAAAATACTCAGATTTACTTTTCAAGGAAAAGTTTCTGAAAGTACGTTCTACTGTTTCAAGGAATGTGCAGTTTTATAATAATTTACATTTCATTTTAAATATCGACTGGGATATTATGGGGTGTGGCAACCCACACTCCATTATGGGAACCCAGCGATGGCGAGGCTCGACCCTGGATCCTCACATTCAAAAATCAACACCCTTGAGCCGGAGCCGCTTGAGCCACCGTTCCCACATCCTATGGTTAATGTATTCTTGTGAAAATTGTTCCTCTTGAAGGTAGCTCGAGCGCACAACTTTGGTTTTATCCAAACTTCCATCTACGAAACCTTTAATAATGAAACTTGCCGTTCAGCACACCTGGTGACGTTTCCTCAGTCATCTTATTATCCGCGTTAAAATCCATGTTGTCTGATTATGGGAAGCCATTAGGGTCAATTTTGGCCATATGAATAATTAAAGTTTAAAAAAATAGTAATGCGTTACACTCTAGATTAATCACATGCATTAATACATTTATATTCACAGCCTTAGTAATAATACTGTGCTCTACAAAACTGAAAAACACTTGAATGTTTAGTGACGGTCCCAACAAATGCCCTTTGATTTTAAACAAAAGGATCGTTTCAACCGTTCTGTCCTCAATCCTAAGAAAACCTGAAACTCTTTGCTTCAGATGCAACGTATCGAGATTAAACACCTATACCCTCTGTTATAGACTGTACCTTTAAGAGCGTATACTCGCGTACGTTTCGGAATGGAGAAACGAACCGTGAGCCGTGTCCGCGTCGAAACCATGGTGGAATGAACAGAAGATGGCGGCACCCTCAGGACTCTCCAGATCACTTCCAGGGGCTGTTTATTAGGATGCAGTGGATAGCATCTTAACACTCACGCCACATGCTTTCTCTAGGCCTCAGATAACCTCTATTCTTAGGGGTTTAATTAATGCCAGCCAGTCAGCAGCTTTTCTTACAGCAGAAAACGACTTGTTTCTTGACCCTCTCCAATCCCGAATCCCTTCCCCTTTTCCCCCAGCGTGCATGGTTTGTTTTCGCCTTACAACAGATGCAGCATCCCTATTAGGGTGAAAAGGACTGTGTACATGAAAAGGCTGAATTATTCACCAACACCGGAGTGGAGAAAGGCCGAGAACCGAATAAGGATTGTGCTGCTTGGTTTAATTGCGTTTTTGGATTTTGGTTTATTAAAAAATATGCAGGACTTTGAACATCTGTGAAGTTCTGCAGGTAAGACATGGTGATTATTAACAATCTGAAAAAAAAAAACATTCAGTTTCACCAATATTCTGTTTGCTTACTAGAAATCAAGCTACAATGAAAAGACAGTAGTTAAGCTTGGATTAAATGGAGCATCTGCCATACGACGTGACCTATTAGTTACTATGGAAACGATAGCTTATTAGGATGAGTGGGTTTTTATAAACCTGTAAACTGCCTTAAAGCTGGCACTACATCCTATCCAATCAAATGTAAGATCAACCAGAACAATTAACCAGTCTGTAACCATAAAACCAACTTTGACCCAACGCCATAACCAAACACAGGAAAGACAAGAGTAAAAAATAAAAAAAAAACACTCACTTTGCACAGAGATAGAAATCCATCCATAATGCACTAACAGAAATCTGAACCCAAGTTAGCAGGGGAATCGCAGTGAATCAGCGCAGCAAATGGTGACATAATGGCATGTGTGCCTGAAACACCTGCTGTTGTACACGCCGAGGTCTACTGGCACGCAGGATCACTATGGGGAGTCACACCAGTTAAGTCTGTGCCGCACAATAGTCTCGCTAAATAAATGAGCTTCCCTTTGCTGTAAGCGAGATGGAGGAGGACAATGGAAAAACAACAGAAAGACAGAGCACACAAATTGTACTTGGAAGTAAGAAAATGTATACAGCAAGGTTAAGAATGGGAAAGACAAACAGCTCGAGCAAAGGAAAGACAATGCTGCAAAACTAGGAGTGAGACTTGCAGGGTAGAGGCCAAGCCAGAGCAAGACTGTAGGAGAAATGAAATTTGCAAGAACATAACAAAAAGCTGTTGCTCAGACAAAAGGGAACACCCAAGGGTATTTGTTGAGCTGTCTGCCGGCACCCGCTGCACCGAAAGTTTATTAAAGACAAGCCCTGCTCAGATACAAGAAAAAAAGCTAAGCTACCAGGGAATTGGTAGGGGTGGAGGGGAGTTGGGGATGGTAGAGGGGGGGGGGGGTGTGTGTGAAAAACTAGCACCACGGCCCCCGTCAGTCAGACATTCTTTTATTTCAGCCATGCATTAAGCAACTTCCCTGCTGAGTTGGGCTCCCTTCCTGGTGTGGATAAAGGAGTCCCTGGAGGTGCCTGCCGGTAATTTCCAGCTTCTCCAGAAACTCAGGTATTAGAAAAGACCGCTCAGGGACCCTGCTACAATATACCTCCACAATTTCAGGCACTCGCTGCAGACGATAGAGGGAGAGGGAGAGAGAAAGAGAGAAAGTAGGAGACCCTCCCCGAGGGTCCCCCAGTTCGAATTTCTGAAGTGCAAGGAAGGCGGGAGGAGGCCTCCAGGGAGCATACACTAGCAATAGAAAATCCACTGCATCGGAGAAAAAGAGGTAGAAAGAAAGAGAGGGAGAGGCGGAAAAAAGCATTTCCTCTCTCTGGTCTGGCAGGAGCAGCCTTTTTTTTTTCTCCACCGGCTCCCACTGGAGACTTTTTACAAAACATGTGTTGCTGACATGTTGACAGATTGCTCAGTGAAGTGTTAGGCGCATGCACATGGCTGTCCATTTAAGGGGACATGGCATCCTAGCCAACATCCTCTACCTGAGGCAGCATGTTTTATACATCACTTCTCAGTTCAAACAAAAGAGGAAAAAAAACAAAAAAAACAAGGAACAATGAAAAAGTAAAGGTAAACAAGCTAGCAGAAGGTATCAAAGAGGCAGGCAGAGTAAAGCGCTGTCTGAGCCTCGTCTAAGTTAGATGAGCAGTGAAGGCGGAATACCTGTAGATGCCGAACGTCCGCATTAATTTGCACCTCCGTCTTCCATAAAGGTAGCCATGAAAGCGCTTCTGTAAGCACTTCATAAAAAGGGAGGAGTGAACGGGATCTGGAAATTTCGATCTCTTTTGCGAGCCAAAGAGTGACGTCTTAATCGTCTGGTGGCTTGAAAATTGCTGCCGTGGCAACCGAATGGAAATGGGGGGATGATAATGTATTCATGGTGGTGACGACCCGGGGGCTGCGGAGCACGCTCTCTGGGGACGGCACTTTACCTAAAGCCAGACGTGTCTGGGCAAAATCTCCACACAAGACGAGAGCAGAATACTTAGGAGAAAGAGAATGAGGAGAAAGGGAAAGGGAAAAAAAAAAGAAGGAAAAGAAAAGAGCCATTCAAGAAATGGGAAAGGTGTTACGAAGGGAGGTAGAGCAGCAAATATTGCCTTTAAGGCAGCAGAAGGTAAGGACATTGATCGAGCTCTAGTGTAAGCATTATAAGGATTAGAGAATCGTTGAAGAAGATACGAACGCCAAGATCTTCCCAGTACACTTTGAGAAGATGCTTCCTATTGAATTACGAAACCAGTGATTCTTTTCTTGGTGAGATCAGAGTGCTTTGAACATAAAAAGAAAGGTCAAACAGGTAGGGAGATGTTTCAAACAGTTCTTCCTAATGATCTCTTTCACTTGCAGACCTTCCAGTGGTGTCGAAAACAAAGCGCAATGCCAGGCAGCTTGCCAGAGAGATGTCCTCAAGCGCTCCGGTGCCCTCATCTCCTTTTATTCCAAAAGCCAGTCGATATGAACATAGCGCAAGAGATAGAGACTCCGGAATGGGGGGAAGAAAGTTGGTGAAAATAACTCTCACCCCTGAACCTCAGATGTGGTGCTGGAGATAGCGGCTTACGATGAAGTCTGCATGTTAAAGCAAACCTCGAACTTCCTCTTTTCAAAAGTCCCAAACTGTGCTTTACCTGTTCAACAAGCTACCCTGCGTGCGCTTGACAGCCTGAGGCAGAAAATCAAGGCCGGTGTGATTTCTCTATTCAGTGGACTGGACATCTGTAGCATTAAGCCGTTCTCCAGAGTCCAGTAGAAGGTATAAGACTACGGTTTAAACAAATTGTGTTGTGACACAGAGAGAGAGAGAGAGCGAGAGAGAGCGGAAGAGTAAAGGAAAGAAAGAAAAAGAGAAGGAGAGGAAAGAGAGGGCGGGAGCGCGCGAGAGCCGAGGGCATCAACAGTGTGTTCTTGAGTGCAGATGACCCCTGGCCATCCTGAGGCGTGAGCTTTATCCGGCAGACTGAGTAAGCTGCTCTGGCACTGAAAGACTCAGGCCTACATTCCCTCAGGTTGCTTTATCCTCCATTACGGAGGATGAATGACAATCTGCTTTCAAAGGGGTATGTAGCATGCACAAACATCACTGGCCAGAACCGATAGTTATTAAAAGGAAAATGCTGAATGCAAGTGTGGTCTACTACAATAATCCAATGCATTAATAAGTAGATCTGTACAAATACCAACTGGCAACCCATCCGCAGTGTATGTTCCTAGGAAAGACCGGATCCACCCTATGCAATTCCAGGATAAAACAATTACCGACCATGAATGAATGAAAGCATATAAATATCTGCTGCGGCACCGGGCTAGCCAAAAGCCGTCTCCATAAAATATCAGTGCTTACGTCAGTGCTTCAGCTGTTAGCATCTTCCTACAGTATGCCTCTTACATCTTACATTTAACAGTTCTACACTCCGCATCGCTGATTAAAAAAGAAAAAGAAAAAGATGCATGGACTGAATGTTCAGAAATCCACAGTGAAGATTAGCAAACATTGCTGTTTTGCATACTGATGGTCAAACTCCTTCCACCTGCATATTTACAGGATTGAGAGAGCAGTGCCCGGAGGTAAGAAACAAATTGCATTACCTTGCAAATCCCACTCAGACCTCTTTCTCACTCGTTCTCTCCCTCTCCCTCTCATTTTCTACCCCAACAGGAATAAGATTCCACACCAACCTTAGTCACATCCAAACAGCAACTGAGTATTAGGAGGACGTCATCGCCGAGTAATTCGGCCGCACGTAATCAAGGCGACTATTGAATCCACTGTTCGCCTGACAAAACTGGCTAGTGTTGGCACGTGGGGATTTAGGGGCTTAAAAGTATCTTGGAAACATGTGTAAACTCATACACTACTCATTACTTTGGCCATCTACCATTTTGGACATGTCCAAAAGATTAGTAGAGACTTTTCAGTGCAAATTTGAAATCTTACAGCCCATCCTAATGGATAGCGCCAATGGAATACTTCACCCAAGAAGATCCAGAAGATCCGTAATGCCCTTACAGAATGGAGCATTTGAAGATGTTGGTTGTCGTCTTTCTAAAAATATACAAGGAGGATTCAAGTCAAACCAGGGTAAGCCGCTGTAAAACATTAGAATGATGCAAACGTTTTAAAGGAAGCCAGAAGTCCATGAATGACGATCCTAGTCGAGGTGGCTTGGAGCCCACTGCAGTCAGTCCCAGCTTTCAGTGAGTATAACGCGTGATCATTATAAATCAACGGATAATAACTTGCCACCAACATGCAGAAGAGACGCATCCATTCAGATGATCTCAATCACTCACCAACACCACTTGCACGTTTACAGGAACTCGGCTGGGAGTTACCGCCACATCACCCTGTACAGTCCTGACCTCGCTCCAAGCCATTTCTACATGTTTGTAGCAATAAAGGAGTTCCTGGGAGGTCAGCGTTTCAGACGTCCAGTAGGCAGTCTGATCATGGCTTCCTACTGAGAAAACTTTCTACCCTGATGGTATCCAAGCACTAGTGAAAGGCTGGGATGAGTGCATTAGTGTAGCAGATTAAGTTTAGAACTTTCAAAACTGTTTTACTCATAAGACTCATCCTTGATTCAGTAGATAATCTTAATCCTAAATCCTTAAAAAAATATTGTACTTATCTTAGATAACTTCAAAATCTGCTTTCAAATACAGTTTGTAATGTTTACTTATTATATGCTTGTAAAATTTTATAATCCAACTACCCAGTGGCGCTTAGAAGAGAACGGGATACGTTTTCACTCAGGTTACTTTCAAGGTCTTTTCCTCTTCCTGTTATTGCAGGAAGTTATTCTTGCCATTAGCTTCTTGTTGTAAGACGTTGTAAGCTGTAAGTTCTACATCCAGAACACGGCTTTGTGGAAATAATTACTCTTAAAATTAATATCCAATAAATAAATGAATAAATAAATAAAGATAATAAATAAATAAAACTCTGATTCCGAGTCTTGAGGAAAAAAAGAGTTTTAAAAATATGCTAATGCAGGAAACTCTTTAAAATAGGGTTCCTCATGGTTTATTTTTATTTTACTACCTAAAGTGATTTTATCTGCCATCCTGTTTGATCTGGAATTCATCCATTATATATATTTCTATTAAGAACTGAGAGGTTCCATCAACGTTTAAGTCCAACTCACCCTAGATTTTGCTTTTTTCCTCTAATGGAATCAATGCTAAAATCCCTTAAAAAGTCAAAATTTCCATAGCTTAGATTGACATTCATTCAATTGAAGGTGGCAGCATTGTTTTTAACCTTTATTGATAACATTAAAGCTTTAAGCTGTCTAGACACAGCCAATTGGATGGGTTGAATTACGGCTTAATCAGGGGCTTTAATTGATCAGCAAAGTGCTGAGTCATTAAGTTAAACCCCTAAGCCTGCTAAGACCAGGGTCTTCTCTCCCAGAAGTCTCGTAGTGTTAAGATTATCTTAAGTGGGAAAGCGAACATTTTGAGTAGCGCATGCTGTACCATCTCCATGATCTTTGCTAAGCTGTGTTTGGGAGCACGAGTCCTAAGCAAGCAGTCCTGATCCCAGAAGAACAAAAGCAACAGAAGATGAGATATATCATTCATCGTAAAGAGCTGTCGAAGTGGACTGGGTCTGACATTTGCGCATGCCTTTTGCACAGAATGCTATTTGTTTTGCTCCCACTCCCTCCATGATGAATCCTTGTATAGATTTGCTTAGAAAGATTAATGAGTTTGAGGGTGGTGGACGAAACAAGTCACGTACGAGAGGAGAGGCCAATGAGATCACGCAAACACAGAGGGCCTTGAAACCAAACACCCCAAAACATCCAAATTTCATATCACTCAACAAAATTGCTAACATATTGAGACTCAAACCCCCCCCCCCCCCGATGGTTGTATCACCACCTGGTTTCTCCACCTCCCTACGAGTTTAGCTCTCCAGAGCCCTCTGAAGCCCTTCCACTGCTTGAATGCGAACCTCCCTCTATCCTGCCTTCCATCCACCCTCCTCCCCTGCTGGCCAACACTCCTTCCTGAGAACACAGACTGGGAGAAAAGAGGCCACGGGGGAAGCATAAAGCTGTCTCACCGTTCACTCTTTCCACTACTTTCGCCCTCTAAACTCCCTGTGGCTCCTCACCAGTGGCCAGTTTGGCAGCCAGGAGCTCAGGGATGCTGGACAGGAAGAAATGTGCAGTATATTTCCACACACTGACGTAAGACGACTGGTGCTTTAGGCCACGATAACTAAGGCGGGCCTTTTGTTCAGGCGAAAGCTTTTTTGAGGTTGAAAAGTAAAATGTGAAAACTGGTTATGAGCGATTGCTACGTGATAGGACACTACTGAACTGGGACAGACTTTTTTGTACGTCTGGGATAAGACAACAAATCTTAAATATTGTTCTGTTTAAAAAAAGAAAAATCACAATTTGTTGAGTTCAGTATGTCCAGGAGGCTTTTATTTCCCAGACCAGCGCAAATGGCCACCAGTTCAGTTTGTTCTTAATTGTATTGAGGCACAAAACATATTTTGTCCATTTATAGTTGTATTAATTGTTGGGAAAATCCACAAGTTATTTAGTTGGTTGGTTGGTTGGTTGGTTGGTTGGGTAAGTGGTTGAAAGGTTGCTTGGATGGTTTAATGGTTGTTTGTTTGGTAGGTTGAGTGGTTGGTTAAATAGTTGGATAGTTAAAAGGTTGGTTGGTTGAACCATTGGTTGGATGGTTAAATGATCGGTTAGTTGGTTGATTAAATGTTTGGTTGGTTGGTTGGTTGGTTGGTTAGTTAGTTTTAAATGATGCGTGGCCAATCGTAATTAAGAATTCAACACTGCTTCGGAACAAAATAATACATTTCTAACAATGCGACAATATTGAGCCAATTGTTTTATTCATCCTCATATTAGTCGTTAATAACTTTATCTGGCTGTCGATTTCTGATAAGAAAATTTACATATACAAATGTAGTAAAAAAAAAAATTTTTTGCTTTCAGCAATATCTAAAAACCTAACACAATATAGCAATACCACCAAACAACAGCTCTGTTTCATTATTTCATCTTTGTTTTCAATTATTGCATCCTAAAACCCCTCAGCTCATTCTTTTATCTGAAAAAAAAAAAAACCTGCTCTGTTGCTCTGCGCTAAAAGCTACATGAATTAATAGAGATCTCTGCATCAAGGAGCGAGTATTTAAATCCACGAGACGGTGTGTGTGTGTGTGCGTGTGTCTGTGTGCATCTGTGGGTGTGTGTTGTGCTGGAGAGAGAGCACTCAGGACTCGAGCAGTCTCCTCACACACACACACACACACACACACACACACACACACACACACACACACACACACATTATCTTGAGAGAGCAGCACACCCCTGAAAAGCTCTTTGGCATTTGATATGCTAATAGCGATTCGCAATTACGTGGCATGTGTTTGATTATGTTTCACACTTTGTGCGATTATTTATTAATTCAAGCCGGGGCAACAAAGCAAGGCAGTCGGTTGTAGCGAGCGTGCGACACACCTGTTAGAGCTTGTTGCTATCAAAGGAAGCAAACATGATTAGTGAATACGATATTAAATTAAACATGTTCTTTCCTTCTGTCTTCTTTTTTTTTTTCTTCTTTAAGCTCGCCCATACAGACAAAATGGATACAACTGAATCGGAATCAAAATCAGACACATCTTCGTCGTGACAAATAACATATTTGTATATTATATATATATTTTTTTTTATTAATTATTTAATATATTTGTATGTATATATTAGACATATTACAAAGTGACCACAAGATACTTCATTATTATTATGCATGTTCCAAAACCGTCATTAAAAATTCGCTACACTCAAAGGGTCCGAATTACGCCTCTAGGTGGAATTAGTTGTAAGAAATCCACTTGGAGGAATCAAAACCCTCGCACACTAAAGTTTCTGAGATGTTAAATCAATCGTGAATGATCCAGCCCTAATCCTGCCCTGGCTTCTCGACAACAGCCTCATCATCATTCCACAGACATCTCACACACACACACACACACACACACACACACACATATACATACGCACTCACGCACACATGCACGCACACCACTAAAACAAAACATCTGAATGCAGTAAAGACGAGCATATGAGAAAAGGGGGAAGTGCAGTAGAGATCCAGTACACCATCTCATATACGGTACACACACACACACAAACACACACACACAGGGCTCTCCTGCATGATGCTACCTGCATTTCACAGTTCTAACATCAGTTCGCAAATCTAAACTCGGGATTGAGACGTCTGTCCTCCTCCTCCTCCTCTCACCATGTTAAAGCCGTCTGGCGTTAACGGCATTACCGAGAGCAGATGCTTTAAGAGGGAGCAGGGGCATGTAAGTCTGGCGGTGTTCGCCACTGCCCCGGCGATGTCTGGATAAAACTACAGGCGTCCTTATCGGCTCACGCGCATCCTCTCCCTGAGGAGGAGTCGGCCCATTATTCACTAATTACCAGCAGAGGGGCGTCTCGATGCCTGACGCATCTGTCAGTCGCCGCTTCGCTCACCAAAAGTCTCGGTGACTGTCGTGAGGCTCGATGACGGAAAAGTTTCTCCTTTCGGGGAGACAGGGTTCAAAAGTTCACCTGCAAAAGGTTTTACGCCGTCGGTAATAAAAAAAGGTATAAAAGCACGTCGAAATACGTTTATTAGATGTAAAAGTAAAAGAAATGCTGAAAAATCCATGTTCTAATTATAATATTATTATCAGACGCACAGCAGATTATTCAGCATGTTACTTTGGAGATGCTTGTACTCATTTCAA
>JAQMYG010000001.1:7715548-7735388 GCA_030014215.1 Clariallabes teugelsi | reverse complement strand
AATGTAGAAAGAAATAAAAATCAGGAACCATCATGGAGTTAGAAAGTGTTCTAAAACTTTTGAACAGTAGTGTATATATGTATGTTTTTTATTGAAATCAGGAGTAATTGGTATGGATTAAAGAAAAAGACAAAATCTGCTTTCTGATGGCAAACTAGACCGGAAAACGTTTAGGAAGTACAAGTGATTAAAGTGTAAACGTGTGTGTGTGTGTGTGTGTGTGTGTGTGTGTGTGTGTGTGTGTGTGTGTGTGTGTGAGAGTGTGTGTGTGTGTGAGTGAGTGAGTGAGTAAGAGTGTGTTCCTGGGTGTATGAGTCATAGTTTTCTCTCTACTGTCTTAAGCTCAACTTTAATGGTTTCTTACCAGTAACTCTAAGATACTGATACACAGAATCAGTGCGAGTACAGTGTAACCAAGACGTGAAGATTCGCAAGTCTGTCATTTTCATTCTCGTTCTCTTCACGTGCCAGGGATGATGTTAGTAAAGGGAAGAGAGGGAAGGTGAAACCACGCCTTGCCTCTTCATCACAACACGCCTGTCAAAAGAAAATCTTTACAGCTGCTGAGACAAATCTGTACAGCCATTTTGTGCACTTTGTACTGCTCTCGTCTATGTGTGCGTGTGTGTGTGTGTGTGTGTGTGTGTGTGTGTGTGTGTGTGTGTGTTTGAGAAAGAGAGAAATGATGATGACTAAATGTGTTAATGAGGGTCAGGTAGTAAATGTGCTGGCATCAGTTATCTGTATGCTTACACATGTGTGTGTTTGTGTGTGTGGATAAACCGGGCTGGATTTTATATCTTGATAAGGACCGAGAACCAAATGGATAGTTAATAAATAACCTAGTAGAAGTGTGTGTGTTTGATGCACAACAACAGCTACAAAATAAAAGCAGAAAGAAATCTTTACAGGGGGGAATTAAGAAGACACGGAGGAAACGCAGGCATCCAGGAGCTCACACAACTAGGCATCTCCTCTCACTTCCTCTCATTGTGGCTGAGCCGAGCAGCACGGCGAGCTTCTGACAAAAGCCCAATAAATAGTTGATCCAGTGCATAATGTGCAGCGTGAAGCTTGGGGGAGAAGCACAGAGGCACATCTCACGGGACTGCAGCTGCTTTGAATGCCTAATGACACTCCCGCTAATGTTTCAGGCACTGGAGAGGAGACGCAGGAGACTCTGCACGCAGGCGGTGATGAGACACACACACGCGCGCGCGTGCACACGAGGAAGAGCACAATGGCACCTTCCTCGATGATTACAACGTCCAAATGCGCAAATAACGTCATATATCACTGCCTACGCCGACACGGAAACTCAGAGGCTCGGCAACGTAAGAGCCTGTTATCCTGAGCGTCGGCTCGCACCGTGCTCGCAGGATCGGCGCGGCGAGCTCTGTCTATAACACCAGGTCTCTTCTCATGCAGGGCGACAGATTCGGAAAGTCATTCTCTCGCCTGATCGGTTTTATCTTCTGCCAATCTCACATCAAATCGCTTCATGATGTCTAGCTTCAAAGGGTAGCACTTGAATTAGCATCAAGCTTGATGTTAATATCCATCCATCCATCCATCTAGGATCCTCTGTAGTCCAACTAGGGGCCGTGGGAGGCCAATAGTGACCATTGTATTTATTCTCAATTTTACAACTGGACCGATGTTAACACAGCAGCTGTAACATGCTAACATCTGGAAATATTAGTTGGAACATAATCAGTGATAAAAGTCTGGGTTAGAACAGGAATAAAGAAACGCTCAGTTATAGCTTGTGGACAAAAATTGCAGCTTCCTGTTTCACACTAGAGACTCCTTCTATAAATAAAAAAAAAATATCCCTTTACATAACATGTCCCTATGTCAACTACACAATTCCATCCATCCAACCATCTAGGAACCTCTGTAGTCCAACTAGGGACTGTGGGAGGTCAATAGTGACCAGTGTATTTATTCCTATTTTTCCAACCATGGTATGGACCTCTGGTCAAAATTCGCAACGCACATTTACACAGTACAGGAAATTTGGGAACGCCATTTAGCCTTTGGACTGTGGGAGGAAACCGGAGAACCTGGAGGAAACCCACCAAGCACGGGGAGAACATGCACACTCCATGCACACAGACCCTTTCAGACCAGTCTGATACTGCTGCTTTATATTTCGTACAAGTTTTCGCTAAGTGCACAGAAGTTAGCATGAATTTATGACACATACACTCTTCATAACCAGTTATAACGTGACTTTAACCACTATAACCACTTTATAATACTAGTCTCTAACTGTTTTAATTCATGGTACTGCAGGCGTGGCCGTGTTTGCTGCCATTACAGCGTACATGAGATGCTAAGCTGAACAGTACTTTAGCATTCCGTTAGAGTGAATACAATCTGAAGAGCAAAGTGGAACACAATGTTACATACAGTACTGAGAGTTTTAATGAAATATGAGGCAAAATATCAGTCATAAAACATCTGTTTACCAGAGCTGGAAATATTAGCATGTAGCGTAAGCAGACATAAGGATTACTGCCAGCCAACACCGATTACATACAGCAGTGTTAAGTCACTTTTACAGGCAATGAATGATATTCGAAAAGGGATAGTTTGGATTTCTTAAATCAAAATTGAATTGCACACAAGTCTGTTACGATAGTCATTATAAGGTCTTATCAGCATATAAAGCTGCTGCAGTCCCTTTCAAAACTACAGTGTATTTAGGACAACATTAACGCTTTTCTTTCCCCTGAAATGGCTGCATCGATGGACCGAAACTAGACGTATGGCTGACTGAAGCTAATGGCTCTGCAGAAGCTTCCTGTGAGTCTCGGATAAACTTCGGAATGACTTTTTGCACCGAACGAGGGTTGTGGATTTTGGCCGTTATTACTCACATTGTACTTGCGTTCCAGGTGACAAACTTCACAATCGGTGTGCAGAACAGGAAAATTCATAACCACCAAGACCTAATGTAATATACTTCCATGCACCACATTTTGGATTAAGACAAACCCTTGAAAAAAGCCAACCTATCCTTTTAACAATGCAACAGAAATAACGGATATTTCTCCAGGAGTTTCCAGAGATACCGGGAGTATCCGTCACCACATGGGTAGGTTCCATCAAAACCTCAGAGTGTATGACATTTTCCTATGAGAGATTTTTAATATAGTTATGCCACTCTTAGTAAACTACCACCAAGTGATCTATTTATATAATTTATTTATTTATGTGATTACATACTGTAGGTCCAGTTGGAATTGGATGAGCTCTGAAAGTGTTAAATCAACACTGTGTAAAGTTTGGGTTAGTTAGCTACATGGTACACTGAGCAAAGAACATCTAAGAATTAGCAGTTACATCATTATTAATTGCAGAGCCCCTGATTGGTCAGATTATGTACTTTTTTTTAATGTATGTTTTACTACATTTTGCACATGAATTAAGCAAAACATGGAACAGATTGTACCTAAAACCTGCACACAAACCTAAAATTAGGAACGAATTAGTAAAACGATTGAACGAACAAGAAAAAAAAAAGAAATATGACGTGACCCTCCGGGGCACTGTAATTAATAAATTTAATTATGCTCGGAGAGTTGTGAATTCTCAATTTTCTCCCTGAAACTCAAAATTTAATCAAAATGTATCCATACCTGAAGGGACGTCTTTTTCCTCATGTCTATTCACGTGAAAAACCTTTTTTTTTTTTTCTTTCACCAGGCTGATTTTAAATTTGTGTTTACTCTCATCGCTATGGTAACTAAACACTCTAATTCAGTTAGACAGTAAAAAAAAAAAAAAATGATGAAAGCTCTTTTTTGGATGAGACAGCTAAGAGACCGTAGAACAACGTGGCACCACTCTCATCGCCTTTTAGACGAACAGAAAAGGGATTGAACACGGTGAATACGGCTTCCCGGACTTGTTAACACGGTGAGGTTTTTGTTCATTAAAAGCATGTTCGAGTGATTTTATTCATGTTAGGATACTTTTCTACTTCCACCCTCTACTCGTGACCCTGAATCGCTTTCATTATGGTTGGCCATCTGGCTGAGGCGTGCTTAGCTTATTCTCCCTGTGCCATGATGAGAGCGGGGAAAGGCACTTATTAAAAAGGCCGCCTCGCAAGGGCCCTCGCAAAGGGGAAGGTTTTCCACAGAAGGACAGGAGGAAAGCAGCAGCTTCGGGGAAATGAGAGAGGAAATAAGCTCCACTGGGGGAGCGGCCCGAGCATGGACAGAGGACGTTTCTGGGAGTGACAGGATGTATTTCTGCAAGCGAGCTCGAGGCTCGCTGTGGTTCACTCTCACCTTTCATTCTTTGTTACAAAAAGACCCTAAAAACCAGTTGTTAAAGTGGCGCCTTTTTCTAACTGCGACTCGGGATAAGTACTGAATGGCGCCAAAGTAAAGGCTTCTTCTTAAGGGCAGGATGTGTCTCAAAAATATATAGTTTTAATCATTTTTCCCACAGTGAAGGAGTCAGAGAGTGTGAGAGCGGAACCATTAGCGCAACCATCTTCCATTACTTCCCACTTTGTATGTGTCTAATCTATCACATTTGCAGCCAAAACCCAATCATTTCCATTTAGACATTTGCATCACTGCATCACTCATAATGCGTTCCTATGTACATCTATTGAGTTATAAAATCGCATGCATCTGTATAATTATTGCTTTTCGAGTAAAAATCCAATACAAACTCATGTTTATTGCTTTCGTTGATCATTTTACAATTTATATAAATGGTCCAAATGCTAAAGTTAATGTTTACACATGTTTATACAAATTAATTTAATTGAAATTGGATGAAATTGAGACACAATCGTCTGAATGATTTGTCTATTTTGATGAGGGTGAGTCAAAAATTAGCCGCACTCCGGTAATATTCAAACTTCTGTTGGCCGTACCGTCTTATCAGCTCTTTCCGTCCGAGGTCTTTCCAGTCACTGCTGTGCAGGTGTGAACGTTTTACATCAGTTCATTTGTAACTGCGGTGCGAGCAAAAACAAATACCCAACTTGTGATTTGCACAAAAAAAAAAAGAAAAAGAAATTTTTGTTGTCTTATGATGTATCTGGTGCCGTTATGTATCGAAGACTTTGTGCGCAGTATGGAGCAAGTGTTTAGATATCTGCAATCTAAATTTGGACTGATACTCTAAGGACGGTGAAGGTTTCTTAAAGATAATCATTACTGGTGCAAAATATGGATTCATCACTACGAGTCTGAGAGGAAACAGCAGAGTATGGAACGGAAAAGTCCAAAATCTGCTATCCAAGGGCGTTGTGATATCAAATGATGAGTCACGGTTCTGTCCATGTTGTTTTGAGGTGTTAAAGCATCCTCCCTATAGTCCTGATCTCGCAGCCCTACAAGGATGAAGATTCACTTCTGATGAAGAAGTGAAGACAGCGGTGCATTCGTGGCTCACAGTTCAGCCTGAAACATTTTTCTCCTGAAGCAAGGAGATTATATCAAAGACTGATGTATTTGTTTATTTCTTAAAAGTTAATTCAAATACATTCTACAACCAGAGTGCGGATAATTTTTGACTCACTCTTGTACTCGCGTAGTCTCTATCACTACCTCATCTTTTGATCTTTCTTTTTTTTCAGTTGAGTAACTAATTAAAAACAAGTATGTGCACAGAATATACTTACAGCATCATTTCCCAATTTTAAAGCCATTTGCTTATACAACAGCCCTCTACAAAGTCATTAAAACAGAAACTCACAATGCAATAATGATAAAAAAAAATACAAATAATCATGCAGCCCCATGCTCCAGTGTTGAACTACAAAAGAAGACATTTGGAAAGATTTTATGTCAAGTCTGTCGCAACTTTTATTATTAGCCGGCTTCTTTTCTTTAAAGGAGACCTATTATTTAAAATTCACATTTTAGTCATTTTCGGATATTCAGGTGGCTGTCAAGTGTGTGTGTGTGTGTGTGTGTGTGTGTGTGTGTGTGTGCAAAATCATGTTGTTTTTTGTCATTTTTTTCCATTTTTGACCTGGACACGACTTAAACAAGCTCCCTGATGTGACCTCATATAAGAAGATCCCCTCCCCCGAACTTGTTCCTCAGCCAAGCCTCATTTACATAGACACTGAAATGGCACGTTTGGAAAATGAGTAAAAGAGAAGGATTTCGAGGTATGAAAACATATAGTATGTATGATTCAGCTGATGCATTACCACAAATGCTCTGTTTCGAGCTCTGGTTTGTTAACTTGCTAAAGAAGGAGTAAAATATGGGACCTTTTACGGGAAATGGTGACACATCATTATGAAAACAGCAAGTTCTGTACAGTAGGTTCACAGAGAATAAACGAATCATTCCTTGACTGTAGAGAAAATTCGCCGTGTCTCCCTCCCAACATAAACACCGGTGTTTGCTTCCTGAGGATCCACAGACGCAGAACGCCGTGCAGCTGGGACTGAAACGTGACTCCCGGTTTTAAGCCTCGCCATTAATGCTAATCAGTGTAGTGTGTACCAGCCTTAGCAAGGACTGTTTAGTCATCTCATTGTTTTTCCAGGTGTTAAAAGATGACAGCAATTAACAAGCATACTTGCTGGCTCTCGGTGTAGAGGAAAGGTGCTTGGTGTACCGCGCTCGGGGAGGCTCTAGTCTCTGAACCAGAATGTGCTCCATAATGGCCTAGCATATCAATAAAAGTGCTGCTTTCTTCTCGCATGTTGCCTCGAGTGCACCAAGTGCAAAGCTTCCTAAGCGAACTCTGACTGGCACTGCAAAGGATTTCTTTAACACTTGGAGAGAGAGATTAGTTTTACTCTTCACGTGGGTTGGGTTGAGGTAACAGAGGCGAGGATCTAGAGTGAAACCTGCACCCAAACCCCGCCTGACCTTGATCAGACGTATGGATGAATGAGGATGACGGGCTCTTAAACAGCGGAAACCCGATCCGCAGCCGTCCCGGAGCCAGAACCGGAGAGCGAGGGAGGCTTTTAGGGGGTAAATATACCTCCGCTCTGCTTCCTCCATCTCTCGTGGGGAGAATTCCATCCACCCGACTCTGCCGCGTCCCAGGGGAGGCATTCCTGCAGCCCTGCCCAAGCATCTGGAGAGTCCCTGCTGAAGGGAGTGTGTATGTGTGCATAGAGGGGGTCGATACGGAGAAGACGAGTGTGGGAGGTGGGGTGCCGCAAGCATTCCTCCAGCCCTGCCCTAGTCGAAGATGGCCTGCTCCCTGGAGACACATTCCTGCAGCATGTGCACCTCGCTCTTTCCCTTCCCCTCTCTCACTCTTCACCCTTCACTATTTCTCTCACTCTTTCTCTCTCTCTCTCTCTCTATCTGCCTCATCTTTCTTCCTCCGGCTCCTTCTGCAGTCCAGCATTAACGCGATCAATAGCGCCAATCGCAGGAGGGACACGGGCCGATCCATACTCCACCAGTTCCCTCGGCGCAGGCCAGCGGTCGCGCCTTAAGTGCACGGATAGGTGATAAACCTCTCCCAGACTAGGCTAGACAAAGGCAACCATTGATTGGGGTGACATGTTACATCTCTCTCTTTTTTTATTCTTTTTTCCCCCCTTTCTTTGTGTTTCTCTCACACTCTCGACATTCTGCACCGAAGGCACGTCCAGCGGCGTACGCTAAGCCATTACTTTTTTATACCGCACGAACGACAGACTGTGAATGTTCAATTAAAAATCAATCAGACATGCAAATCATGAAATGCCTTTTTTTTTTTTTTAAATAAAAGATCCATTTGCGGCCATTCTTTAAGAAAAAGAAAAAAAAAAACACACGCTTTCAATGTACCTGTCGACTCGGTTCCCAAACGGCAATTATGTCCTTTTATTCGGCTTGCTCAGAGGGTCTAATTCAAGCCACTTTTCAAGCATTGTTCTATTAGAAGTTATTTGTCTAAGAGCTTGACATTAATGAGGTCTTGCTCTAATGGCAAAGGATGGCAGAAACATTTGGGGTCTGGGATCACAATCAGGGAGAAAATCAAACACCACGACCACCCACCTCCTCATTCCCTTCCCCCACGAGTCCATATTTAAAAATGAAACTGTCAAGAGCTTCGTTGTTTTTGCTCAATCGCCATTTTGAAGCAATGTGTAATGTTATTTTAATGAACGTCGAAGTAGTGGAGAAATAATGCAAATTTTACCCATAATTCAATGCGGCTACACGACTTGGCTCGGCTAGTTAGCACTCTTTAAGCACGAAAGTATTAGCGTGGACGCTGGACGGACTGAAGGACTAGCCAAATCTCGATGCACCACTATCAGTGTGGACGTAAACGGCATTGTGGGTAATAAAGGAACAAAAAAAACAACAATGTGTCGTTAAAAGTTATTTACAAGTCATTACAAAATGAAGCCTGGGTGTTATGTTATAATTATAAAAATAAAATAAAAAAAAAACGGAATGTTCAAGACTGATGTTCCCCCTTTAAGTCCAGACTGTATTATTAGTTACAACCTGCTAGTGGTTTTAGCTCGACGGCTTGTATTTCACAAATGAATAAAACAATATAACTTATCACGGACATTGTTCATTTCATTTGCACACACACAAAAACATATGCACACACACACAGCCCCATGTGAGACGTGTTCATAAAATCTATTCCCTCACAAATCAAGGAGCTCCCAGTGAACGGAAAATCTTCGTAATCCTCGAATGGGATATCTTTCTGGTTGTCTAGACATGGGGGACCGATCCAAGTCATTCATGCCCTATAATTTGTGGTTAGATACAAGAGAATTTTGATCACTCGCACATTGCACATATGCAGACCACTCTCTCTTTCTCTCTCATACAGAGCTCTTATACATTTCAGATGAAAAGACACACAAAGGCTTATTGTCACTGCTAAAATAAATCTGGTCTACGGGGAAGAGGAGGTACTCGGCTTGCTGGACTAAAACCCGCGCTCAGAACCTATACTGCTTCCTACTGAAAATATTTACTTAACAACCTCTCTTTTGGCCAGATGCACTAATTTCTCTTTACGTTTTTTTTTTTTTTTTTTTTTAATCAAGCTGGTTTCCTGAAGAATAATCGTTCTTTTGTTATAAGCCCAAACCATAGTGCTGTGGAAATCTCCACTCCTATTCGTCACGAGGCCGTGTTACTATATATTTCCAGCAGCTCTGATATTAAAACTTCGTTTCTATAGTAACAGCTCATTCAGTCAAAAGCTCACATAATCTATGACTAAAAATAAACAAATTAAACAATGTGTTTTTGTTTATTAAATGATGTTAAATGTTAAACATTAAGTTAAATTATCATCAGCATTTTGTTCATTATTTTCCAACAACAGCATGCTCTTAAGTGTTTAATTCCTTACTTAAAACACAACCCATACGCATACTGTTGTAAAGCACTGAGCTATAGTCCAGTGCAAAAGTCTTGAGCCACCTTTCAATTCTTCATTTTTCTTTTTGGGATTTTTCCCCGATTTTCTCCCTAATTTCTGTCCAATTCCTCCCCTCCTCACTAGGGGGCTCCACATTAAGGCTACTACTACCACTCAGTCGGGAGAGCCGGAGACTATCACGTTTCCTCCGAACCACGTGACGCCAGCCGACTGCATCTTTTCGAACTGCTTGCTCACGCATAAGTTGGGGGCGGCGTAACACACTCGGAGGACAGCGCTATCCGCTCCTTCCGCTTGCGTGAGCTCACAGACGCCCCTGATTGGCTGTAGAGCTGTGATTAATGTAGGAGCACGAAGTACCTCTCATCCCTCCCCTCTGAGAGAGCTCGGTCAATCAGCTCTCTCTAGACCTCCAGCTATGAGAGGTTACAGCATCACCCGGGAATCGAACTCGCGATCTTCGGATGATGGGGCGAGCATATATTCACATATGGCTATATATGATATAGCCACTCGGAGGCCCCTCATTTCTTCATATTAAATGAAATTTTTTTAAAAAATGAGAACAAATGTTTTACTGTGACAGGTTACAAAGTGCCTAAAGAAACAATTTTAGAAATTAACTCTTTATGTAACAACCTCAGCAGCAGCCTCATTTCCCCTCTCGTCTGTTCCAACCAACTCAGTATTTAGCCTCATCAGTACACTAATCACTGACCTGATCATCTGTCATCATCTGCACCTGTTTCTCACTGGTTCATGCCCTAAGTAAGTTAGTAAGTAAGTAGATGGCTTTCTCATGCTTGAATTATTCAAAGGTCACGGTGTGGCTTAGCAAAAAAAAAAAAGAAAAAAAACATTTCTCTGAAATTGGTCAGCCAAAAGTGAGGGCCAAAAAAAGTCTTTCAGGAGGCCTGGACAACTATTCCTTAAGACTACATTAAAAATATAAGAAAGTCTCTTTGGAAGGGAAGGGTGGCTCGAGACATTTGCACAGTACTATATATACAGTACATTAATATAAAATCATGGTCTTTGTACCATTTTTGTCCAGATTCTAAAGGTTCTTTCTAGTTATTGTTTAGTACTAGTAGTATAGCTCAAAGCTGGAATTTCAGTAAGGCTGCAATGCCTCAAAATGTGGTAGGGGTAGCTCAGTGGTTTAGGTGATTACTGATCAGAAGGTTCCAGGTTCAAACCCAGCACCACCACGTCGCCACTGTTGGGCCCTTAAGCAAGGCCCTTAACCCTCAACTCTGGATAGGGGCGTCTGCCAGATGTAAAATGCCTCAGATGGCAGATTTTCAGCAGCAGCAGGAGATGATGATCACTGATCGTCCCTTCACTAGGGTTCACACATTCATGGACTTTTGGTGATCTAAAAATAACAGAATGTCATGTTTTTTCCAAAATTGACTGATTCTCCATGGACAAGAATTACTGTCCAATTGGTGAAGTATGCAAAATATAAAGTACATGTCTAACGTGAAAACACAGTGAACTCCAGTAACCTAGATCAGTTACAAAGCCTGAAAGCTCGTATAACATAAAGAGGACGCCCAGTCCAGCAAAAGCCTTAAGCTGATATCATTAGCTCTCCCAGCCCTCGCTGTCAGTGTATTTTTAGCCGTGTTAATACATCAGAAAAGAAATGACACCCATCTCCCAGTGACCCTCAGACACTCGGTGGATATTAATCAACCTCCGGAATACTGCAGGAGGAAGTCATTAAGCAAACTCTTTGCTTTATGTGGTTCCATTCGAACGACGTGATTTAATCCTAATTATGATGTGCTGTGTTAATTTGCGGACAGATTGTCAGAACTGTTATGATAATCTTTAGACAGAAAGCAGGAAAGACAAAGGACAGAGGGCGTACTAGGCCCGAGAGGCAGGTTTCAGTGGAGCTACAGTATGTGTTAAGCTAGGCTATAAGCTTAGAGGAATGGAGTGAGCATTGTTTACCTGTCAGCTGGCATTGATTAATCTTGTGTTGGCTAAGATCGCTCGCTGAGTCGAAAACCTGGTGGCAGGAACGGCAGCTGTGCTCCTCGTCCTCCTCCTCCCCCTCGTCCCCTTCCCCGGGAGAGCACCTCCTCCTCGTCAGACGCCTGTCCTCGGCATCCTCACACACCGTGTCGGGGGCACACTCACGATCTGTGGTGGAAAACAACGGAAAAAAAAAAAGGGAGAGAAAAAAACAGCATGCCATGGTCACTACTGGGTGCTGCGTCCACTGGGACCAACTGCTGCCAGAGTTATATTATTAGCTAAGAGTCATGGAAGTATAAAATTGGGTTAATGAAAATATTAATCGGTTTAAAATTAAAACCGAATTGTTATTGTATTCAT
Source organism: Clariallabes teugelsi (assembly GCA_030014215.1). Classification (NCBI taxonomy): domain Eukaryota; kingdom Metazoa; phylum Chordata; class Actinopteri; order Siluriformes; family Clariidae; genus Clariallabes; species Clariallabes teugelsi. The sequence goes on along the minus strand of JAQMYG010000001.1, from coordinate 7,723,673 downwards.
TATCTCTATACGTCTCCATGGCTTTGGAAGGAACAATGTCTCGAAGAGTTAAACGAACTGTGCGATACTCGTGGTAAAGAGACATGATTCCACCTTAAATATTCCACCTTAAGTAATAAATATCGACCCTCAGGAGGTTCTGTTCTCTCCAGTTATCTCTATGGATCATTTTTTTTCCAAGCACTTAATTAAAGTGAGTCAAAAATGTGTACTTTTTTTGAGATTAGAGAGAGAGAAGAAAAAAAAAAAAACATGCTCGATCTATCACATTAGCCGTTCTTCTGTTTCTTCATTAATGGTTAACTGTGGAATCGTACAGCAGTGTCTCGTTAAGAAAAGGCTCTAGAACCATCTTAGAAATCCAGAACTGAAAGCCAACCCAAGGATCGGTTCTAAGCATTAATGCAACGGTGTGATGCTGGTCCTTAAAAGTCCAGTTACCAGTTATAAGGATTGCAGCGTAAATCTCAAGATAATGCTTTCCTAAGTGCTATACAGTATAACCAACCTGACAACCTTAAAATACACCAAGGAACTTCACCTGACTGTAAAGTCTGACTCCATTGGAATCAGGAAACTTGCAGAAATTCTCACATGCTTGCAAGTTACATCGCATTAGATTGGCATTATCCTGAACCATATGCTTTGAAACATCTACGAAATATGTTCCGGATGAACTCTGAACCCCTTCATCGAAAAAGGGCATCTGCCACTTCAACGGCTCAGAAGACAATAGCGAGACAAAGATGAGATTGGTGTGTGTTACGCTCTCAATGTGACACACTTCCCTGAATAATTCAGCCTTCGCTTGCAGGCAGCCACGGGTCGCACACATCAATATTCCCGTATCTGCAGTGTTGTCTTTCACAAGCGAACCAGGTCTGCAATGGCGCCGGCTATCAATCTTGCGGCTCTGCAGTGGCCATCTAATTCATAAAATGGAACAAGCCTTCTAGGCCAATTCTTACATCAACCTTGTCTCGAAATGGAGCTGACAGTCATGAAACAAATGGACCGCACTGTACGCGCATCCGAAGCCTCATCTGTCAAGCAACTTCCTCATAATGTCACAGTGATGAATAATCAATGGTGATCACCACAAAACAACCGTTTCCTAAACGTCCGCGTTCATTTAAAACACGACGATTAAATTTTAATACGTTTTACTATTGACTTGTCATGGCAACAAAGATGCAACACACTGTGTAGTGAATCAAACGAATGCACCGTTTCCCCCCCCGGTGAAGGATTTTATTCATTAATAAAAATATAAATCTCTGGAACTCTCTGGGATGTTTTTTTTATCCTAGAACTGAGATCAAAAATGTTTCAATCTTGAGAGGTAGAAAAATGGAAAAAGAAAAGGTTCCATCTGCTGCATTAAAGATCCTTCAGTTCTAGAACATCTAGAAATCTAGAACCGCTAGATATCCAGTTCTAGAATTGAGATACCGTATGTTCACTTATGTACTGTAGATGAAGCAACTAAAACCTTTGCAAAAAGCCAGAACAACTATCCAATCCAACGACTCCATGAGGATAATCACAACAGCATATTATATAGGACTAACACCAACAAGTAATAATTGTCAGATCTATGGTTTTGGTATTAAATGTCTTGTATCTGAACTTGAACCATTCTTTCTTTTAAACAACCCAAGCACAAGAATAAAGTGTTGAGACATGATTACTCACAACACCTACATTGTCGGCTATTGTTCCAGAAGGTCCTGGACCACCCAGTAAATTCATTTGTTCAGCTTCAATAACTACATTATCCTAGTCAGTGTTGAACAGCATCTTGGGGACACTGGGTGTGAGGCGGGAATACATTTCGGTTCGGATAGGACGCCCAATCCGCAGCTAACAAGGCTTGCTACTGCCTGGCCTGGTGATCTGAAGAGTCCAGATTAACCCTATTTCAGAGCAATGGGTAAGAAGAGAAGCTCATGAGGCAATGCACTGGTGCCATCATGCATAGTGGTCACTGTACAAGCCTCTGGAGGCAGTTGTAGTTGGTCAGGTCTATGCTCAGCAACGTTACGTCAGGTGACTACACGAATGTACTGAATGACCAGGTTATCACGTCTATGGAGTTTTTCTCCCTTAATCGCACAGCCATATTCTCAAATTGTGACAGAGTGGGTCTGGGAGCATGAGGAATCATTTTCACACATGAACTGGCCACCAAACTGTGCACTGTAATTAAAACCAAAGGTGGTCGAACAAAATATTAGAGTGTGTGTCAGTTTTTTTATTCATTCTTTTAAACAGGCTGTGTACTTGAACAATTCTTTATTTTGTTGCTGCCCTCACAGTGTATCCTTATGTATAAGCTTGTTCTTGAAGTATATATATATATATATACCATGATCCAAGGATTGTTTGCTTTTCTCTACCAACATAAGTCATAAAGTTTTTTAAGATAAGTCCAGGAGCTGGTGTGTACCATTGCTATATACTGTACAGAGGGAGAAAGGTAAAGGCTGCCGTCCTGAAATGAGCAGAAACTATTTTCCTCATTTTCCCTAGTTTCCTCAACTTTCTCATGCATACAGGATTCATTTTATTTTGTAAGATTCTATAGGCCAGAGTCTAAAATACCATCTATTTCAGGGACCTATTCAAACAAACGTCCCATGGTGCATAGCGTTCTACACCCACATTAGGATCTCAGAAAGATCTAGATGTACAAAACGTTCCATTTATGCTGTATTTTCGAAAGAGGGGGTGTATCACATGGGTGTGAAATTCCTTAAGGAGCACCGTTTCAGAACTCATCAAGGCCACCCAGGATTCTTTCCTCTCCTAACTCCCTGAGCCTGAACGCCAAGCACTGATGTAACCCGACACCCTTCATTGTCATTCTCTCATGGCGATGGAGGCTTGTGGAACATACCCTCTAAAAATATCAGTGTACCCATCCCTATGGGGGTTCTAGCAGAAGCAAGCAGGAGGTGGTGCGAGAAGATGAAAATCCCAGTCTGCCACCGGCAGATGCTTGGCCAACGGCGCTGAAGTAGGCTTGGGACGGAGGCCAGTCATGCCAAGCATGGTCACCCGAACACCAGCGAGTCTCAAAGGACATGACCACTCGCTTCGTGTCTTTTTCTAGACTGTCAGGCGTGTAACGGGAGAGTGGCGGCTTGCTCAAAGTGCAAATCTTCACTTGGTTCAGTTCGGTTTGCCCATGTTCATTTCAGTCCGTTTGGCTTCGCTATCGCTGCCAGTCCTTTGGCTCTTCCAGCCAATTTCTTCATACTGCAATTTGCAAGAAGCGCTAGATTTGTGTTATCATGCAGACAAATGATATACGCAAAACATCAAAGCAACAATTTTCACATTAAGAAAACTGCCCATGAAACAACTGAAACTAATTAAAACGCTTTTTAATCAACGCAGACTGATATCTGGGGCGTTTTTACACTTGGCCTGAATACTTGAGTCCTTGCCCAGGTCTGATTCTCTGCATTTGGCTGAGGTTGTTCATATTCACAGGTTTGCATTTGCATTGAATTCTTTCTGAACCGTAGGTCAATTGCACAATTTCACACATCACTTTTGTGAACACAGCCTTGCAAAATAGTAGGTATTAAGTTCATCCATTTGCACTGAAATGCTATTGGATGCATAGCATACCACCAGTGCGCATGAATATCTGCAACAAAAAAAAGACAAGATCTCTTGTTAATGTATTTTTTGAGATGTTGCCAGTGCTCCAACCCTACAAACGTCCAAGTTGAAACAGGGAACTTGCAATAGGAAGTAATTTGACATAATAAGCCAACCACACTACTCAGCACACTGCCGCGAAAGGGGATAGTTTCCACATCCATAGATCGGTTGAAGCAAGCTCCAAGCAACCTCTTCCAAAAAGACCAGGGATCAGTTCTTTGAGCACTCCCAAATTTACTTTCACCAAACTCTCAGGGCAAAAAGAGCTAAAAAGTTCTTTTTGGCTCCTTTAACAGTCTAGCAAGACCTGCTGAGATCGTTCGCCACCCTCATGAGCTTGTTTCCTCACACAAGCTGGCTTTTGACGCTGTCAGGACGAACGGTGCAGGCGCTCAGCAAGAAGCAAGGTCATGGAGATCCAAGGGATTAGAGCTCAAAGTCAATACCGGGTTGCTCTCCGCCCAGGTTTAGACCCATTAATCCATTAGATCTAGACATTCTCCTACCTGAATCCCCCAAAGAGTGGACAAGGGATCAATGGTACTCTGCTTAAGCTAACTGACAGCCAGGAGTCATGCTTCTCTCTATCAGCTTTTTTAGCGCAGGGTAAGACAAATAATGGAATACAAAGAGCAGTTTGCTGAGCTTAGAGGAAACTGAATGGACGTAATTGTTTTTTAAAGTCCATATATCAGAAGATGTCTGTGTCACTGGTATTCAAGGGTAATAAGCCACAAATCCGATCAAATAAATTGATGTATCAATATAAAAGAGCTTACAAAACTGCATTTTTCTAAATACTAGACATCGCCTTTGCAGATTCTATGAGCAGATGTTCAACTACTCACCGAGGGACTCAATCACTGTTTTCTGATTTAATTCCGTCCTCCAAAGGCACTGAATGATGCCATTTAAAGTGAGCCCTGCAATATCATGTGCATGCTTTTGGTCATTCGTCAATGTCTGGCAAGACGGCTCACTGCAGAGACATTCTAGTGACATTTATCACTCCAGGACTTTCATCTGGGGGTCAGGCTCTGACACCTCCCTGACCTAATATTATTGAATCGTTTCTGCACTTAAATATTTATAGTGGTTTAATTGATGTTCTCTTCTCAGCTATGGAGAGCTCCTGCTGTGGGGCCCCAGACCCCCGACTGAGCTAGCTTGCTGATTTCCCTCTACGGAGCCTCCCGCTGGGACTGAATGTGGAGGAGGAGGAGGGGGCTGGCTTTGGCCTGGTCTGTACCGCCAATCTGTCAAACCACCAGAGAGAGGGGACGAGGGAGAGAAACAGAGTAAAGCACGAGAGGGAAAGAAAGACGAATGGACCGACTGGAAGAAGGATACAAGTCTGTGGCCGGGTTTGACATAGTAGAAGACATTTAATTCTGGATATGAAATACATATATTTGAACATCATTCGTTCCTGTTGAGATAATTGCGAGGCTACATGAAATAGTGCTGGAATGGAAATATTTTACGCTTTGTTATAATTCATACAGTAGGGTTACAGTGTTTGTCCAAATATACCAGACGTTGTCTCATCAACTGAATAGGACAATAGATACAGTGATCAAATTAAATAAATAAATAAATAAATAAATAATCATTTCTTGGTTCAAAAAACAGGTTTTTTTATTTTTTATTTTGATGCCTTATATATCTGGCACCTTCTATGATAAAGACTAATCCAAAAAGGAAAAAAAAAAAGTGTGCGTTTTCGATAAAGAAGAATAAAGAACGGAGTAAACCCAGTTCTTGGCAGCGCTCTCAGACTTCTGGACTCTACTGTATTATGCCACTCTAGTATATCTAGCAGCAACCATTAGTTCCAGAAATCTGACCCGGCTGTGCCATGAGCTGGAGTCCAGCATTAACAGCCCTTGAGCTGCAGTTCCTGAGAAAGTCCCCGGGGAATCCGCCATTGTATCTGGTGTGCACTACTCCATCTAGCTAGCACTGCAGCTGATCAATAACCGCCAGAGCCAGATTCAAAACGTTCAGCAGGAATACAGAGCAGATCACCAGCCCCAGCCCAGATCATACACTACACACTGAAATGATTTTTTTTTCCTCCCCAACAAATAAATAAATAAATACCATGGTCTGTTTGGTCATACATGTTTAAGGTTATCACATGTTTGCAACATACCCTGAATATGTTTTATATTTTAAATTTTTCAAAGTAGCCACCATTTGCTTTTATAACAGCTTTTCACGCTCTTGGCATTCACTCAGTCAGCCTCATGAGATTGTCACCTGGAACGGTTTTCCAACAATCTTGAAGGAATTCCCAGAGTTCTTCAGAACTTGGCTGCTTTTCCTTCACACTCAGGTCCAACTCATCCCAAACCATCTTAGATTGGGTGACTGCGGAGGCCAGATTATCTCATGCAGCACTTTCATCACTCTCCTTTTTGGACAAATAGCTCTTACATAACCTAGAGTTATGTTTGGGGTCATTGTCTTGTTGGAAACCAGATTTGATGGCATGCTGCTGCGAAACGAATGCTGTGGTAGCCATGCTGGGTGACAATTTTGACTAAGTCACCAACAGCGTTACCAACAAAGCACCCCCCCCCCCCACCATCACACCTCCACCAAGCTTCACAGTGGGAGCCGCACATTCAGGAACCGTCTGTTCACGATCTCTACGTCTAACAAACACATGGTGGTTGGAACCAAAAATCAAGAATTTGGACTTATCAAACCAGTGGACAGTTTTCCACTGATCTAATGTCCATTCCTTGGCCCAAGTAAGTCTCCTCTGCTTGTTGTTCTTCTGAATTAATGTTTTTTTGCTGGCCAATGAAGACCTGACTCACACAGTCTCCTCTGAACAGTGGATGTTATTTACTGTTTATTATTCATCCACAGCTTTGGTGAAAATTTTTTCTAAATATTAAATTAATTAAATGATCCTGGAGAACTATTCCTCAAGACTGCATTAAAAATGCATGAAAGTCAAACTCTTCGGAAACAAAATATAATGGCTCAAGACTTTTGCACAGTACTGTTTGTTTCATTCTGCGGTATTTCGTGTGCTTTGCTATAAAATCAAAAGCGCATCGCTTAAAAGTACAAATTCATCCCATGTAACAGCCAGGGCAGGTTTCGACCACACAACCTCGTGCACACTTTTCTTTCCCTGTAAGCATTTCCTCTCTCATTTTTCCAAAAAACATTTCCCAAGTAGTGTAACTCTCTCCACCTCCCTCACCTCGCCTCCCCTCACCCCCCGCCCTGCCCCCTCCCAACTCTCCACCCGAGCTCGAATTAAGAATTTATTTTAACCGGCGTGCAGCTCCACTCGACACGTGTTGGCGTCTCCTGATCAAAGGTGCGCGCGTTCCTTTTATTGCAGTCAGGGAGAGCTGACACACACGAGAGGACATTAAGATTGAATAACCTTCACACCAACACCCACTTCTCATTATGGGAGGCAAAAAAAAAAGAATAAAATAACGGCAGAAAGAGAGAAAAGTCATAAAACTTCTAAGCACCGTTCACCCATGTGGGTCAGTGTGTAGCAGAACAGAGAGAGCAAGACGAAGGCAGAGAGGTTCTGAGTGCTGAACGTCAGCAGTTACATGAGTCTGATCACTTCGGATGTTATGTTTAAGATGAATTTTAAAATACGTTAATGTGAAAATAAATAAAATATAGGGAGTATGGCTGCAGATTTAAAAACCTGGTTTCTATAAGAATTTTTTTCTTTTTTTAAAGTATTTTTTGATTAGTAAAAAATGTGTAAAAAATTATGAAATAAATGAAATAAAAAAATTAACAATAAAAAATATTTTTTCATTATGGAAACAACTAATGAACCCTGAACGTCATGGCGAATTACGTTAGATTCCGTTACACCAGTTAAGTTGACCAGTTAAGATCATGTGCCTGGATTTTATTTCCAGTGATTCATTTATACAACAAAGCAGAAAGCGCGTCCAGTCCTTCATGAACTCATCCCGGAATCGAAACTTTACATTACCGACCAGAAGTGACTCAAATCCGATTAAACACCCTAATGTGACACAGATCTGATTTTTTTAGGGCTGTTTGAACGTACAAATCTGATGTTTTCCAGATCAGATCTGAGTCACTTTCATACGTGGTTCTAGATTGGATGTGATATGCGGTCAAGTGACTTGAATGAGAATGGGCAGATCAGGAGTCATGCAACTTTGTGCATCTGACTTTAGCATATGTTGGGTGATGATGTCATCGGTTAGCCCCGGCAGCGCTGGGATTTCATAACAGCTCTATGAAAGTGCAAAAGAGATGTGTCTGGCTTTCTTCCTTCTTCCGGACCTCACCAAATGCAGGCGACTAACTAATTGTCCTCCAGAGCAAAATCCCAAGCATACTGTACATACAGTACTGTATATATATATATATATATATATATATATATATATTTTTTTTTTTTTTTTTTTTTTTTTTTTTT
>JAQMYG010000001.1:7678887-7714727 GCA_030014215.1 Clariallabes teugelsi | reverse complement strand
TTTTTATTTTTATATATTTATTTTTTTTTATTTTTTTTTTTTTTTTTTTTTTTTTTTTTTTTTTTTGCTAAAATCGCATCCATTGTTTGAAATGAATAAGTATTCACAACAAATATGACCTGTTTTAAACCCAGACTGTAATATAATACGTATCAATGTGTATGCACATTAGTCAGAGAAAAGTCGCTTGTAATTATGAATGTGGACTGCCTTGACATGCACAACCAATCTGTCCAAAAAAAAATACAAAATTGGAATTGAACAATGTAGCTTGTGGCTTTTGTATGTTATACATATATCACGGTAATTGTGTGTGCCAAAGAAGCTACTTCTTAAGTTCATGCAACACTGAAGTGACCAATCTTGCCAAAGTTGCTAACTTCAGCCATTTCGTAGAGATGATTTTATATGAAAATGGCTCATCAAAAATTGCCATTTTTCAGCGTTATACTGTCTCACTTCAAACTATAATCATTGATACAAAAGTTTCTAGATGTATATGTCCTGTAAAAATTGCTGCTTCAATTGTTTTTTGTCAAAAGCTTAAAAAGCGAAAAATCTGTAGTGTCCGTAACCACGTCAAATTCATGTAATATCTTAACAATTCTGCGTTTTAGAATAATACACATTTTCAGATTACGTCTTTTCAGGTGAAATCTAAATGGGCCAAGTTTCATCTGAACGACATTGAATCTGAAGGTTACAGACACTACATAAAATGGCATGAAATTGTATTTAGCAATTGAGTTTCGTTTTATGTGATAAAAATATAAATGTGTATGCACATTTACAAAAAAACGAAGCATGGATCGGGAGATAAGAAGCATTAATTGTTAGGAAAATTGTTGTTATATGATCTTATCCGAAAAATCACGTTTTCACCTACAGCAGGTGAGACACTTTTAAGCTCCAATACCATGATTTGGCGTAATGTCGTAATGTGAACACCTTAGATATAAGCTGGGTTCAGATTCATCAGATTGGGATTCAGTGCACTTGATTCAGCTCTTTCGGTGTGTTAGTATGAGCTGAGGAGCTGAATAAATAGTCAGTGTTAGACTGAGAACGTGGAGGAACTGTAGGATGGTGACTGAACACTCCTGCACAGACAAGTAGGCTACAGCATGAGGAGGATTGCGAAACAACAACAACAACATTATATATATAGCGGTAGAGCAGGGATTTCCATCAAAGTTCAGTCTTGGGTGCATGCCAGGTGCATACAGCACGCGGTTTCACCGTTTGTGAAGCATTACATGTTAAATGTATCAAGTAATCCTTCACAAATAAAACCGAAGGCCTGGAAAAGCAACCTTATCCAAACCGAGTCCAAAAAAAAATCTTCTGTACTCCTGTATTCAGAACAGATTGCTCTGTGACATATCCTACATATGGATAAAGTTAAAGAAGACGCACAGAACAGACGAGAGAGAAGAGAAAAACGAAACTATCAAAGCTTTCAGGATCCCTGGTTCCTCTGGTTCACGTCCTCGCTGTTGCAGGAAGGAGATATACTACGGGACGAAGAGTCTTGCCGTGGCACAGTCGCACAACAAAGGAAATGAATAATAGAGAGGCTGATTTCAGCAGAGCCAGAGGAGAGCGAGGTTCTCTCTCTCTATTCCCTCCCTCGCTCTTTCTTTCCTCTGGCAGCGGCACATTGATCTCTCATTTCTCCATCCCTCGTTCTCACTCCATATTTCTCTCTCTCTCTCTCTCTCTCCTCCTCCTCTTTAGGCACCTTGTATTCAGCTATCCAAAACGAACACAAGTCGATACACTCCGGTTTAACCAAAACCAAAAACAAATGTCCTTTTTTTTTTTTTTAACAGAATATCTCAAATCTGATGTAGTCAGGGTGGAAAAATGGAGGGAGCACAAAAAGAAAAGGAAAAAAGCTAAAAGAAAGAAAGAAAGAAAGAAAGAAAGGGGGGTTGTAGGGGCGCAGAAGACGCATGTGGTTATAATTACAGCCAGACAGCACAGCACTCCAGCCAAGCTGTGGATCTTAAACACGCCTGACTTTGGAAAGAGAAAGAAGAAAAAGAGAGAGGAGAAAAAAGAAAAAAAAAAAGAGAAAGTCTCATTAAATCCCTGATGCTACGCTGTTCCTGAGCCTCATGCTAGCGAGCGCGCACACTTTTCTTTTGTGACTAATTTCGCTTTTCTTCTGGGCACGTGTCAAGCAACGATGTGAGCTTTAGGCTCTTTCGCTTTTTCCGTTGCTTCTCTCTCAAACTCGTGCAAAGGCCACGGACATACCTGGAGGCCAATTTATGAACTTCTCCTCACCACCGGGAGACCGAGCCGTGTGTCTAAGGGAACTTCTTTTTCCCCACAAAAGTGCCAAAACTTTTTTTTTTTTTTTTTCCCATTAGAAAAATGAAACTGTGCTTTTTCTCTTTTGTTTCCCTACGGCTTCTGCACCAGTAACGAAGTTTCCTCCTGAACACCGACGCCATAAGCAGTCCTTACTGATTGATCTCAATATTAATCAGTATTACTTTTTCGATAGAAAGAAAGAGTGCAAAGTCTTTGCACCTTAAAATATTTCCAGTTCAGCTCATCTGAGCACTTCTTAAAGGGCGCCTCCTGTTCTCTCTAAAGAGCACACATCTAATAAAACACTCGTAACTGCATGGTGACGCAACTCTAAGACCTGGTATCAAACGTTCAGCAATTAGTGTGCTATAATTATCACTTACGGTACGTTGTTCATCGTTACACACTTTAAAATGAATTCGGACACTGTAAACCTATACCCTTACTAAAATTATATTCCGGAGCTGTGAACTCTAACCTGTTAAAGTTTTGCCTCCAGGAAAATCGGAATCAGGATTATGTATAGCGGTACATCGCCATATGAATTTAATCCCATCTGGAGTCGAGTCCTCGGGGCAAAATTCCGTATTGAGAAACGCATTTTCCCATAAACGTAAATGCAGATAATGTGTTCCAGCCAACCAAAAATATTACCAATATTACCAATTTCCAACACGGTAAACATATTTCTATTTACATATAAAAACATGATTTAGAAAAGATGCAAATGAAGTGAAATATGAAATTAATAGACATTAAACCTCACGCAACATTCATTTATGATTCAACTTGGATCCAGCTGCCTTAAAAACATGAAAAAAAAAATTAAAGCGGCTCTTTCTTCTTCTTCCTACCGTCCTTGCTAACGTTCTTGGGTCTTCACTAAATCTTGCACAAAATGCAAAAATATATATATATATATTTATATGTAAACTCACTTCACTTGGTTTTTCCACTGATGCAAACAAGTTATAAACGGATACACGCAACTGTACAAATGTCACATGACTAGCAAGACGACTGCTAAAATACGACAGAGCCAAAACTCAAGAAGCAAAAAACTATTCACAACAGCTTCGACTGTTTTTTTAAGTTGAATACTCAAACAGTCGAGGAATTATATCTATTATCTTCTTCTTTTTTTCACCAGCTTGCTAACATCACGTGACCTCGCCATGCTAGCTAGTCTACTTATCCTGCATTCTTACTAGCATCTCCATTCACTTAGCTCAATTTTAGTCCATCTGAGTTTAGTTTTGAATTAAATTTCATGCTCTTTCCCTGTTTAGTTTTTGTTTCCTTGTACACAGATTTAAACTCCACAACAGATCAAGAGAAACCCGGTACTGAGTAAAGCAGAAACGCTGCTTAGCATGCTACTGTACAGTACGTCTTCCCCTTGAATGACTGACTTTCAATATTCAAATCCGAGGCTTGTACCGTGTCTCTGTGTTTCTGTGTCAAAGACTTAAGCGTGACACGGCGACGGCCATTTTTCAGCGACGGCCAACGGAAAACAAAGCGGCGATGGTTTCTTTTACTCGTCGGCGATGCCAGGCTTTCAGAAGGGGCCGGTGGGTCCCTGGTGCCTGCTGGGCGAAGTCATCCATATCAGGTTTAAAATAACCACACATGAGACCTAACCTTTACACGAGACAAATGAAAGAAGAGCCGGGCTCGGCGCACGTCAGGAACAGGCCTCGTTCAAAGGCGCGGCCGGCCGAACGCATGACCTGGATTAAAGCTCGCTGCCTGGAGGCCAACAGCGAATGTCGCATGAGGTGACAGGAAGCATTCATCTGCTAAAACGCTGACGGTGCAGCATCAAGAGGAGCGCAGAGGCTGACACGCACCAGTGCACACCATCATCTTATACACACCGCCAGACCGTAGGCGTTTGTTAGCAGAGCGAGATGAAACACAAACAGGTGTAGGAGTCAGATTAGCCTACAGCCCAGCCACGGCGAATGTTCAATCTGACTGTTTTAATGGACGACAAGGATGATGAAATAAAAAAAAAATTTTTTAAAGCAAACTGATGTGTGGTGTAAGAGGAATAAAACATCACCACAGGAAAACTCTGCGTTCATGAACAGTAACTCTGCTTAGAGTCAGGTTGCGTTACAACAAGCTGCTTTTCTGATGATTTTTTTCCCTATAACAGTACGTGCCCATGTGCTCCGTTCCTTATCTAACCTAGCTGTTTTGATCAACTGTTCGACAGCAGATGGACAAACGGATGGCAGCAGACTGAGAAAGCCGAGGGAGAAAGAAAATATAGGAAGACATGACAAACTCCAAAGACAAATGAAATATTACCGCTTTGAATGGCAGCCTGCCCAGGAGTGTGCTGTTCCTCCGTCACATTGTCTTCTACTGCCATGGAGGGAAGAGAGGGGAAAGAGAGAGAGAGAGAGAGAGGGAGAGAGGAAAAAAAAAAAAAACAGAATAAATTAGTCACCAAACATGCAAGCCCAGAAATCCTTGGCTAAACAATCTCATCCTAATCTTCTGGAATCTCTTAAGCACAGCTTCAGCGAGTGGTCGTAGGTTTTTTTTTTTTTTTTTTTTGCATTGATATGCAGCCTGAGTTTTTTTTCCCCTTAATGTGACTTTCTCTTGTTTTTTCCGCGGCCTGGTTCGGCTCGTTCCTATGCAGCAGGTTTTGCAGGGAGGCCCGCAGCCACCCACATAAATCACTTATTGAGTTGAGTAATAACACGATGAATTATAAAAAATCCCCCCCAAACAAAGATCTCGCCACATGCCACGGCATGCTGTCCAATACATGAATAACTCATCGGGTTTGTCTCGCAACAACGCACTAACATTCTAATCATGAACCTCGGTGTGCTGCGAAGAGCGGCGAGGAGCTGTGTACACTTTAAAAAAAGGAAGAAAATTCACAAAAGTGTGATGTTGCCAGAGGTAACACTGCACATCCTGTCTGTTTGGAGCCTCGTCACCTGCAGCACTTCTGCCTCCTGTCTCTCTTTCCATTAGCCGAGCCATGTCTGTGCATCCTAATGATTCTCAGCAACTGCTCGAGAAGCTACGCTGGTCTGCAAATGAACCCCCCTGCTTGTCGGCTATTTAGACAAATTCATTACACGGCAATCGAGCGCTCTTTGACGAGTGTACGGGGCGCCGGTTGTGGTTGCTCGCTGTAAAACTGTTTCATTAGAGGCTCCTTGCCTCACCGGCTAAAACTGGAAGCGCTCCTTGTCTGTATGTCAGGTGCGGCGAGCTAAATGGATTTTAGCAGCAGGATGAGAACAAAAGACTCCCACCTGCTCCATGGAAAATGAGGGTCTCCAGGAGGAGGCCTGCACTCCTCACCACTCCTCTCCTGCCGTCGGAAAGCCGGCCTCCATTATGCCTCGTTCCCCATCTACCCTTTCATTTCCCGAGCGCGGCGAGTGGGAGTCGTGACAAGAGGGCCCTGCTGGGGGCCACCGGCCGCGCAGGAGGCCGTCTTGAACAGAGCCTTTTTAAAAAGTCCTCCATTTGACATAATTAAGTCAGAGGCTAGTGGCGCTGGAGTAGGTGGGCCGTGCGGGAAAAAAAAAAAAAAAAACGATAGGCCAGCGGCCGGCAAGCTGCGTCAAACTCGCTTTTTCTCCGAAAAGCTCGGCGGGATCTTGAGGCAAAGCTTGCTGAGGAGAGCAATCAAAATTCTGACTGGTTGGATCATTACAGTGTTTTTTTTTTTTTTTTTCGCTGTTATGTTAGTGCCAGTCTGTCTGCAGCCACTCAAAAACTATAAGAAGTCTCATTTAAGTGGAGCCAACTTTTCGATGGGAAAAGTTGAAACTCTTCTAAAGCTTTGTCACAAAGGCATGTTCATTGGTTCTCAATGTGGGGTTCAGGAAAGGCCCGAGCGTTTGTGAGGGCTAGTCTGGGGGTACGTCATGTGTTTTTACCTTGTAAATCACAACCTACCATTTAATGTATTGAATAAAAAATAATAATTATAAATAATAATAAAAAATATTGTACACTTTTACATATCAAGTCATATACAGTCGTATTTGAAATACTTGGATAATGTTAAACAGTTAAACAGGTCACAAGGTATGAAAGCAATTGCAATACAAAGAAAATATATGGTAGTGTTCAGGGTACAGAACATTTATGTCTATTATTTAAATGAAGGCAAATCACTGGGCCTGAGACGAGCTAACGTATTCCCAGGAAAGGGAAAAACATTTTTATTACCCTCTCTGGTCTGACTCGTGACAACATGGTCCATAGAGAAAAAAACGAAACAAAAGGTTTGAAGATGACATTAACCTGTTTTTCTCATGATCTAAATCAAACAGTCTATAAGGAAATCTAATAATGTGTTCAGCCGGTGGAATCAGTGGAAACTTCAGTAATAAAACATTCCAAAGCTGCAATAAATGTGCTAAAATACTACTGTACAAATTTAACTAATGAGCTTAACATTTGCATAAACGGATTATGTTCGGAGGGGGCGCGTGAGATTTATTTTACAGATAAAAGAGGTGCCTGTCGGCAAAAAGTTTGAGAACCCTTTCACTACGCAGCGTGTGATATTTTGTAATTGGTCATCATTTCTATAGAAAAGCAGGAAACCAGTCATGAGCAAAGTTATGTCACAAATTGAGACCGGCTTGATGTCCAAATATTCCTCCCTTGAAACAGACGCACAGCTTGCGCACGTTCACGTGAGCTAAATGAATTTTCTGCAGCGCGCCGGAGACCGGCGCACGCAGGAGCATTTTCAATCCGGACAGGAGGGGGGTTCTTAATAAATCCCCCACAGCCAAATGGGAGATGGGAATACGGGGAGTTCATAGTTTTGTTTTGATTACCATCCCTGTTGGTGAGAACCGGGGAGTTCAGGCAGAAAATTCCTTTTAATGACACGATCAGAACTTTTGCATTACGGCAGCAGAACAGTTATTTGTCACCACGGCGCTCTCATTAAAAAAAGTTTCTCTCGCTTCAACCAAACTGCGCATGTTTAGTGATTTTTTTTAAATATTATATGTATATATATATCTATATTTTTATATATATATATATATATACAGCGCATAAATTCCTTCTCGGTTGGATGTTGTGATGGTTTTTCCTGCTGGGGAAGTGATTAGCCATTAACAGTAGTGAAGATAAAGACTACTGCACAACCTGCCATACTGTCTAATGCCATCGATGGGCACACGTGGAGTTATGAATATGAAACCTGAGGCAGAGGCACAGCACTAAGGAGCGAGCTGTGCATTCGAGGAAGGAAAAAGTAAACTAATGTTGAGATTTAAGGGAATAAATACAAAGTGTCTCTAGGAAAATGAGCTGACGTGCTTGAAAACCAATGAGGCGTGTTATGATAGTGTAAGCTGGACAAGCTATTCGGATGAAGATTCGTTGGTCCTACAGAATATCGAAGAAAAATAAACTAAAAGGATACAAGTTGTATTTCTTAACTTTCGGAAAATGTTAGAGAAATAATTATTTGATTCAAAGCTTTTAAAAAAACGTGAACATCAACCAAGGGTTTAAATCAAGGGTGGAAAGTGTTTTAACAAAGTGGGAACCGAAAACAGTACTTTTGCAGAGCGTGAATAAATCTTAAAACTCAAGCGGCACAGATACGTGCCGGCAACACACCATAGGACAATGACCATAAAAAAAATCTATATGTGCTTATATAGATGTCTTCCCAGTGTGTGTTAATGGGGAGGCTTCAGACTTCAAACTGTGTATTTTTTGGTTTTTGGATATGTCGGGTAGAACAGAAGTTATCATTACTGTTATAACAGGAAAATCTTTACCACTACTTGAATATGCGAGTGACATCTCAAAAACGTAGAACATTCAAAACATGCATGTAATTATTATTATTTAAAAATTAAACAACAATAAAAACAAATGATTGTGTGTATCTGTGCTATTTCTTTGCCTATGTGACCCATTTTTTTATTTTTTTGCTTAGTCATGTTTGGGTAGTTGCTTAAAATGAACTTAAATGAACAGTTCCTTATAATAGAATATATCACTCTATATAAACTCTATATTGCACAATCCTGAGCCCTATGTATGTTTAAAAAAAACAGCCAAACATATAAAATGCTCTGAGCTTTAACTGTACAAAACTGTATAAATTCTAGGTTTTATTTGACATTTTCAGATCTTCTGTTACAGTTTATCCAATCACATGGAAGATGTAAATGATTTAGCTGAAGGGGAGACTTATTCTTCAGTGATTTTTCAATCAAACTCATGACATAAAAAAACGTGGATTGTATATAGAAAAATAAGCTGCAGACAAAAACAGAACTATTAAAGATGACTGGAGAAAAAGGCATGCAGCTTTTTTTTCCCCCCTACATCAAATTCAAAACAAGTGTGTCGCATCCAAGTGATGTTGCATGACATGATACACATGATGATGAACAACTAACTACGATCTATGCAAGCCTCTGCAAACTGGGTCATGAGGTTATAACCCATGATTCACTCACACACGTATATCCTTTCCCTGCATTCCTGGACTTTTTTTCCTGGATGGAGTCACTGAATGAAATATTTTCAACGGTGATTTCTGACACCAGACATGTGTTGCTTTACATCCGTTTTTTTATTATTTACATCGCACTTCATTTCTCGACATTTACAGCCTACTGAAACCTAACACTGCATCTCATGTACAGAAGACTTCTTTTATTTTCTTTTTTTAAAATATCATAGGTATGCTGATATATTTACCATCGGACATTCTTTCCGTTAAAGTTAATGTGCCATTTCTAACTAAATACATAAACACTGCATACCAGGTATTCAGTTACAGATTGCAATTCTTGTGTGAGAATTCATGTATCGCCACACTGAATCCAAAATCGACAATTCAAAATTAATTTGAAAGTTATATATGTTTGCATTTGAAGTGGTAAAATGTTGCAGTTCCTCTATAATCCAATAGGCGGTGTGCTCTCAACCATTCACACAAAACAGCATTGTGTAGTGCTAAGTTTGTCTGATAAGTTTGTTTAGAATTGTAACGCAATCTGAAAAAATATTTAATTTAATCGGGATGTTAATAAAATCATGATACTTAGAGAATCGCAATACAAATGGAATCACCGCCTAGGTATCGTAATAATATCCTATCGGGAAATATTGTACCTATTTCAAAGTTTTTAAGAACTATAATTTTGCAAGAAATTTGCCTCGGTAAACGAAGCATTTTCGGCATACGAACGACCAAACCAAGCCCAATTGAATGACGGCTAAGTTGCACGTAAGTCTGGGAGCTGATCAAAACTCATTTTGAGTTTATATATATTTTGTGAGGTTTTTTTTGCATTTTGTGCAACAGTTAGTAAAGATATAGCACCACGGGTCCTAAAAATGTTAGCAAGGACGATAGCAAAAAGAAAACATAGCCACTTTCACTTTTGTTTTTTAAAGAAGCCGGTGCCAAGATGAATCATAAATTAAGGTTAAGTGAAATTTAATGTCTATTTATTTCATATTTTACATCATTTACATGTCTGTTCTAAATGTTTTGAGTGCTCTAACAGTATATGCAAATATATGATTATAGTGTTGGAAACTGGTAATATTGGTTATATTTTTGGGTGGCTGGAACGGATTATCTGCATTTACATTATTTCCTATGGGACAATGTGTTTCGCAATACGAGATTTCGTCTTAAGAACTCACCTGCAGAACTGAATAATTTTTTATGCCGAGGTTTTACTGTATTTATCTAAAGTGAAGTAGAAAAAAAACAACAGATTTATTCCTAATATCTTAAACATCAGCTAGCATCGTACCATATGAATTAGCTAACGCCTAGTCGCTAGCTTCTACAATCCAAACTGCATCTACACACATTAACAGCTTGTTATAGCATGTATTAGCTCTGATAGCATTTACGTTTATTGGAAATTTAAAATGGTAAAATATATGTTGTGATGTTGTGTGTCTGAAATTTCAGTGAGGAGAAATTAGAGTTTTTATTTAAAGTATGAGGTGAATAGTGTTAATCAAGAAACAAGTCTGAAAAACAATCTCTGTGGGGGAGACAGAGAGAGGTTTGCTCAGCAGAGTTAGCATGCTAACAAATGGAAACTTCAAGCTAAATGATGTCTCTCTGAGGTAAATGTTTTTATTCAGTGATTGTGAAAGGGTGCTGAGGTGGAAATAAACATTACAAATATACTAGAGGTTGACACTCCACCCTTATTTTTCTCCCTTTTATCCCTGATATGCTTAAGTAAGCTAAAAACTGGGGGTTGCTTCGAGTTCAGCTTATCTTTAAGGATGACTAACACCAGTCATGACTAACTGAGCTGCCATTTTAAAGCAAGTCTTCGTCAGGAAGTCATCGAGCTGCCCTTCACACCAGAGAGAGAGAGAGCGCGAGAGAGAGAGAGAGAGAGAGAGAGAGAGAGAGAGAGAGAGAGAGGCTCATACAGCTGTTTTTAAATAATAGGGGATGTTAGTGGAGCTGAACGGCGGGGAAAACGGTGCTGTAGGACCAGAGGACTGACCAGGAGAGAAACCCTCACGAGGCGAATCACCGCTCAATTTAGAGCAGGGCACGACGGGTCACGCTGCCTCAATTAAGACTCTGAGCTAAGACGCCAAAAACAGGACATCCTCCCAAGTATAGCTACTGAGTTCACATACCATAGTTACAAAAAAAAAAAAAAACATGCAGTTATGTACGTTATTCTGTATATATCACACTAATTGCTGAATAATGCAATAGTTTTTTCTTCATTAGCAGTGTTAGTGTTTGTGTCTTTCTGCTCCTGTGAAATCATTAAAAAAAAAAAAAAAAACATGGTGATCATTAGGACATTCTGTGGTACTGTAATAATAAGAGTTAGAAACCGTCATGGTAAGCAATATTAAGGGATATTATTTAATCTAATGCAAATAAAGCAGCTGCAAATGCACAATTCCATTATTAATTCATACCAATCTCATTAGCGGCTACAATAAAAACCGACAAACAAGATATTTTACTCGTATTTGTTAAGATGATCATTCTTAATTACTAAGCATTACATGCACACACACTCCTCCCAGCTGGACCAGTGAGAGGTAAAAAAAAAAAAAAAACAAGGAAAGAAAAAAGACAGCCACCTACAATGACAAAAAAGAAGGAAAACTAAGAGGAAAAAAAAAAACAGAAAAATCGGCCAGCTCCCGAGACACCACGAACAACTTACAGAGGCGAGTGTCATGAGAAGTGACAGCTCTGCTAATGGGATTTTTTATGGCTCTCTGACAGTTTTCTTAATGACAATGACATTTTTTCTGTAATATCAAATAATATTGATGGACGTTGTTATTACATGCTTATAACCATGCATAGGAATTGTACAGCATGTGAAGCACTAAACGTGCTAAACTCTGAATGAATCTGAATCACTTAGTTTGATGTTAATCCCTTTAAAGCTCAGATTGTTATCCGGCTATTCATCATACTGGCTATAGCACACTACTGTGTTGATTATTTAAATTAATCAATGACAGGTATTGAATTATAAAAATAGCTAAAATATATATATATATACAAGACAAAGCATCAATTTCCCATGATAGATAGATAGATAGATAGATAGATAGATAGATAGATTTTGTATATTTAAAAAATAGTTTTTTAAAGTGATTCTCTAATTATCATCTTTTTGCCTGTTATGGTTTTCTATACAAAAGACTTTCCAAATAAAGGAAAACTTAGCGACTCTTATAATACACTAACATTGGAGACTCCTTCCATCCTTCCATGTGGCTTATGAAGAATAAAGACTTTTTTCATTGTTACTATTTATTACTACGGAAATAATAATGTATTCAAGTAAACACATTAAAATTAACCTGAGACATGACGTTTAAACAGTATTAACAATTATTGCACAGACTAACTTAAACAAGCTGGGAATAATCTCTGTCAATTTTCCACTCCAAAAAAAAAAAAAAGAAAAAACGAGTGAAAATATCATGAATGTGGTCAAAGAAATATATATTGTCTTAATATGAGATTATAAGGTGAATATTATACAAACTGAATATAAGATTATTAAATCTATAGACCTGGATATAATGTACCTAGACAAACAAAACAGACATATTTTATTATTTTTAAGTATACATTTCTTGTTTGTCTATTACCAGGTAAATTTGTTAATTTTAAGCATTTATTTCTAAAAAGAAGCAAAATAATCTGCCAACAGAACAAAACATGTATACTCAGAATAGGCAATAGGTTATAACCAATGTATATAAGGTATATTTTATCTTATTTGGTTATTTTATCTTATATTAAGAAATAGTAGGAGATTCAATGTAGAAAAGATAATTGTAGAATTTTTTTTATTTGATTCGGATCCTAAACTTTATGTAAAAAAAGAAAAGAAAAAAAAAAGCTCCAATAACAAATATTTAAAATTAAACATGGAAGAGAATCGATGTTAAGTGACAGCTGTGAATTTCTAAACTGTACACTCAACTGTCCCAAGTACAAAAAGAGACATTTTAGCTTGAAGACCTTAAAATTAAGCTACCTAAAAAAGTACCTTCAGGCAATATACAAATATCTCAATAAAATCTAAAGCTCATATGACTTCACAAGTATTCACCTGTGATTCTTTTTCATATGATTCATTCCTTTTTACACGTGCTTCTCAAGAAAAAAAATGTTGATTTATTCCACATGATTTTCTCCTATGATTCATTATTTGCACGTTATTTTCTCACATGATTCGTTTGTTTTTTTCCATGTGACTCTCAAGATTTCTTTCTTTTTTTTTTGCTTGTGATTTTCCAGCGATTCCTTTTTTATTAGTTGTTTTCAGATTTATTTTCATCTGATTCTCACGTGATTCATTTTGTGCTTTTTTTCCCACTTCACTTGTTTTCATGTTATTAGATTTTTTTCAACTGATTCTCATGTGATTTATTTATGTTCCTATCAGGTTTTCTTTTCACCCCCTTTATTTTATGACTTTTCTCCCATGATTGACGAATAATTTTGGAACATGGGAAGGTAATCACGTATCATTACATATTATCCACACGATGTCACATTTGTTTATGTCACTTGCATTTACATACAGTAGTTCTCACATAATTACCTATGAAACATGTCTGATGTGAGACGTTAAAGAACATTTTGATGCAACGACACACATGGATGCTGGATATACTCTAACACGACAACATTGTACAATCCGTACCAGGTTCCTAAATTCTGACCTTTCCTGTTTAACTCCGAATGTGTTTAGCTTTTGTCTCTGTGCTTGGTACAGAGACTGTATAGAAGAGGCGTATACACTATATTACAGGTGGATATGACACCGGAGTGATTCCATGGCACCCGAGATACAGGAGATAAATGGTGCAGAAAATATATTTATGTATGCAGGATTCACTGCCAGTAAAATCCGAGCGGTCGTTCGGAGATGCATTGGTGGACGGACGCATACTGGTGTCCGGTGATTACACGCCACAGCTGCGTTTCAGTAAGAAACCGAAAAGAGAGATAGAGAGAGAGAGAGAGAGAGAGAGGAGAAAGAGAAAGAGCAACGTGGCAGGCGTCACACATTCCACAGCGACACTGAAGATCCAACTTGGCGACAAAGCACCGGGAAAAAAAAATGGAATGACAGGAAGTATGTAGGTATGAGCTACACAGAAAGGCAGGACTGGGTAAATGTCAGACGCCGAGGTTGAAGTGTTTGCATACAAGCGGATGATGTATGGCCTCCGTCTGTGCCATTTATTCCCTCAAGCAATAACGCTATCGCCTCTGTCTCACACGCTATATTGAAATGGATGGGGGGGGGGGGGGGGAATGGCTTTTGGAATTTCACTGGGATCCACATGTGCAGCCTGGGACGCTCGGGGTCACGTTTCACAAAGAACGAAACTCTCTCTGCGCAGAGATGTGCTTCGATACATGCTGTCTGGGTCGGGGGTTCTCAAACTTTTTGTTAACGTTCTATGGTCATTATTTATATGGATACAAAAAAAGAATCATTACTTTTATATCCCTCCATTTGAAATGAACCCATTGAGCAGTTTAATCATATATATATGATAATTGTGTGCTGTGATTCTGACCCCTGGTGGACAATCCCCCCCCCTCCCCCATCCTCCACCATCACCATAAGAACCAGTAGTCTAATCCACATGAGCTTTAACCTGACTGAAATCTGAAATCAATGCAACTTTTAAAGAACCAGTAAAAATCTCCAATCTAGTTTCCAACACATTCCCTGGCACACACACACACACACACATGCGAACATCTCTTCGCCTCAAGTTGGACATAAAAACACAGCCCCAGATCAAGTAATTAAAACAATCAACAAATTAAAAACACAACCCGCACCACCCTGATACATTTGACTTTATCTCAAATCTCGAATCGAGCGTCTATCCCTAAACGTCGCCTCGAACGTAAAGCCCGGACGAGACCCCTGCTTCGCCCCGGCGTGTGCCTGCTGTCCGTCAACACCTTTCGTGGAACAACGGAGTGATGCCATGGTGGTTGTGTTCTCCTCTCCCTCGAGGTGTTGATTTTTAAAATGGTGGCTAGAAGAACACACTGCAGACCGTGTAATCTTGCTTTCAGATGATGAGTTCTGAGAAACAGCTGGGGGGGGTTTTAGGGGGGGTGGATAAATAAATAAATAAATAAATAAATAAATAAATAAGGTGGGGAGAGCGGGCAGATCACAAGCTGGGAATGTGAAATCGCGGACAATTATTTGCTGAGCGAAATACAAAGCCTGCCAGATGAACTGGAGCTTAGCCATGAATACCAGTGGCTACCCTCAAAGGCTACAGGGGGGAAAAAGTCTGCATTCGATTTACTTTACCGCCTGTGCGTGCATGTGTGCGTGCACGTGTGTGTGCGCGCATGTGTGTGTGTGTGTGTGTGTGTGTGTGTGTGTGCATGTGTAAGAATAAAGAAAGGTCTCTCCACTCTTGTTTGCAAACGTGAAGTCCCTAAAGCCGGTGTTTGCATCTAGATAAGTTTGAAAAGAATCAACGAAAGAAAGAAGAGAAGACAGAACGGACAGGCATGAGACGTGCGTCTGTCTGTCAGCATGCAGCACAACACCGCAAACATATCTCATCACTCTGTTAACCTGAATAAACGCTCAGAACGCCCTCCTCTCTATCCGAGCTTGACCCAAAGCCGCTCACACACACACACTCTCACACACACTCACTCTCACACACACTCTCTCACACGATTCCATTTTATTTCCCCTTCTCGAATGATGCATCCTCACAAAAACAAACTCTACATCAGATTCCAGCACAGCTTTCCTGACTCCTCACACCCCTGACCCGGCTCGTCATCTCATCACTACGAAGTGCGTGTCAGAGCAGGAAATAACCAAACTCTGTCTTGGCGATCCGGGAAGCACGGGTTCTGCTTTGTCTATCAGAGAGGAGGAGGGGGGGGGGAAGAAAGAAAGAAAGAAAAAAAGAAAATGCATCCTCTTGCTCTTTCAAAAAAAAAGAAGAAGAAAAAGAAGAAGAAAAAGTCATGTGACATGACCATCTAAAAATCAAGGATGATTTATGGGTTAGACTTTAAGCCTCAGCAAATTGTGAGAATCAACAAAAGTTTGAGTCTGACATGTTGTCCAACTCCTCTGCTGACTGTTTCTCCAGGATGCACATGCTGAATGGATTAAATATCAGTAAAGAGTGTTAGAAATGATCCAGAATTCCTTTACACACACACAGAGAGAGAGAGAGAGAGAGAGAGAGAGAGAGAGAGAGATTAAAACATTTTTTTTTTTTTGCCCCAGTAGCAGGAAAGAATTGTAATCACAACCAAAAGTTACAAAGTCCTACAGGCACTTTGGAGTATTGGAGTATTATTGGTGTAAAAAATGATGCAACACGCACAGCCTTTACGCAACGCGCGTCGCCTCGGACCTGAAAGCACCAGAAGCGCGTCTGTGCGTTACACCGCATGCATTCATTCAGGTGCAGGAGAGAGAGCAGAGGCGAGGCAGGGGTAAGGCAGGGGTAAGGCGAGGCAGGGCTGCTACTGTAATGCTGCTGAAATGCGCTCGGGTGTCCGCGGAGGAACAGCGGCACACTTACCTCGGAGCGATCTTGGCTTGGCTTGCTTGCGGCGCGACATCCTACAGAGAAGAGGCTGCTGATCGGTGGAGGGGTTTTAGCGCAAGAACATCGCAGAGAGACCGGGCTCGCAGAGGAAACAACGCGCTCTGATGGAAGGAAGGAAAGGAGGGAGGGAGGGATGAAGGGATGGATAGATGGATGGATGGATGGATGGATGGGGTCTCAACACTTGTTTTTGGCTTAGGTTTGCTTTTATCAGCGAGAAAATCCGCTCTAGTGCGAGGCGGGGGAAAGTGCGGGCGCGGAGGATCCGTCGTGCGCGTCCATGTCCTGCGCGAAAACGCGTCGATTCCCGACAATAAAGTGATGATGTGTGATTGACGCGCGGAGTTGGAGCTTTACGCGTGGATTCTTGGCACGAAGCGCAAAAAAAATTGAAGAATGAAAGAAAGAAAGAAAGAAACGCGTGCTGAAAATGTTAAAAAAAAAAAAAAAAAAAAAAAAAACTATTTAAAAAATCAAAAATGAAAAAATTATAATCAAAAATTGTAATAATAACAATAAAGACAAACACTTCTTCCTTCTTCTTTCCTCCTTTTACATTCATCCAAGTGTTAAAAACTGTTTTCTGTTTTTTTTTTTTATCTATTTATAATCTGTATAGCTACGAACAGAAAAAAAAAAATAATAAAAAAAACTCTTGATTGCTTTTTCCTTTTTAAGAAAAAAAAAAAAAGCAGACGCAAAAAGAAAAAAAAAAAGACCCAGGCAGACTGATAAAGAGAGATTATAGAGAGAGAGAGAGGGAGAGAGAGGGAGATGAGAGAGAGAGGGAGAGAGGAAGAAGACTGCGCGCTCGCTCGTCACCAACCTGCGAGGTGTCGGACTGCGCCGCCGCTCCGGTAGTCCGGTACATCATAATGGAAAATGGAAGCGAGGCCCCCAAAGCCATGAGGACGGCTCCAGAGGGGGCCCGAGCCCACAGGGACGCGCGCGCTGCGTAATCACGGAGGAAATCATTGTCGGCCTGCCTGCCTGCCTGCGCTCGCGCACACACTCACACTCACACACACACACATACACACGCGTTACACTATACTACACACACACACACACACACACACACACACACACACACACACACACACACACACGCGGGTTGCCAGCTTGACGTTTTAACATCAAAATCCCTCAAAATTTATCTCCAATCAATTATTATTATTATTATTATTATTAAGAATTACTAATGAAAATTATTATTATTATTATTATTAAGAATTACTAATGAAAATTATTATTATTATTATTATTATTATAAAACTACACTTATCAATGTAATAATATTTATGATTAAGAATGATTAATTAAAGAATACTATTATTATTATTGGCGGTATTGGCTGTGGTAGCTCAGTGTGCTAATGTCGGTGGTTTGAGCTCCGCCTCCACCATGTTGCCTCTGTTGGGCCCTTGAGCAAGGCCCTTAACTCTACCGGCTCCGGAGGTGCCGTATAATGGCTGACCCGGCCTTCTGACCCCCGGCCTACTAACAAAAAGCTGCGATATGTGAAGACTAAAGACTTTCAAGGTGCAGTAATGAAAGTGTGAAGAATAAAGGCTGAACTTATTAGTAGTAGTAGTTTTAGTAGTTATTATTATTATATTATTATTATTATTATTATTATTATTATTAAATTGCAATTATCAATATTATAATACTATTTATTATTCATTCATTCATTCATCTTCTATACCGCTTTATCCTTGATCAGGGTCGCGGGGGGCCTGGAGCCTATCCCAGGAGACTTTCGGGCACAAGGCGGGGTACACCCTGGACAGGATGCCAATCCATCGCAAGGCACACACACACACATACTATTTATTATAATTATTATTATTATAAAATAAAAAATATTAATATTATAATACTATTTATAATAATAATAATAATAATTATTATTATTATTATACATTTACAATTATTATTATAATTATTATTACTACATGAGTGAACTTTACATTGTCTTTTTGTCAAGTTTTTTGATGGTTTTATTAATTTACCATGGTAATTTTGTCTTAGTTAGTTTTGTTAATTTATGTTGTTAGTTTATGTTGTGTGCACCACCTTGGTCCTGGAGGAACATTGGTTCGTTTCACTGTCCACTGAATTGTATATGGTTGAAATGACAATAAAAGCCTACTTGACTTGACTTAACTATTAGTAGTAGTATAAAAGTACAAGCATTTATATAATAATGTTATTATAAAATTTACTATTATTATTATTGTTGTTGTTGTTATTATTATAATTATCTGTGGTGGTGGTGGTTTAGTGTGTTAAGGAGTTACTGATCGGAAGGTCAGCATTTCTGCAGGTTGTTGCTGTTGGGCCCTTGAGCAAGGCCCTTAAACCTGTAAAAGGTTGCCGTAAAATGACTGACCCTGCGCTCTGACCCCGGCCTACTAACAAAGCTAGTTTATGGGAAGAGTAAAGAATGTCACTGTATATGTGATGAATAAAGGCTGAACCTATTATTATTATTATTATTATTATTATTATTATTATAAGTCTTTATTTTGGTTTTAAAGTTTCAGTGTGCATTACATATGTTTTTTATTTATGGTCAAGAAATAATAAATGGTGAATATAAAATAACAAAAATTTAAAAAAGCTAAATAAGCAGTGACATAAAGCTTAAACATAAAGCAAATAAACATAGAGCAAATAATAAAATCGTTACAATCATGACTAATAAATTTTTAAGTATCATAAATCATTTTAATTTAGATTGTTCGTATTCATTATTAATTAAGAAACATTATTACACTGTCTACACATTTACTTGCTCTGTTAATTATATTTAATGCATGCCGTTTGTAAGTGTACAGTTCTGACCCATTTACTGTGCCGCACAATTACACACATGTACAGAGAGAGAGAGAGAGAGAGAGAGAGAGAGAGAGAGAGAGAGATTTCCCAGCATGATAACTCTTTCAGATGGGAGGACAGTCTTGCTAAATTTACTCTTTTTTAATAGCATTATTAATTTAAAATAATTGAAAACTCATTCATGGTTTAGATCTGCTTCTCAGCCTGCCTTTTAAAGAGCCGGCCTGAAGACCATTTAGGGACTGTCCTGAGTTATAAAACACTGTATATTCTTTCATTCATCTTGAGTAAGCAGTTTATCTTAATCAGCTTCTTGATGGATCCAGAGCTTATTCCAGGAACCCAGGAATACACCGTGGATGAGACGCCGATCTGTTACAGCACACCCAGGATCTTAGCCAAATGCATCTTAGCCAACCAACCCTCTTTCATGTTTTTGGGTGGATGGAGGAAATGAACCAAAATGGTGATAACAAGGAGATAACATAAGAAACTCCATATAGACAGGAAGTATAACTCAGGAGCTGGTTTCCATGGTGATTTATAAGTGTGGTTAAATGATTAATTGGATGCATAATATCAGCACAATACTGTATATGTGTAGAAAATGCAAAAAAAAAAAAAAAAAAAAAAAAACATTATGGGGAAAAACCAATGATCTGGCAACCCTCTGCTGAGCTGTTTTCTCTCAGTCAGTCTGTAGCTTTCAGCAGATGGATTGGTCCCCCTTCTGGCAGGAAAAGCACTCCTTACAAGCAGTTTATTCTGAAAGACTTCATTGAAAAAAGCATGAAAATGAAATGATAGAGAAAATATGGAGTCATGTACATATATGATAATTCTTTTAATATTATGTGTTAATGATAAATGACTGTAAGAACAGGACATGTATTGTATATCTGCTGATCCTTGTTTATTAAATGCTCAGTTCAGCTTAGTGACGTAAATTTCACATCAATTTAATTTTGTCACATCTGAAAGTCATGAGATGTCCGATTATACCATGTAGATCCTCTGAACACAAACCTGGGATTAAAGAAAACGACTAAATTGTGCGTCACTTCATATCTCAATCACCCTCTTATGGGTGGATTTTGGTTGATAATCATCACAACGTTTTAATCAAAAAGAATTCCCCATGGATTAGTTTGGTTACAATGGTATGTGATCTCAAACCGCTGGCCTAAACTCCCCATCATCTCACAACTACATGAACCGGAAACAGCTACCTAGCAACTACCGAGACATCTGCTCTAGCAGTATTTTAGTACCAGATTGACACTACATGACCGCACACTCACTGAGAATTCAATTCCTGCACACCCCTCCAGCACACACTTTTTCTCCTGTGAAATTCTAGCCGGTGTCAGGCAGCGGTTTCAGAAAGTTCTAATGAAGTGCGGCTGTGACGGGAGGCCGGTGGAGGTCTATCCCTTCAGGTTTTGGTCTTTTCTTAGCAGAGCACAAGCTCCTCTCACCTGTCCAGGCTTTACACCCCACCTATGTGAAAATGAGGCCCAGGAAGGACCTCCTGTGGAGGGGCTCACACTCTTAGCTCTCACCCCTGAGGGCCGTCAGATCACTCTGTCCTCACCCTTACCTCAGAGCTTATTACAGTATGCCTGCAGGCGAACTTAGGATGCAGAGAGTCACAGAGTGTCCTCTTCTTTCAAGCTATGAGTGAGTGAGGTGTGCAATTAAAAATCCACAAGTAAATGTTTGTTATATCCGATTTGGAAATAAGCTTTAATGTATTGTTATAACTTGGAATTGCAACACAAGCACATGATGCACACTATATAGACAAAAGGTGTTTCAATCAGGCCCCTTATCCCCAGTGGAGGACAATCTTAATTCTTCAACATACCAAGACATCCTGGACAATACTATGCTTCCAACTTTGTGGCAACAGTTTGTGGAAGGCCCTTTTCTATTCCAACATGACCGTGCCCCAGTGCACAAATAAGGACTATAAAGACATGGTTTGATGAGTTCAGTGTGGAAGAACTTGACTGGCCCTAACACAGAGCCCTGACCTCAACCCCATCGAGCACTATTGGGATGAACTGGGATGGAGATTCTCGTTCTCGCCAGGCCTTCTAGTCCAACATCAGTGCCTGACCTCATAAATACTCTACAGAATGAATGGACACGAATTCCCACAGAAACACTCCAAAATCAGTTCCACTCTCTAATTGTTCACAGGAACGACTGCAGCGGGCTTCGAGCCACCTCAGCCGGGATGATAATTCATGGTCTTCTTTAAAACGTTTGCATAGTTCAAATGTTCTACTGAGGCTAAGAGTGTTGTCTAAATGTTGGACACCTTCATTCATGAGAAAGTTCATCACGAGTCCCGGTTTGACTTGAACACACCTGGTATACAGGATTAACCCTGTTTTACTTGGAGATTCTATCTTAGTAAGATTCTACAAAAAGATTTAAACAACAAAATAATATTCTCAGCATGATTACTATTTACGCTTTTGTCCTTTATAGACAGTTATTATCATGTTTTATTTTATTTTATTTATTTTTTTGGTCATTGATATGTCATGTGCAGTTTCCATTCATTCTGTAGATCTAGCATTCTCTCTTCATTTTCAGTAAAACTAATGAACAGTCTAGTAAAATCTGGAAAATGTGCTTTCTAGTAAATTTTATATAAATAGCACTTTTTCCTGCAGTTGTTGTACATTTATACTGTAGAACTCACATTTTTAGCATTTATACCAAATAAGAGCATGCTTTCTTGTTTTGCTTTTTTTTTTTTTTTTAATAGAAATGATATATAATTCCATTATATTTTGTCAACTGTCAGCTTAGTTTACTTCAATACTTTTTTTTTTTTTAATGTGTTGGAAATTACCACTTCATATTGCCTTCAGGGCATTTCTTTATAAAAGACAGCTTATCTGGGATGTTATGACCTACATTGTTGTCAGGGTTTTTTACTTTATTGAATATCATTTCACACCTATTTTCATAAGACCCTTAAAACTTGACAGCCGCTCTCGCACCTCGGAATGAATTCCCCACCCGCCGGGTGACAAAAGAAAAGAGAAGGGAGGAATATCAAATATGAAAAAAAAAAAAAAAAAAAACAGTAAAGATTGACGTGATTTGGTTTATTGCAGCATTCAAAGTGTTCGCGGGATGTAAACATCTATTTGTAGGTCTGCCGTGCTCTGTCGGGAGGTCTCGCTTGTCTTCTACTTCAGTGTGAGCCGAGCCTCTGCTCCCAGCATGCTGTCAAGCGGTTTTTCCCCCAAATCCGAGGCACCTCAGTTTATACGCCTGTGTGCCCGTGTGCCCCGGGCCTCAGTGGCAGCCTGCAACAACACGCAAACAAACAAACGGCGCTCCCTGACTCCTTATGGGCTTTTTGTATCTTTCATTAGCTGCGGAATGAAGAATCTGTGGATGAATTTTACAAAGCGAGGAGAGGTTTCCACTCATGCAAATGTTCCAGAGCCCTGAAGTGGTGTAATTGCTTGATGTCTTGCCCTTTTTCACTGCTTGTTAAGATGCACTATACTTAGCCCCCTAAGGACGTGCGCACAAAAAGTCAGTTTGTCACATTTTTAATCAAATGTATAATGAGTGGATGGTGTCACTTTTAGATACTTTTTCTCCGAGCATTAGTTAACAGTTAGGTCCATTCATTAAATAAAATCCATTGATTAATTGATTAGTAATCAAGGTATTAGTGTTGAGCAGGACATTACAGTACATCCAAAGGTATTCTATCATAGCAAGCAAAAACGGATGAAGACCCGACAAGACCTCGGAGTGTACGTTGCAATTTCTACTGAATGTTTCTCTTTATTCATAGCTTATATATAACTCAATCGTTTCTTTAACCAGGAAGAAGTTTGGCGAAAGAATTATATATATATAGACAATGAAGTTGGGACAAATGTCATGTCCTCATATGAGGACATTCAGGTCTCAAGAAGATATCAACACTTACTGTAAAGCCCCAGCTTTGCTTCACGTGTCTCCATTTTAAAAGGGTCAATTTATAGACCACATCAAGCAAAGAAAACGAATGAGATTTAAAATGACTCGAACTAGGTTAGGAACTGTCCAGCTTATGGAAGGACAATGCTGTGGAAAAAATGTGGACAAATGAACAACATGGCTGGAGATCACCTAAACGCTTGGTGATGCTGCATCAGAAAAAAAATAGACAGTAGAAACCACATCTAATAATGAAAGTAAGAGCATTACTACACACGTGATGTGACGAGATGTGACAAGGACAGGAATGAGAATAAACAGCTTTGTGTCCATAAGAAAACCACCTGGTCGATGCACCCATCATGCAGAGTGTCCACTGTACAAGTCTCTGGAGAGACAGTGTTATGATCTGAGGTTTCTTCAGTTGCTCAGGTCTAGACTCAACAACGTTACATGGCATTAAAATGAAGTCAGCTGACGACCTGAATGTACTGAATGACCAGATTATCACATCTATGGAGTTTTTCTTCCCTGGTACTGAAATGGTACTGAAAATATTCCAGGACTCATTTTCACACACAAACCTGGACGGGTAACGTACCACTCTGGGTATTTCTTCTATAACTCAGTGAAGCTGTTACTCCCAAATAGTTCACCTTAAAATATTTAAAACCTGTAAATAATTTTGAACTTGTCAGCAGAAATATCTGATAATATGCCATATTCACACCAGCTGTACTTGCGCCGCTTCAACCTTTCCTCAGGTCAAAGCATGAAAAAAAAATTCTAGTGCATGATTTTTCACCCTCAGTTTTACTGTAGAATATTGTTTTCTTTTGCATATCTCACCAAAACCTTACTAATGGCTACTAATCCAGAATTCTGCTGCTATCACATTCCCATATTCATTCAAACTGTATATGACATCTAGACTGTATTTCTCACTCATCATCTATACCGCTTTATCCTATATACAGAGTCACGGTGCCTTGGAGCCTATCTCTGGAGATTTACGGCATGGCACGAGGTGCGGTACAATGGATAGGGGGCCAATAAATCACAGGGAACAATTTGGGAACACCAATTAACCTAATCGACATGTATTTGGATGGTTGGAGAAAACCGGAATACCCGGAGGAAACCCACTAAGCACAGGGTGAACCCAGACCCAGAGGTGGGAATCGAACCAGGACGGTGCAAAGCGACAATGCTAACCACTACGCCACCTAGCTGCCCCATTTAGACTTTATCTCCTATTTAAAAAAACAACCTGCTTATATTAACTGGTACACATCCATTGATGGTCTCCAAGACTAGATTTTTATCTTCTACACAAAATCTTCAGCTTTTTGATTCTACACTTTTACATCCGTCTGTCTTCAGTTGGAAAGCACGCTGAATGTGAGAAAGCATTACTCCAGTTACCTAGGATGAGGTCAAATTACACTCCTTAGGATAAAGGGATCATTTCCCGTATCTATGATTATACACATTTTGAACCGTGGAGCATCTCCCATACAAGTGCTTGTGTATGATATCATTTTAGAATGAGTGCATTAATATAACCCGAGAAATCACCTTCTCATCCGTCCAACCAAAATCGCACTCTGTACATGTACCGCAATGCTCGTCTTAACATTGCGTCTTTAAACAGATGTTATACTGTATGGTTTGGACTTTTTAACACGATGCTTCTTCAGAAACACTACACCGTCAGTTCGGAAAAAGTGCATAAATATGTTTAATTTGCATTGAAAACTACGTCTCTCATCAATACAGACTATTTCACGGTTCAAATGCCACTGAGATATCATGAAGTCAGATTCATTTTACTTGACAGATGTGTTTTTCCTCTCTAAGCCATGTTCTCATGTCCATCCAAAATAAACTTGTTTCTCTCCAGAATAATGATAGCTGAAGGCCCACTACTGGGGCTCTCAAACCTAACCCTGACTTGCTCCCTCAACTGCGCAAAAAAAAAATAAAAAGCACATTTCCTACTGCCTGCCAATTACACACATTCGATCTGCGATGCAAACGCACAGACACAGAAAAAAAAACACACACACTTGCACACTCTTGGCTCATTAAAACTCATACTCATCTGCTAGAACTTTTGAGATGGATACGTCTCGGAGGAGAAGGGCTTCTGCACACATCTGCGGGAACTGCTGAACACTTTTTCCCCCCCCCTCCCCTTCCTTTCTCTCTTGCGCTTGTAATTATGGAGCCTGCATGGAAGTGCGACCCTGAGAATAAGGCCTCCTCCTGAGGGAAGTCCCATGGCAACATCAGCCCCTCTGTCTGTACCTCTCTCCGCTCCGATGCCACCCACAGCGGGCACCAAGGGGTCGACGCCGTGCCCCCATCACCTCCGTGCTCGGCTCGCGCCAGCCAAACTCCTGATGCTTCAGCGAGACAAAAACAGAGGGAAAATTCTTTTTTGAAAAAAAAAACAAACTATAAAGTCACTCAGGGGGTTGAGGAGAACTGAAGCGTACAGCCTAGACAAGTGGTAGGAATAAGCAGGGTTGTTTTTTTTTAAATGTATAATAAAGAAAGAACAGTTTGACTTTGTGTTGCTGTTTGGATTCGTATTACACACAAACGCTCTGCCACAACACGCACACTAGCTGTAAGGT
This sequence comes from Clariallabes teugelsi, assembly GCA_030014215.1. Classification (NCBI taxonomy): domain Eukaryota; kingdom Metazoa; phylum Chordata; class Actinopteri; order Siluriformes; family Clariidae; genus Clariallabes; species Clariallabes teugelsi. The sequence continues at coordinate 7,688,811 of JAQMYG010000001.1, read as the reverse complement.
GTTATGATAAAAATGATGCCAGATGATTTAGATTTACATTCAGCTCACAGTCAGAGCAAAAACAAGGCCTGGGCTGGTTCTCGTCATATCCACAAGAACAATCTTACAGCACAGAGGGCCGCATTCAGCACAGAGGCGAGGATTTAATACCAAAATCATGCACAAGACGATTCAGATGTAAGTAGAAATGTCAGTTTATGTTAGAAGCGATATTACAATATGTTGGAGAAGAAGGACAAGCTGAGCAACGATTCTTAATTTTATCCAAAGCAGCTCGGTCTTCTCCAACATAACATCGATTTTATTCAACAAATAAACCTTGTGAATGTGAAAGTGTTGAAGAATATACTGTATATACATATACAGACTGGTTTTAATCAGTGCTTGATTTCCCGATTCCAAATAGTCCAATCTTTGTGCCATCAGACCAGATCATTTAGTTTTTCATGGTCCGAGCAGACTGACCGGTGCCTTTTAGTGAGGAATGGCTTCAGTCTGCTGCAGTGATAGTCATCCTTCTGTAAAAGCTCCCGTATCTTGGGGGACAAGGGAACTCCGGGTCTCGTTTATTGTGACCCTTGGGTTCTTGGTTACCTTTGTGGCCAAGGTCCTTCAGTCTGTTTGGGGCGGCCAGGTCTGTGAAGACTGTTGGCTGTTCCATTTGAGAATGATGGAGGCTACCATTCTCTTGGCGACTTTTAATACTTCGGAAAGTTTCTTGTATGTCTCCCTGGATTGCAGGTTTACGGATATTTCCCTCAACCTCATGGATTTGATTTGACATACACCTGTCATACTGTGACACCTCATGTAGACAGGGATGTGTCTTTCCTAAATAGGCACGGGTGGACTCCAATCAAGTTGTAGAAAACATCTCATGGACCATTGCCAGGAGTAGGACTCACCAAAGACCAATTGGAAGTGACATAACAAAGGGTCTGATACTTATTTTAAGGTGGAGAGAGCAGCAGCTGTCTGGCAAAATCCATCCTAAACAACATTTTGTCTCCTTAATAATTACTTCTAAGTCGTTCCATAATTGCCTCTAAACTGTCTGTGTTGTGTTTCGATCGTTCTTTACTGCTAGTAAACATCTTCGTTCAGCTTCCTTTAGCATGAAGACAGGTTCATGACTCACCTCACTGCTTTGTTCACGGCTAACAGGAGCTACAAAGCTAAGTAGCACTCCTGAACACAATACTGAATCCCAAATCCTCCTCTAACTCCTGGACACGGGCACCACTTGATGTGTGAAACGAGGGATTTTACATCCTAACAGAGTAGCTTTCCATTTTATACTATTTCCATTTACTTTGTTTTTGTTTCTATGGGTCTCTGAGGGCAAGTCAAAAATTATCTACACTCCGGTTATATTAATACTTCTGTTGGCCGCAGTGTTTTATTAGGACTTTCAATTCAAGGCTCCTGTTTCCCATGAAAGTGTTACATCAGTTCATATGTAACTGCGGTGCGAGCAAAAACGGATGCCCCACTTGTGATTTGCATGAAAGAAGAGCATTACTGAATCATTACTGGTGATGAAACACAGATTCATCACTACGAGCCTGAGAGGAAACGGCAGAGCATGGAACGAAAACATCCTCAATTGCCAACCGAGAAAAAGTTCAAACATCAACCATCAGCTGGAAAATAAATGCTAACAGTTTCCTGGGATTCTCAAGGGCCAGTATTGGTACATCATCAGGAAAAAGGTTCAACAGTCAACAGTGCTCGTTACAGTGAGACGCTTATTGAAGAGCCGAAGCGTAAACTTTGGAGAACCGATATCCAAGAGCATCGTGATCTCGCATGACGATGCACATCACACCGTCGACACTCGACGCTGAGGTGTTAAAGCATCCTCTCTATAGTCCTGATCTCGCTTCATCAGACTTTCACCTGTTTGGTTCCTTGAAAGCAGCCCTATGAAGACAAAGATTCACTCCTGATGAAGAAGTGAAGACAGCGGTGCATTTATGGCTCGCAGCTCAGCCTAAAACATTTTCTAATGAAGGAATACAAATGGTTGTTGACAGATGGACAAAGTTCATTGAAATGCAATGAGAGATTACTTTGAATAATTATGTATTTGTACATTACTTATATACTTAACAACTGGGCAGAACATGTTACTTCTATTTTCACATCTTACTTCTGTCAGCCTTCCAAAAGATATAGCATTACATTTTTGACACCTTATCCTAAAACAAAGTCTTAATTATAATTATTCAGTATTGAAACAGAATTTCAGTTTTATTAGAATATGCGATGGTTCTTTACCAAAGTGCCTACAGTATGAATGTATAAAACAACCATTTAGTTGCCTTTAGGCAGCAAAGAGAAGGCTATGTTTTGGTGACACCTCATTCGAGATGGATGTTCTCCACTTTAACGATGCACTGTAAATCATATTTCTTTAGCTTGCACAGCAAAATACAATCTTCATAATGATACTCTAAAATTGTTAACTAAGCTGCAGATTATTTTACAAGCTACTTTACAAATGCTGTGTCTGAGTTGCATGAAAGCTTTTAAAGCACTCGATGCTTGAGCAGGCGCTCAGTACTACTTAACGATTAGCGTTAGCACAGATGGCCCTATTGTTTTTCGATTAGCTCACATTTCTGAGGCTGGCAAATTTGCGTTAATGTTCAATGAGATAAACCCCCATTAATCACTGAATTCACTGAAAGAGAAATAACAACCAGGATTGTCAAGCATGGCTGCGCTGGAAGAAACAGTCCCATTGGATAATACCATTGGATAGACTTCCCTGATCACTCAATCGCTGTTTGTGATGATGCATTTGGAAATCTACAGTATACGACACCCTATACCACTGAAAGCTACACTTACCCATAATCCCTTTCTGTGTGTTTCTTGTTTTCTCTTTTAGTCCTGTCTCCACTCATGTCCTGTCTTTGTTTGTTATCTGACTGTGTTCACATGTACTATGTTGAGTTTTGATTTTTATATCATGTGTCAGTGTGTGTCACCTTACAGCCGAAACATGGAACTGGTGCTAAAAAGTGTCTTTTCAAATAGTATCATATAACACCATTTCTCATGATACTTAATGCTTCTTATCTCCTGATCCATGCTTCATTTCTTTGTAAATATGCATACACATTTATATTTTTATAATATAAAAATTTGCTAAATACAATTTCATGCCCTTTTATGTCCGTAGTGTCTGTAACTTTTTAAAATTTTAAATCTTTCAACGATCTTAACTGTCATTCAGATGAAACTTGGCCAATTTAGATTTCACATGAAAAGACATAAACCTGAAAAAGTGTATTATTATAAAATGCAAAACTGTTAAGATATTGCAACATGAATTTGACATGGTTACGGACACTACAGATATTTTTGCTTTTTAAGCAATATAAGCAGCAACCAATTTAAGCTTGTAGAAGCTTACACCACTTTTACTATCATTATTCATAAAGAAATATGAATAATTCAATTTAAATGATGATTGTATGAAGCAAGACAAATGGCCATTTTTGGGGTGCATATAAAATCATCTCTCCAAAACGGCTGAAATTTTTAGGGAAGCAAGATTGGCCACTTCCATGTTGCATAAACTTCAGAGGTACAGTAGCTTTTTTGGTCAAACACGTTTTCTGTATTATATGTACAGTATAACATAAAAAAATATATAATAAAATCAGCTCCAATACGTTGGTGTTGTTCCATGTTTCTTGCATTTGCTTGCCATATGTCACTCTTGATGACGGAGACACACTTGTCCTAAATAAAGCACATACTGCACAAATTTTGCACACTTGCATTTTGCACCTTTATCTCCATCACACAGCATGTTATACACAGTGTTGGAAATGAAAAAAACAACCTATACTCAAAGCAGCACACCCAACATTTTTTTGTTAATAAGAAAAATATCCACTAGAACCCTTTCACTTAAATCCGCTGAAGAAAACCATTGTCTGTGTCAGGCAGCGGGTAGCTATGGCCTTCATCAGGCATGACCTTCCAGCTGGATCTCCGCTTCTTCCATCTTTTTCTCCTCCTGCTCCGGTCCCACGCTGGGTCGTTAGCACAGCGGTGTCACCAGACGAAGGAGCCAGGGCCAGAGAGTGAGAGAGAGAGAGAGAGAGACATGGCGGGAGAGGCGTGGAGAGAGAGAGAGAGACAGAGGACTCCTGGCACAACACTGGCTGCTGTGTGGGTTGACATTCAGGGCTGGCTGATCTATGGGGCCGGGGAGAGTGTGTCCTTGCTCTGGGTCCTCGACAGAACAGGACAAACAGGGCTCCTGGCAGCGTCGTCTCCTCTCACTCTACTTGTCACTCCGTTCTATCATTGTACAGTCACGGGTAGTTCATCTATCGCCAGAATCAGATATAGTGCACAATGATGAGGTGCACAAAGTCTCAGGCATGGATAACGGAGCATTCTCCTTTGTAAAGTTCTCCCTCACATGGTCACATATCTCTAACTGCTGTATTTGTAATTTCCATTAAAAATGCTTTGCATTAAGTTTCCCCTAATTGACGTTAGTTAACATGGACAAACCACGATCCACAGCATTAATTCACGATAAATCACATTAACACAGGTTTATTATATAATAAATCAAACACGTCAAACAATTAACATATAAATTGACTTAATGTGCATACCGTCACTGAAAATGCAGGCTGTAATGAAGTCTTTGATGAGTGACATGAACAAAACCTTATTAAACGTATAAGTGATGACTGAAGTAACTACGGGAAAGTCTTCAGGAACGAAAGACAAACAATAGACGGTATTTTTTTGTTTTTGTCTCCTTAATCAAAAACAAACAAACAGAAAACAGCGTGATATAGAGTACTGTGCAAAAGTTTTGACCCCCACTCCCCTTGCAAAGTGCCTAAAGATACCATTTAAAAATGAATTGTTTATGTAACAACCTCTGCAGCAACCTCATTTCCCCTCCCGTCTGTTCCAAGCATTCAGCTTCACCAGTATACTAATCACTGGACTAAACATCTCTCATCATCTGCACCTGTTTCTCACTGGTTCATGCCTTAAACATTCCTCTGAAACTGCTCAGGTACAGGAAGTGGACTGAAAATGAGAGACAAAAAAAAAAAAGTCCTTCAGGAGGTCTGGAGAACGATTTCTCAAGATTATATTAAACAATACAAGAAAGGTTGTGTAGAAGCAAAATAATTAGAAGAATTAGGGTTTGGGTTAGGAAAAAGATTCTCAGTGTGACTATAAATTGATTTTTATTTTTTAAAGAGCTCTTTTCTTAATTAATATTGAATCATGAATTGAATTTAAAAAATGCAAATTCATCTGTTTAACTTTAAAATGTGATGTTATGAGAAAAAAAAAACAGGTACTCTGCTTCATCATGGCAATTATTATTATTATTATTATTATTATTATTATTATTATTATTATTATATCAACTTGTTGATCATTTTCTATATATCACTTGCTTCATCTGTTAAAAAAACTAACAGAATAAATTGTCAACAAAATGCATATTTATTAGCGATACAACTGTGTGTGTGTGTGTGTGTGTGTGTGTGTGTGTGTGTGTGTGTGTGAGGGGCATTATGCCAAATTGTACGAAGGCCCTGGTCCAGTGTCTGGCCCCATGCACATTACTCATCCACTCTCTCTCTCTCTCTCTCTCTCTCTCTGATTTCCCTGACAACCACAAACGAACCCCCTCCTCACCTCGCTGCCTCCTCATCCCTCTCTCCCTCTCTCACTCCCTCCCTTGTTCTCTCACTCTCTCCGGACCACAGAGACCGTGTTAATTAAAGGAAAAGGTTAATGCTCTGGGGGTCCGGAGATCCTGTATTCAGGGTGAACCCCTAGCATGTTGCAGCTGCCTGGAGCTCGCTCTCTGCAGACTTCCTGCTGCGTTCAGGACCGAAGCCTGTGTTTCATCACGCCTCTCCCGCACTTACAGCACCGAACTTATTCCACTTAATTAAACATGAGAAGTTCGCTTTACTCAGAGGAATGGAATAAACCCACAGCTGGGTTTGAAAGGCTCTACATTTAGTACCTAACACTTCTGATTTCACCAATGTAACACACACACACACACACACACACACATGCATACACACACAGTACATCACACTGTTCATTGTATTTCAGGTCAGCTTATAGGACTATATCATGATATCACTGTACAATTAATGTCAGTATAAAGAAAATAAATAATATACATCATATTATTCTTCAATTTTGCAGGACTGTAAAGAAGAGAAGGAACAATAATTAATGTAGTAGTAGTAGTAATAATAATAATAATAATAATAATAATAATAATAATAAATGAAATTGCTTCATGATTATTTTTTTATACACTGAAATAACTCAAATGTTTGTTTGAAAATAATTGAAATAAATACACTTCATTTATATGATATTTTAAGCATATTATATATATATCTATTATTTTTTTTAATGACCAAACATCATCATTTGGCTTATTTATTTATTTTTCTTTCTTTTTTTTTCTTTCTTTTTGTTTCTTTCTTTCTTTCTTTCTTTCTTTTTTTTTAGAAAGAGTTAATTAATTGATATTTGTTTGTGTGTTTGTTTATTTATACCTATTTTGAAACATATTTAATTTTTGGATGAAATAATCATAATTATAAAAAAAAAAAAACGTTTTATTAATAAAATGCTAAACAGTATATGTATACTCATGGGCAAAAGAAACATTACATTATATTAAAAAAAAAAACTATTCAACTATTATGAAAACCTGAAATGTAATTTATAATTCTGATTGCCTTGTTACATTACGAAACACAGGCAAAGTAAAAATACCGTCATGCTCAGTGGAGTGTTACTTTTATCACTAATAACGTAACTCCCATCTTCTAAAGGGACACCATACACGTGCACGCAATTTGCCATGTGATTATGTCACGCTGACATAATCACATGGATAGCAGAAGTAAGGAAAAGATTCTGATTGTGCATTTAGTTTTTACACCATCATGAGAGAGAGAGAGAGAGAGAGAGAGGGCCGTTGGAAAGCCTCAGCTTGGTGCAACATAAGCAGACGTCACCGGGCGGTTTGGAGTTGCCAGGAAAACCATTACCAGGATATCGACCAGATTCTGAACAACTGGTCCCACTGCTGATTGCCCTAAATCTTGAAGGCCAAGTGTGACAACGCCAAGACCGACAGACTAATTCGGTGGCGTCATTTGAGAAATTGTACAGAAAATGTTGCCACCACTGCTGCTTTTATTCCAGGGTTGAACATGTTGGAATTAGTTGGACTGTTCCGCTGTGGTTGGCTGTAGCTGGACTTGGAGATGAAAGAAGGCCGTATTGTGGGCCATTGTTGACTCTACATCATGGACATTTCACAATTGCACATTTCATTTCTTTCTCATTTCTTTTTCTTTACTTTCTTTTTGAATTACCAGTTTTCACTCTATTTTTCTATGTAGCATCATCTGCAATATTGTATTCATTCAGATAGGTTACAATTACTTAAATACATTTTGCATTTTCCCCCCTACATACTCCTACTGTATGTGTAACCTGCTACTGCTCTAACGCAATCATTTCTCTCAGGAGATCAATAAAGTCTGTCTGTCTATCTATCTATCTATCTATCTATCTATCTATCTATCTATCTATCTACTGTAACTATTTATTTTCAATGTCATCTGAATTTTTAATTTCTGGTGATTTCATGGATATTTTTGTATAAAATCAACTTTCTTATTCATTTGACAGAAATAGGTTTGTGATGTGCAACATTCTTTAATGTATACACTTCATTTATATGATATTTTAAGCATATTATATATTTTTTTAAATGACCAAACATCATCATTTGGCTTATTTATTTATTTTTCTTTCTTTTTTCTTTCTTTCTTTATTTTTTAGAAAGAGTTAATTAATTGATGTTTGTTTGTGTGTTTGTTTATTTATACCTATTTTGAAACATATTTACTTTTTGGATGAAATAACCATAATTTCATCCTTCATCATTATTTTTTTATGTATCAAAAATAAACAATTTCTGTATATATATTATAACAGATTATACATGCTATTAATATTAATAAAAATAGTGATTTTTGTGCTTGTTAAAGAAACTGGGTGCATATAAAATTAAATTTTCACTCATTTTAAAATAAAAAAAGTTTGTCCAGTGGGACAAACTGGATTTTTATTTATTTATTTATTTATTTATTATGTGTAAAGTATAAGTGATTTGTAAGTAATTTTTAATTTTTTTTATTTCCTAAACTTGACCTTTTGAATAGGTAAAGCAATGATAGTAAAAATAAATGAATAAATGTATTATATAATATATTTTTTATATTAAAAAAATTATATCTTTATAACAATTTCAAAATGTACTGCCTTAAATACTTTTTTCTTTCTTTCCTATTTTTAAAATAACTTTTAGCATTTGTTATTACATAAACCTTGTACATTTCTTTAGTTCTTACTTTATTTCACTTATTTTAACATATAAAACAAGCACAATGCTTAAGCGAGATAAAATAAAAGACTAAATTAGAGCACGGAGCTGCAGCTGTGGTGCGACATGTGGAGATCTGGATGAAACTGGAGCCTCTTTTCTGTGCTCCCTTTTAGCCGTGAGGAGACCCTCATTAGGAAAGCAGCTTGTTCACATCAGCACAGCTTACTGACGGAGCCCCGGCCACGGGCGGCCACTCAGGGTGGAGCGGAGAGGTGCAGGGGTTAGAGACACGCACCAGACGAAGGGAAAGATCTAAAATCAAAATCACGAGGGGGTTAAAGCAGGAGGCGCACAGAGGTGAGAGGTCGACTCTGATGTCTCAGACACTGCAAGCACAAAACTGTATAATCGCAAACAGCTTGAATTTCTTTCCTTTTGCATGATAATGGCTCAAGGTTTCAGTGCATAGTGGTTCTGTTAATATCTGCAGAATCCCAAGACATATACATGAAAACAAGGTCTCGGTTGGGTCGTGAATGAAGGCAGATTTATGTATTAATTCTGTGTGTGAGATTATGATTGAATATTAACTTTATTCTGGACATTCGTTGCTATTTTACTGATTGATTCATTGACTGACAGTAAGTTTCATTTCAATAGAACTGAACATCTGTAAAACATTTCTAGAGAGAAAATAATAAAAACTGGTTCAAATGAAAGGCAGTCTAAATTTGTGATCACTTTTTATTATTTAAATACATTTTCTAAATATATAGTATATTAAGATGAAATTTTGGGGGAAAAAGTTTTCTCTCAAAAGGTCACAGATAATTAATGTGACAAATAATAAAATAAAAAAAAGATAAAATTAGAATGTATTATTACTAAATTTGTAAAAGCACTTAAACTCGCAGTTAATTAGTTAAAGTTTAAATGTAGGAGAGAAAAAAAAAAACAGCACACAGGCATTAATAGTGAGCATGAACTAATGTGCTAAGCAGAAAAGAGGACAGCAAATAGTCATTAATTAGTGCTGCCTCTGTTCTGTGAGAAAGGAGCCGGGGTTCAATCTGAGCCTGGTGCTTAATTTCATACGGTGTTAATTACCAGTGCACCAAAACACCTTACTTTAAGTGTTACACTGGTTTTATAGCAGTGTGACAATGGTGTGGTGTGAAAGTGCAACGTGAACCTGATACACGTGTCCTGGATGGATAAGTGCTGTTGAGATGATGGTGCTTGATGATTAGAGTTCTCGCAGCTGTTGAGGGGCTTCCTGGAGGACTTTTCGTCTTTCATGTTCAGGCCAGTCCCTGTACCTGAGCAGGATTTTTTTTTTGAATGTTAGTTAAACCACACAGTGATCTGTAAATCATTGGACAGTTCCACTTCTCCACGAAGACAGTCCTGTCCTCGGCTGATGCAGACAGCTGTTCTCTGAGGACTTGTGACTTCAGTCGCTCGATAGTTCAGGACTGGAG
>JAQMYG010000001.1:7633119-7664505 GCA_030014215.1 Clariallabes teugelsi | reverse complement strand
TTTCATTGAAGAAGTCCATAAAGTCTTCACTTCTAAACTGTGATGGGATACTCTCTGCAGGCATCATAGGTTTTGTTGTGGATGCTCCCAGAAAATATTCCAGTTATCAACAAAGGGTAATCTCTTTTGTTGACACCAAGACTGTAACCATTCATTAAAGACAAATAATCTACTGAACCTCTCGATTCCTCGCTGAAATGTGGGAAGTGGTCCTCAACCAGGCTCCTGAAGTTCTTCTTTAGGATCTCCGTCTGCCTCAGTCTGGTGTCGTTCGTGCCAGGATGAAGGACCACAGCTCTAATGTTCTTCCTCAGGGCGTCCGTGCCGGATGATGGAGTCTCCAATGATCAGCGCGTGTACCGTCTCGCGAAGAGGAGCAAAGTGGTTTCGGGTCGAGATCTTGAAGACGGGTGGCGACGGAAGGGGAGAGGCCCTCGCCCGGGGCTTGGCGCACGTCTTCCGCTGCTGCTGTATCCAGGCTCTGTGTTATCCTTGTGTTATCCACTCTTCGTAAGAGGACGAAAAAGTTAGAACATTAAGCTGGAAAATTGGTCAGTCTGGCGGAGCTCAGAAAAAAGCAGCATCTCTGTTTTAGCGTGTGAGATTTCACTGATGCTGTTGCATTGGTTGGATAAATATTACATCCTGCAGCGACATGATCTATTCAGCGCATCACTGTGGTGGAAAAGATATATAAGAGATTTAGAGGTTGATGGACAGGAAGCAGACATGTGTCTTTTCATTGAGAACAGACTCAGGGCTCAGGAGCTGAAATTTTTACATCCAGGTGGGTTTGTGTAATATAATATAGAACAGAACCCAGGTATCGCTATGCATAAATTATACTGTAATCCTTCTGACATGATGTCGCATCCAACTGAATACAGTTCCTCTTGCATAAATGATTTTACATTTATTCACTAAGATTTAATTCATGTGGAAATAATTCCTCGTGCTCCCAGAACCACCTTTTCATTATTTGAGAAGGTGGTTCGGTAAAATTTCATAATATTTCATAATATATTTATAATATACCCGTGCCAGCAGGGAAGAAAAACGTGATAATCTGGTCATTCAGTACATTCAGGTCATCAGCTGACTTCATTTTATTGCCACATAACATTGCTGAGTCTAGACCTGAGCAACTGAAGCAACACCAGATCATAACACTGTCTCCAGAGGCTTGTACAGTGGACACTAAGCATGGTGGGTGCATCGCTTCATGCACTTCCCTTCTTACCCTGGCACGCCCATCACACTCTGGAATAGGGTCAATCTGATCTCATCAGATCACATGACTTTTTCCGTTGCTCTCAAGCCCAAGTCCTTTTTTTCTGATTAATCTCACTAACAAGTGGTTTTCTTATGGCCACACAGCTGTTTAATCCCCTTTCCTTTTCAAAATTTGATAATACATTGAAGTGTTATTAACCCAATTTCAAATCCATACAATTTTTTTTTTTTTTTTTTTTTGCTTGATGCAGCCCACAAATTTGACCCTTTTGAAATGGCGACTTTTATTTTGGCCAGGCAACGTATATACTGTACCAGCACATGGTACATACAAGTCTACGAGCCTAATATTGATAATAAATCTATAAAAATATTTCTTTCACCTTCATTTTTAGATTTATACACAATATCACCCCGTGATATCATCCCTTCCATTCTGTTGTTCGACCTTGAGCTAGTGCGATGCTCTCGGACTCTTTCTAGAACAGTCCTTGCTGTTTCCCATGATCCACTGGGAGTAGCGAGGGCTGTGGCATGGCGGCACTGCGCGGGGCTGGCAGCCGATCAAAAGCAAACACGCTTCCTGTGCTCATTCTAATTATAACTGCACACACACACACACACACACACAGACACACACACAACTATAAACACAAATAGTTAGTAAGTGATAGCTAGCACTCGTGGCCTGGAGGAATGCCTAGCAGACAGCATGCTAATCAGGCTACCTTTTGCCACGGGCTATTTAGGGAATAGCGTCTCATCCCACCAATTCCCTATGCCGAGCTACGGAATAAAGGAGGGAAAAGGGCTAGCGAATTCCCACGTCGCGCCATTCAAGGACAAAAGGATCTCAGATGGATCTTTATCTTCGCTCTTGGCGAATATCCATACCAATTATAGCAAACACATAAACGGCACACAGAGAGTGAGTCAGAAATGTGCAGGGCACGACTGAGATTACGGACAACACGCACGTACGAGGAACAATGCTTCCTCTGATGTGTTAATGGCAAGAATTGGTTTCTCTGGAGAGCGTTCAGGTGGCAAGAACGATGGTCAAGTTTAAGATTTACAGCAATTCTTTATAAATCAATTACAGAAATATCATTGTGTATGGCAAATGTATGTGTGAATGCATTTTAATGCACCGCTCTCTGAAGACATTGCAATCTCGGAAGTCCTTTTCAACCTTAGCATGCTCTCTCTCCCTCCCTCTTGTGACGGCGGTCCCTCCAGAGCCTGGCTCTTCTCCAGGATTGGGTGTCTGGGTGGAGCAGGCTCGGGCACAAAGCACATGCTGAGCTCCGCAGGACCCCCATACACACACACACACATACACACACACACACACACACACACACACAAGTAACCAGCCCCTGGCGCTGACATACGCCTCTCAAGGACGTGGAGAAGTGGGCCATCATGCGTCTCTCCTGCCCCGTTTTAATACAGGACAGGATGAGCACTCTAAACAACAACAACAACAACAACAACAAAACCGATCTGATGTGTATATAATAGTCAGTATCTATCCTATCTAGTACTGCAATCATTTAAAATTTTGGTCAAAAGACAATGTTTTAAATGTGCTTCATAAAAATAACCACATACTGTATTTCATCCTAAATATACAAAGTGTGAACACTTAAAATGTTTGACAGAGCACTATCTCAGCTCTTCATGTGTCCGTGTCTTCAGAGTCATGCTCTGTACCTTCCCCCTGAGGGCATGGCTGTAGTCAGATCACACTGTTTTTTTTAGGACGCACACCATCTTCTCCCTGCTGCTCTGCCTCTGATCGACCCATTCCCTTATCCCGTTCCTGTAATGGACACAGACCGAGCAGGACCCTGTCTCCATCTTCTACCGGGACATCATGTGCTCTTCCTGTTATCATCTGGGGCAGCGGGAAAGCCTCCCTTCATCGCCGCATCTCCTAAACCGAGCGAGCAGGGGGAACTTTGAGGCCCAACTCACCGCTTTTCAAATTTAATGCTCAGCCTGACGTCCCGCTGGATCAATGGCATTATTTTCCTCATACGATGGCGTGGTGAGAGACGGCAGGCAGGGGGGGTTTTAGCCCCGGTGTGGACCCGGCCGCATTGATTTAGACCACGCTGAACTACGTGCATCTTGGGCAGAACGGTGTATTTGAGGAAGGTGATAGGAGTCCTGTGCCGGAGAAGAGGCTGGAGATCAGGGCAGGTGCCAGAGACATTGAAAACAACAATGTTTACAGATTAGAGCAAGGGAGAACACATTACAGCTATTAGACACTTGATTTAAGAGCTGTAATGCATTAAGTGTTTGTGCGCTTTTTACCAAAGATCAAAGAAAGTCCTCCTTCCCACCAAAAAAAAAAAAAAAAAGGTGTAAGAGACAAAAAATGCAATGGAAGATGATGGAAGAATGTGAAGAAAAAGAAAACAGACACCGTTTAATTGCTACCGTGCCTTGAAAAAGTAATCAACAACCTAGAAAAACAGCAGATTTATCAGGATTACAAAAGAAATTGGATTTATTCATTCATTTATTTATTCTCTATACTGCTTATCCTATACAGGGTTGCAGGAAGCCCGTTACCCCAAGAGACTTCAGGCACAAGCCGTGGGTACAGCCTGGACAAGGTGGCCATCCATCGCAGGGCAGACACATGCACACACCACAAGGCAATTTGGGAACGTCAATTAGGTGAAACCCACCAAGCACAGGGAGAACATGCAAACTTCACACACACACACATGCACATAGACCCAAAGTGGGAATCGAACCCTCGACCCTAGAGGTGAAAGACCACAGTGCTAACTACTGCAGTATGTAAAAATATCTATGCGTAGGTATGTTTGCGTAGGTATTTAATATCTGTGCTGTGAAAGCTCTAGGTTTACACACACGTAAGATATCAAGCCCTAATGAGGACAGAATTGGCTAACAGTTCTTCTGGATACACAAGCACCTTATTTCAAATATCATCTGTTAGACTGTGAATCTAAATGAAGACCAAACAGAATTCTAAAGAAATAGCTAAAAATAAAGTCAAAAATACATACAAGATAATATAATACCCATTGTTTGGGTATCGCAGTGAACACAGTTGGATCCACTGTGAGGAAATGGAAGTTTCTGGGAAATTCTTTTCTTCACATATCTCAGTTTGTTGGGAAGTTGGGGTCAAAACACAGGGTCAGCCATGATACAGCAGAGAGGGTTAAGGGCCTTGCTCAAGGGCCCACCAGTGGCAGCTTAGTGGTGCTGGGGCTTGAAGCCGTCTGCTCAGTAACCCAGAGCCTTAACCACTGAGCCACTGCTGCCCCAAAACACATAAAAGCTTTGCAACAGCAAAGGCCACAAAAATGAGTTGAACTCTTCAGTGCTGCTCTCCACAGAAATCTTTAGGAAAAGACAAAAGATTTGTATGCACATCAGAGAACCTAGGGACAAGCCCGTGCTCAAACCTCAAAGCCTCAGAGCAAATGCGGTCTTATGAGGGACGCCAAAAAGAGATCAACAATCACTCTAAAGGAGCTGCAGAATGTAGTGGCTGAGGACTGGAGTGAAGATGGACCAGTCAACAATATCAAGACGTCTGCAAACAACTGGTCTGTGAAGGAGAGTGAATAGGGGGAAAATGGACTGAAGAAAAGGAGGAAAAAAAAACATCTCTTCACAGCATGTTTGAATTTTAGTAGAAAACAACAGATTGAACCTGTTAAAATGTGGATAAAGGTTTGTGGGAGAAAAAACGCACAATTGTGTCCATGTGACCATTTCATAACAAATACCATTCGGTGATTAGTGAAGTATGGAGAGATGGCGGCATCATGTCGTAGAGATCATGTGAGTGTTACTCAGCAGAGACGGGACAGGAGGATATTGCAAGACAATCTGCTTCACTCTGATAAAACTCTTAATGCTTAAGTTAAAAAGGTTGGAAGTAAATTCCCCTTTCAGCAGGAAAATGATTTGAAGCTCAAGGCCAAAGCACTACAAGGTTGGTCTATCAACAAAATGATTAATATCCTAAAGCCAAAGTCCAGATCTAAATGACAATCGGAATCTGTGGAATTTCGGAAAGTTTCATCCAAGCAACCTGGAAAAAATCTTCCAGAAAGTTTAGATTCAAATCACTCCTAGTGCTCAAAGCTGGTAAGAACTTATGCAAAAGACAAATTATTGCAGCATAGTGGTTCTACAAAGTACTAGTCTAAATGTGACTAAACTAATTTGCTGGCAAATAAAACATTCTGACGTGGAAAACGTATTTCAGATGCGTATTTGTAATCCAGATGAACCTGATAACATTTTCCATTTTTTAAAATAAATAGTATTCCCTTTCCACAGTTTGTGACAGACTGCACTGTTTTTAGACCATTTACAGTACAAACCAGAACTTTCAATGCCATGGAACCGAAAAACTTGATGAAAGCCTGACTCACTGTGAGGAACTGACACCCAAGTCAGATTTGTTGGAAGTTTAATAAACATCTTACTCAGACTGTTGCTATCTATAGTCCACCAGGACTGGTAATGGCAATGTCAAAAGGAAAATAAAACATGCTAATGGACTGAAAAATCTTATGATGTCATGTTTGTTTATGCACATGCCCAGATCATGGAAGCGGTAGTTTTCTTCAATCGTCATGATAATATTTAGTACATGCCCTAACCTAATAACATTTAGTTTCTTGCTACATCACTACTTCATCGCTATATTGCTAGTCCCTTGTAGGGTTGCAGGGATAAGGAGAAGTTCCAAGAGAATTTTGGCACGAGGCAAGAAAATTTCAGGGCACAAGCACCCACACCTATACATGGGCATGGGCAGCTTCGAAGCATCAATCAATCTATAGGACATTCAAGTTTTATCAACGTGTATATTATTGTTTAAATGAATTTTATTTTGGAAATCATTTATTAAATATATGATTAATCAATAAATACTATTGCTTTAATGTTTTTCAGTGGCATTTCTGTTCTCCCTTATACTTTAACCACACTCAAATGCTTTACTTATGGTTGAGATTCAAGAGAGAACCCCCCCCCCCCACACCCCACACACAGAGGGATGTAATGAGACAATCGGCTACAGGTGTTCAGAAGTAAAACACTAAAGGCGTGGGTGTTACATGTGCAGTGCCATTAAGATTTTAAACACTCCACTGAAGGGAAAGAACGGCGTTACCTCACAGGAGATAATTACTTGTAATTAAGAAAGTTTCTGAAAAGTCAAAACTTCAAAAGTTTTGTGAGGATGTTTGTTGATTATATATATTTTTCCTCTTATTAGATGACACTTGGCTTGACAATAATCCCTGCACCCAAAGTGATAGTATTCTATACTTACATATGGATCAGTCATAACTGTAAAAAAAAAAAACCATTAACGTTACAACCACCTACAGTAGGTTTTGAGTTCCTCTCATACCACTGGGGCAGATCTGGCCCACTTGGTGCATATCTCTGCAGAGCCTCTGGGTGTGTGCTTGCTTGTCAGATTGGGATCTGGGGAGTTTGATGGCTGGGTTGCGTGGGGAGCTGTGGCGAACTGGGTTTTTCTGGTGCATGCACCTCAATCATGGACAGGACTGACTTTTTTGGGGGACATGCTGGCTTTTTTGTGGGATTGGCCTGGACGCGTTGGACTTTGGTCCTAATGCAGGCTTGTTGTACAGGCTAGTGACTACCTGTGTGCCTCCTGTGGGTGTGTGGGTGTGCTTCTAATTTCAAGAGTCTTTCTTGATTTTTGTTTCTTTGTGTAAAACAATTCTAAAGGCGTGGAAAATATGCAACAATCTCCTTTGAGCAGTTGATTTTGAGATGTATCTGCTACTTCTGCTCTGTAAATCCTTCATAATGGCTCTAATCTGAGGTGCTGTTTGTTAATTGGTGATTTCTGAGGCTGGTGACTAAATAAACTTTAAGTTTTGGTCTTGCTTTCCTGGGAAGATCTTCATGAGAGCTTCATGAGAGTTTCATAATGGTGTTTTATGGGTTTCGCAAATGCACTTGACACAATACTGTTCATGCAAGAACTATTCCAGAACATCTGACATTCATGTCTTAACATAACAACTGACTGTTGTTGTTGTTGTTGCTACTTAATTATCTAATTTCATATGTGTTCTTTCATAGTTTTGAATCTCCAGTATTGTTCTAGAATGTAGAAGATAAACCCAAATTTGTGTCCAAAATTTTAACTGGTATTCTACACACACATACACCCACTCCCACAGGACGGATACAGTCAGTCTTTTGAACTGCAGGTGAAAATTATACAGAAAGTACAGCTGTCATTTATCAAATAAAGTGTGTGTGGAATACACTGACAGTAAAACTCATTGGCAATCAGAGCTCATTTTCAGTGCATATTTGCCTTTCGATGAAATTTTAATCATCATAACACTGCACTGATTTATTGTAGATGAAAAAGAAAGTTAATTAAATAACCTTCTCTCTCTAGAAGATGGAACAGTATGCAGTCACCGAGACAAGTCTTCCGTGTTGCCAAGTTATTCACTAAAATCTTATATACTGAGAAAAGTTAAATATTTTGAACTAATTCTTAGTTCTTCTTGGGGTTTGGTGTTATGAGAAAATAATCAGTCAGTGTGGTGTGATATGCTTTAAAACAAAGTGTTAAAAAGTTACTGCACCTTGAATTTCAGATGTGCACAATCCATCAGATCTCCTTATTTTTCCTCTTTATGCCAAGAAATGCATCATAGGTGCCAAAGGTAAAAAGGTGACTACTTTACTGAGGGTTATTTAATGCCCTGCACCTTGGTACAGTAAGAGCATGTAATAAGCACACCTTCTGATGTGGTGTGGTGGTGAAGTCCAACTGCTGACAGTGTTTAGAATAGGGATGTCTCCACAGTACATTGCCTGGCCAAAAAAAGACACCTTTTGGATTTAAATCAGCAAATACTTAAGAGCCTTTATTTGGATAATTACCACAGGGGTTACTATTTTTCAGCTGCTGATAATTCTTTTAATCATACCTGAATAAGTGAGAAGCTTCCCATTTCTTCAACAAAAAGATGTATATAGTAAGTCCCAGACTTACTAACGAGTTCCATTACGGGAGCACGTTCGTAAATTGGATTCGTTCGTAAGTCTGACAAAGTGACTATTGTACACCTTTGACACAAATATAAAATGTAAAAAAATTTTTTTTTTAAAAACACAGATTTGTTGTTATGGTTCTGCATTATACTCTCGCAAGACTGCACCTCCAATTCACGAGGGGAAAAAACGGTGATGCAGAGGGGTCAAGGAGTCCGGGAAGACATTGTGGAAGGACAATGCTACATGGTGTATACTGCGTGTTTGAACGGATGCCATTTTGTCTCAGAGCTGTATTGGACTGTGAACTCTGTCTTCTTTCAATTATCCAAAATAAGGATTTTTCACCATCGGGAGAGCTTTACAGGACAGACATTTTCTATCATCGTGTCCTTGGACAAAGTCATAAAAACTGCTGAGGCCAACTCATTCTTCCCGCACCCCACACGTGGAAATATAAAATATATAGAACTTTGGACATTTTATACACTTACAGAGAATATTGTATATAATTGTAAATATTGGTGTCTGATGCACTGCATGGTCTATTTTATGTACAATACACACAGTCTACTTCCATGGTTTGTTCGCATCTACGGATGTTTGTAGAATCGCGTTCCATCCATATCTGCGGAAATTCCTAACTCGAATGTTCGTAAGTTGGGGACTGACTGTACTATGATCATGAGAAAGATGTTACTGTATACCAGAGGGGTCAAATTACTGGACTGCATTAAGCAAGGAAAACAACTAAGGATATTGCTGAAATTACTTGAATTGGTTTAAGAACTTGCTGACACATTATTAAAAAATGGAAGGGTAATGCTGACCCACTAAGTGTTTCGAAGAAACAAGATAAGAAAACATTAAAATGAAAGGAATTGGGTTAAGAAGTGTCCACCACATTATTGGACGAATAATGCTGAACTTTAATCTTCACAGGAAAAATGTCAGAAAAATAAATATGCATGAGCCTAGTCAGAGATCACTTAAACGCATGATTAATTTGCACTGTAAGAAATAACAATTGACAGTATAAATCAAATCTATGATTAATAGTGAAAAGAATAATTTCCACATGCACAATGTGAAGAGAACTCACAGGACTGTAACTAAACAGCTGAGAAAACTGAGACTAATCAGAAAAAAGGTAATTGGTTTGCTAAGAAGCATAAAGGTTGAACTCTGAAGCAATGGAAAAAGGTGATAGGTGTGTCATGGTGAGAAGAAAAGTGCATAAAGCAACCCATTATGCATAGTGTCCACTGTACAAGCTTTTGAAGACAGTGTTATGATCTGGGTTTGCTTCAGTTGCTCAGGTCTAGGCTTAGCAATGTTATGTGGCAATGAAATGAAGTCAGCTGACAATTACAAAAAAACCTATGTAAATTTTTCCTGATATTACGGCCATATTCCAGAATCACAATATGCAGATTCAACAGGCTCAAATTGTGAAAGCTAGAGTCCTGACCTTAACCCCACTGAATGTCTTTGGGATATGCTGGACGCGTCTTTATGGAGTGGTTCAACTCTCCCATCATCAGTACTAGATCTCAGCCAAAAATTGTTATGACATTGCGTGAGTTTGGTAAATCAATGCCAGGGCAAATGTACACCATAATCAAAGCCAAAGGCAGTCCAAGAGAATATTAACATGCAACTTTTCTTCCTTTTTTTCGGCCAGGCAGTGAACTTGTAACACAGGCAGTGTTGTGGTTTGATCTGCAAGAAAATCATTAGTGATGCACAGTCCGCAAAGCGTGCAAAGCTCAACCAGCCTTTGTCTATTTTCTTTTATTCTCCCAATCCCGTCTTAGACGCGATGACACTTTCAAGGAGAGCACAGGACTGAAGTTACAAAGGCCAATTTAAGAAGTATTCAAGCACACTTTCTCTGTGAACACATTCTGCTTGCAGAGATATGAGGTTTGTGAAACACACAAAGGGTATTTATTTCATTCTATTGATTTTGCCCTTTGGGGGCCTTTAACCCTCTGGCACCATGCGAGCACTACAAGTGACCAGTGACCTCATTTTCTCCCCTCAAACCGCATCCAATAACGTTCCAACCTAATACTTTTTGGTTGAACAATTAACCATCAAGATTGACAAATACCATAACATTATATCAAGAACTACAGAATTTAAAATCTAATTTAAGAATAAAATCAGACATACAATGATATTTGATTTGCATTCTGGAATTGTGTAACTCAATATCTGTTTAAAATGTCTTCAAACTGCCAAAATACTTTATTACCTCATTTTGCGTTAGATATGTGGCGAGTTGTGTATGCCTAATGCGTCTACAGATGGTGAAACAGCCATACGTTTAAAGTCAAAGCAGTCTGGCACAGCCAGTTAGGAATGAGTTACTAATGGAAATTGTATAAGGCCCTGTAGCAATAAACAAATCAACACAAATGGTTTGAGGGCAGATGAGAGAAGCTTGACGTGTGCCTGAGAGCATGTTATGGATTTCTCAAGCTGAGTATCAGTGATGAACTCTTTGTACGTCGCATCGATAGCTTCTCGGCATGCTCCGTGTCCTGCAGGACTCAGGACTGCGTTTTGAGACTAAACCTGTGGAGAAAATCACTGATTGATTAAGAGCATGCAGGCAGGAGCGTGACTGCAAATTAATTAGTGTGTTCGAAACACACCACCTCATCTTGTTGAGAAAACCTCTGGTCACTTCTGTGCATCCCTAAAAATCCCTTCCACAATTATTTACATATGGACATTTTAGTTTGAGGAGTTGTTCGACTGAAATATGTTAGGTATAATCTTTTATATATGAATGTTGTTGAATTCCTGATTCTGATTGGGCAGAAGGTATTCATTGATTGTTTTTTTCCCCCCTCTTTTCATTAAGCAACAGTAGCACTGATGGTACTTCGTGCTGCAAACAGCAGGTTGATCTTAATGCACTTGTTACAACATTAAATCTTATGTTCACACTCAAAATGAGCATATTTTATAGATATGTGTAATTGTTGTATGGTTCTGAGTACGGAGTTGATTACAATTTCAGATTTTTCAATAAAGGGCAGCTCTCTTTTGTCTTTTTAAGATCAAAAGAGAAGGTGATGAGGGAACATAGCAGTGAGTGATGAGCTTAGTGAGCTAATCCAGCATGTGGAGCAAGGATTCTGTTTAACTTTATTAACTAAATAAATAGTGGAAATTCTTTAGCAGCATGCATGCAATTACTACCAAGCCAGACATCTGAGGAGGTATCATGCTGAAGGATGCATGCTTTAATTTGTGGCTGTCTAGTGATATATATATATATATATAAAATATTTTAGATTAAAAACAACAAATTATTACTTTTCTTTCATTCCTTATCTATACTGCTTATCTGTACAGGGTCGCAGTAGGCCTGGAGTCTATATCATGTGACTTTGGGCATGAGGCGGGATACACCCTGGACAGGGTGCTAATCCATTGCTCGCGCGCACACACACACAGGCAATTTGGGAACACCAATTAGCTTAATCTGCATGTCTTTGGACTGTGGGAGGAAACCAGACAAAATCCACACAAAAGAAATCCACACAGACCTAAAGTGGGAATCGTACCCTGGAGGTGCGAGGCCACGGTGCTCACCACTATGCCACTGTGTCACCAACAACCAATTATCCAAGTATTGGATTTACTGTAAGCCAACAAAAGCACATTTTCTTAATTCATTTAACAGATTTCTTACTGACATGTTAGGGGGTTGCTTATTGACAATTCGAGTTGCTTGACAATTCATTGACTGACATGATTCACTTTGTTTACTGGCAATTTGATTAACACAATTTAAGTTGCTCATTAATATGATTAATATAATTAATATGATTTAAGTTGCCTATTGACTCAAGTTGCTGACTGACTAAATTTGAGTTGCTTACTGATGTGATTTGAGCGACTCAATGATGCAATTCACTCTTCATTCACAATCAACATTGTTTGAGCAGCTCACTGACAAAATTTGAGACATTATTGACAGTATTTCTGCCTACTCGAATCTAATAATATCATGCATGAGAAATAAAATGAAAAATCCACCACAATGCAGCTATAGCACTCTCTTCCTGGTTTAAGACAGCATGCCCACAAATGACATAATGCACTTAAACATCAGGCTAACTAGATTCTCCAGGGAGATAACTCAGTAATACGACTAATAATCCATTCTCATGTCCCTCGTCTCTCCTTGTCTCCTGGTTGGACATGGCTCAAAAACTAACCATGCTTCTTCCGCTTGTTTCTCTTTTTCTTTTTAACTTTTCAGAATGCTTGCGTACTTCTGTCCCATGTCCTTCCTTTTTTTCCTCCCCAGAAACCATCCATGTGACTTTTTTGAGTCAGGGTAAAACCAGGGACAGCTGCACAGGAATCATGATAACAACAGGAACAGTACGGTCCTTTCCATGCCTTTAATAATGCACTGCCCTTTTTCTTGATCATAGCATTTCTAGGAGTTCTGAAAACAGGGACATGACAACGTGTATTAACGACATTAGCAGTCAAAGACTGTGACACTGACGATTCCTGGCCAGAACACATGGATGTTTAATTCCAGACTGATTGAATGTTACCTGTAAAGCCATTTTGCTTAGTCATCCAATGGTATTTAAGGCATTGTAAATACATTACAAGAAACTGTTATACACAACATATGCCTAGATCAATTATCCAAATTCTGTAATCCTGTAATCATCTTTACATGGCCCATGATCGAATAAGTGGCCCTGTTCACTGGGTTTAGTCACAAGCCTGTAGAAATTCTCCTGCCGTATTCAGCTTTCTGAAAGGTTCTCACATTTTCAGGAGATGAACACCAATATTCAGCTCCCCAGCAAGCTTTGTTCTGCGGCTATAGAAAATGTCACTCATTTACTGCCAGAATAACCAACGTCTTGTCTTGTCCCAAATGACAACGTCACCGCTGCCTCCTTTCTGCCACTCTGCTGTGGCTGTTTGGCAGTCAGGAGCTTACAGTCATGGGTAGCTGAAGACCCTCCACCCACGCATGCACACCTCTATATACGGCCCAGAAACACCGGCGCTCCAGCCCAATAATGGCAAGCGCTTCCCCAGGGCCCTCGGCTCAAGCCTCCGGCCGCTGCTTGTGTTTGCACCATTTATTTAGTGTGACATGTCTCCAATTAAACTGTGGAGGCTGCTACATTTCCCCCCCGTAAGCACCCCTTATTCCTCCCTGCAGACCTCCAGTCACAGAGACCGAGAGAGAGTGAAAGAGAGAGAATATCTTGCCTTCCAGCTATGATCGCAATGTCATTTTCTCCCCTGTGCTTGCGGCACGGCTCGGAGAGGTGGCCGAGATTATAATAACAATATATCAGAATATCGAATAAGATAATCAAGGTCTGAAATGAGACTGTCACCACGGTCTGCCCACGACAGCAGTGGCAGACGATGTGGTGATGACACTCGCCCGAGATGACACCACCACGCGAGGGGACTTATTTTTAGGAAGCTTGTGAGGAAACCCTGCTTGAAAGGTGCAAACAGAAGCCGGATGAATATTGCAGGTACAAGATTCGTTCCTCGCAAATTCGCCGCCCCCCCCTCAAGGCACCTGAAACCCGCTCTTAAATTCTCCTTCATGTTCTTTGGGCTTCGTGTCAACCATTCAGAGTCTGCCGTCGACGTAGGAGTGACTTTGTCTTACCCCGAGAGCGTTAGCAGGGTCACGGTGGAACTCACCGGTTGGCAAAGCCTTCGTTCAGCAGGGGTTCGACCAATCATCTGCCTCCGCCAAGACACTGGGCCAGGGGGAGCCCCAGTGGCAGCTGGGAAGGGTGGAGTGGCCAGCTGTGGAGCAGCAGGGTGGTGAGATTTGGGGAGGGTCGGGGTTTGTGGAGAACTCAATCTCTCTCTCTCATTCTCTCTCCCTCACTCTTATACACAAACACCTTATCCAGTTAGGATCGGTACCATTTTAATTTAACATTGACATAAATAGAATTTTCATCTATTGCACACTCACTCAGCACAGTGTCCTAACCAGCCCTACACATTACACATCTACACACACACACACACACTTTCACAGCTTGACTGACCACACATCTGGCATGCCATCTGTATCTTTCCCCTTCTGACGTGACAGGTAGCTCCATCGCATTGGCAAGAGGCGGAAAGGTGTGAACACGTCCCTGCGCTCTCGCCATGCAGCTGGACACATTAGAGAAGCTGCACAAAGCCAGGCTCTTCCCCTCTCTTTTTCAACGGCGCAAATAACTCTATTTAAACCGCCGACCTTACTACCGTAACCTTTTGTACACACATCTCCAAATGGTACATCTTTGCTAAAAATGTAAACTATCGGAAGTCGTTTTATACTATACATTGCATGCTTGTTGGTCTATAAAACCCATCAAATATCTGCGCGGCTAAAAGTGTGGAAAAAATACTTTCTTACATTTGCTAAGATTGTGCCACAGTGGTAAAACCATTCAAACATGGCACTACTCAAACACACAATCCTACCTAGGGGTAATCTAGCGAATCCAACTTCGTGCATGTTTTTTGGGATTTGCAAGGAATCCGGAGAACATACAAACAAACTCCCCCAAGACCGCAACCCTGAGCTCAGGATCCAACCAGAGACCCTGCAGCTGTGAGGTGGTAATGAAATGCCATGTTTAAATGCAGTTGTGTCCCTTTTAACTTTCTGGGCAACTTTTAAAATTGCAGAGCTTTTTCTTCTGGTGGAGATGCACACGTTTGATTTCGAGAAAGTCTGTAGTTTTCAGAAAGAGTGGAAGCCTTTTCCCAGACTACCAGCTGCACTAGAGAACGATTGACTTTCATTTAATTTCACTCATGTAGACGAAATGGATTTTTGATGACACCATATTGTACCTGCACTTCATGGCGGAGGACACCTTGATCTTGGCAGCGCTTTCGGGACGACTCACCGACACATCAGCCTGCCAGACACGCCATCATCTCTAACTCAACCCATTACCGACGAGGCTTCTTATCATCCTGATAAGTTTTCTGATTCAAGAGGTTTCACCGATGAGGTTTGCTGTTTCGCATGTCCTTAAAAAGATCCATTAGGAAGTCTGGAGCAGCCAAGAAAAGAGCAGATCTTCACAGTAAATTATTATAACCAATGGATCATTTTCTTCAAGCTGTTGATGTGTGAATTATGGGCAAGAAATTCCTTGTGCTATACTCTGTGTTATTGGTGAGAATTTCATCTTGTTTTTTCCTAGGCAAAAATGTAAGTATGTATGCCCCTGCAGTAATTTAGTAATAAGCTCACAAAGCTCTTAAAAAGTAACTGTGTAAAATGCTTTATCACGTTACAGTGGTGCAAGTTCTCCCAAATAAAAAGATGAGAGAGGCCTGTAATTTTCATCATAGGTTTACCTCAGCTATGAGAGACAAAATAAGAAAAAAAAAATCCAGAAAATCACATTGTAGGATTTTTAAAGTATTTATTTGCACATTATGGTGGAAAATAAGTATTTGGTCAATAATAAAATTTCATCTCAATACTTTGTTATATACCCTTTGTTAGCAATGACGGAGGTCAAACGTTTTCTGTAAGTCTTCACAAGGTTTTCTCACACTGTTGCTGGTATTTTGGCCCATTCCTCCATGCAGATCTCCTCTAGAGCAGTGATGTTTTGGGGCTGTCGCTGGGCAACACGGACTTTCAACTCCCTCCAAAGATTTACTATGGGGTTGAGATCTGGAGACTGGCTAGGCCACTACAGGACCTTGAAATGCTTCTTACGAAGCCACTCTGTCTGCATTGGTTTGATTGCCATCAGTGATTGTGATAAACACCACCAGGCCAGAAAAAAAGTCACCGTTTCAGAACGGTCAAAACATCGGCCTTGAGCACAATCCAAGCTCACACGAATGTTTGGTGAAGCTGCATCGTAAACAAGTTCGACAGGAGAACTCAGTAGAATAAGAGCTTTTTTCACATACAATGCAATGAGAACTGTCAGGATTGGGACCAAACAGCTGTGTGATCATAAGAAAAACACTTGTTAGTGCAACTAACAAGGGGGGAAAAAAGCTTCAGTTTGTTAGGCAGCATAAAGATTGGACTTTGGAGCGATGGAAAAAGGTCATGTGGTCTGATGAGTCTGGATTGTCACTATTCCAGAGCGATGGTGCATCAGGGTAAGGAGGGAAGCGGGTGAAGCGATGCACCCATCATGCATAGTGTCCACTGTACAAGCCACTGGAGGCAGTGTTATGATTTTGGGTTGCTTCAGTTGCTCAGGTCTTAGATTCAGCAACGTTAAGCAACACAAGACTCTTTTTGAAAGAGTGGTTCTGGGAGCATTAGGATTAGGTTCTTTTTCCCCCCCACACATAGACAGGCCACCACATGAGGAGCCACAACCAAAGCTAAAGACAGTTAAAATATTAGAATGGGTGACTTTTTATATTATTATTATTAATATCATTTATTTTTCAGGCAGCATACGTATATCCACATCAGTCATTCCATGTTGGAATGTTTTTAAGGATCAGGTCACATGGTATCAGATGTTGGTATGGAACATTTTAATGAGTACGAGTACAAAAAGGTTTGTGTACCGAACCAACATCTGTCCAAGGATAAATACAGCTGAAGTCCAGACTCCCATAAAAGTACTACAGCATGACGGCTGCATGACGTTAGTGTCTGTTACTTACCATTTAACCCGTTCAATCCGATTATGTCAATGCTGCATAGAGAACAGAAATATAACTAAACAATAAAAAAAGCAGAGAACTAGAAAAATAAAACCCGTATTACAATAATTTATTTCAGCCATTTTGTTCAGTTACAATGATGTACAACTTTTACATTGTCATGGAAAAAAAAAAAAAAAAAAAAAAAAAGAGAGAGACAGTCATGGCACATTTGAGTTGCATCATGATACCGAGCACCACATGATTAATCCTCGTTAGCACAAATATACTTGTACATTCTGATCTCCCGACTCCCGTCCCCACCCGAAACAACATTAGAAAAAGGAAAGAAAAAAAAAAAAAGCAAACAACCAAAAAAAAAACTAAAAAAAAAAAAGAATGAAAACCGTAGACAGGTTCAAGTACCCGTGCTAACTGCGCTGGCTTCATACTTCATCATAGTTCATGCTCAGATTTACACAACAGGAGTAAGTAGGAAAAGGATAAAGCTACAACCAGTACCAAAGTGAGCATTCTCAAGATGTGTTTTTAACAGCTTAAGAATAAGAAGCATCTGGTTGTACCTTTTTATTAATAAAACCTAAAAAAAATTAAAAAAAAATTTAAAAAAAAGAGAAGAAATTCACATTTTCAGCCTGCTTGAACAAAATTCACAGAAATAAAACTGCGTACAGAGAACCAGAATAAGTGGGAAACACGATCAGAGTCACTGTGACTGTTGAATTACGTTGCAACATGCGTTCCTTACTCGCCATACTGACGGACAGAACGGCTGTAAAAAGCAGACCCGGATGCAAGCGCAAAAATAATAATAAAAAAAAGTAATAAAAAAAAAAAAAGACTGTTGTTTTTGTTAACCTGCGGAACAAATCATCCATCACGAACCCGTTTCTGCAACTACAGATACAGATATCTACAGATACACTGATCAAGGACAAACATCTGATCGTTCGGGATCTGTACGAAAGGTTTCTGCAGCTGCTTTTAACTCGTTTCCGTGTTCGATTTAAATGCGATTCCTGACCGTGCTCCTCTAACTCTTGGGGCTGTTTTTTTTTCCCCCTTCCTTTCGTTCTTTTTCAGTGTATAGCCGAGTCGCTGCACTTAAAAACCAAGTGTTCCCTTGTGGACAATTAACACGTGAACCACCAGAGTAGCAGATGGGTTTAATCAAGGTTCAGCATGGCTGGGAGGAACCGAAGACATTACACTAGAGAAGGAAGGGACAACAATTATTTAAAAAAAAAAAAAAAAAAAAAAGGAAAAAGAAAGAAAACAAAACAAAAGAAGCAAAACAACAACAACACACCTAATAAACACATTCAGCGCAAAAAAAAAAAAAAAAAAAAAAGTACAATATTTAGAGCTAAAGTTTCCAAATCCTCAGTACAAAGTAAGCTCTATCTAGAAAGCATAAAATACATTTGTACATTATACAAGTTTGACCTTGACGTGTAAGAAGAATATTCCCTGTGCAAGATCCGTCTCTCTGGGCCGCTCACACACACCCGCCCCCCCCCCCTCCCCCCGGTTATTGCTTCAGCTAGATAAACTTTCACACAATCGAGTGAAGAGATGGTCGCTAACATACTGCAGCAGGATACTACCTCATCCCGCACACTTTTCTTTTTTTTTTTTCAAAACAGGAAAATTAAATAAGGCCGCTCTGATTTTTTTTGTTTTGTTTACCTTTTAAGGCTTCGCTGCTTTCGAAGGAAACACAAAAGGGGTGGTAAAAAGCAAAAAAAAGTGTAATTTTCGGCAATAAGTGTTAAAAGCTTGAACAGCTTGCTGTGTGATCTGTTAAAGCAGGAAGTGGCTGAAAGCAAAAGAAAGAAAAAGAAAAAAAAAGGTTTGGCCCGCTCACAGCCTTGTGGAAAACATGTACGGTCCAGGGTTCAGCCAGCGTCTGCTTGTTTGGACCGCTGAACGTATGCACAAAACGAAGTGTGTGAGGATTTTTCTCTCTGCTCGTGTATATATACGTGTGTGTGTGTGTGTGTGTGTGTGTGTGTGTGTGTGTGTGTGTGTGTGTGTGTGTGAGAGAGAGATAGAGGCCGAGGAGGGATCCATCTCTTCGTAATTTAGAAAAGGGGAGTGGGAGTCTCAGAGAGCCGTAGCCCTCCCGCAGGTCCAGAAAGACGTGAAGCGCCACGCGGACGCTCGGACAGGAAGAAGAAGAAGAAGAGCGTCTCTCGTTTACTGCTGGTAGTTGCCATATTGAGCCTGAGGACGATGAAAAACAAGAGCATGAATGTTCGTTTTTTCACTTGGCCTTCCATGTCGGCCTTCCTGCTTCAAAAGGCTTTGTGTTGGCTGTTAATTATAAAAAACATCACATATACTGTACATGTATACACAAAAGGGGCACAAGAAAAATGTCTACACACTAACAGTTGTTATCGCTGGACTTTTTTAAAAACTCGAATTGAATTATGGCAGCAATGCGTTGTATTACGTTTCCTCTAAAGATGTCAGTAGTCGCACGGTCATTGATGTAATGCAACATACGCAATTTTTATGCCTACATGCTGCTGTTTGACTGGTAAGTCGTGGTAAAATAAATATTACAGTATGACTGAGGTACACAGTGATAACTAAAAGAAAAAAATAATCATGACCTCCTAACATTAAGCACTGCTAATAATACAGGTAGTCCCCAACTTAAGAACAAATCTGACTTACAAACTCCTTCGTAAGTCCGACAAAGTGAGTCCTATACGCCTTTGACACGAATATACAACGTAAATCATACCAGTCCGCTTGAGTAAATCGTTGTCCCCTTTCCCCACACTGCCATCATGTCACCAAAAACTATAACCGCGCCTAAGGAAATGAATCTCACAGTGAAATGTAACAGTGTTGAATCCCGAAAGCTATTCCGTCTCAGAGCTGTTTTCCAATGTAATGGACTGTTAATTCTGTTTTGTCGAGGATTTTCCGAAATTAGGATTATTCACCATCAGGACAGCTTTACAACACAGACATTTTCCATCATCGTGCTCCCGAACCGATTCATTGAAACCGCTGAAGCCGACTCATTTCTCCCGCGCACACACAAATGCATACAATATAACGGACTTTAGACATTTTATACGTTCACTTACACACTGAAAATAGTGTATATAATTTTAAATATTGCTATCTGGTGCACTGCAGTGTCTATTTTCTGCACAATACACGTGAGCTACTTCAGCGATTTGTTCGCAGAACCGCAGTCCGTTCGTATTTGTGGAAATTCGTAACTCAAATGTTTGTAAGTCGGGGACTAGCTGTATGATCCTTAAGCAACAGTTTGAACAATTTCTTCATGCTGTAGAAGTTTCAAATTGCAGTGTTTTCTGTGTACGTGCATCAAAACAAGTGAGATCTAAATTGAGTTGAACGGAGCGCTGAAAAGATTCCTCTTACATGCTCCTGATGTATGATTGTTCTGTGTTTGCGAGGTGGAAGAAAAAAAACAAAACAAAAATGACCATGGACTTCTGATTAAATGCGTTCAGAGGAAAATAACGCTTTGATGTTTGGAGAATAAATCCTCAATCTCAGAGTTGATCAAACAGTCATGTGTACTGAAGCGGGCTTCAGAGAACACGGGTCCGTCATGCTGGACAGTTCATGCCTGTAATCTACAACATGCCCACGAAAAGGCTACATTACAAGCAACATGAGTGACTCGGTGAGTTGTTAGTGTGGATGCAGGATTAGTCAGAACACCTTCAGCAAACACAGGGACAACATTAGTACAGTGTTTAATTCATAACATACACTTTTGTTTTTTCCCCCCCAAACACCGTATAAATCGAGGCTGTCTGTGCTATACAACGTGTACTAGCAATATAAGAAACATCACATTTTTAACCCTTATTTGTATGTTTTTTTTCCCCCCAAACTAAATGACATCTACAAAATCGAATGTAAAAGAAGTTGTAAACTATTGTTGGATGTTTCTGCACCAAGTCAGTGTGAAAAGCACAACTGAAAAGTAGTTTAGCCACTAATTCATAGATTTCATGATCGCTGAATCAATTTTTTGTTTTTATTTTTTTGTCCCTCAAAGAAATGAGACCCAAAAAAATGAGACCAAACACAACCGGATATAAATTCTGTCACTTTGTGCCAGATGGTTGATGAATTTTCTTAAGACTTCTTTAATTTTTATGTTGGGATTATTATTTTTTTTAAGTAATGATTATCATCTCATTGGTGAGTCAACCAAAAAAATTATGAACTAATCAAGAGTGCTAGGATAATTGATTATTAAAAAATAGTAATAATAATAATAATTAAATTAAATTGACTAATTAGAAGAAAACAAGGAAAAAAATAAATGTTAGTTGCAGCCTTAGTTATGACAAAGAAAACTTTAGTTTTTTTTTTTTTTACACTTGGTCTGTTTTGGATATCTCCCCGAAATAATTCTGATTAATTGAAAAGAATGATAATAATAGTAATAAATTTACACCAAACTAACAGTTAACTGCAGCCCTTAATGACTTCACGTCTTACTTAGAGAGATTTGCAGGACACCGTTTTCCAGAAATTGCAGGAAAGCTGAGGCAGTAACAGAGAGAAAGGCACCGCGATCCCGATTATAAAAAGGTCAGTGGTGTAATAACTGTCGGGTTCTACGACCTGAAAAACCGCCAAAGTCCGAGAGCGCAAACTGACCATGTATAACACCCACACACACACACACACTGCAGCTTACGTAATGAAGAGAGCTTCAGCAAGAGAAGAACGAAATTATAGACCAAAATACATGCAAAGAGAAAAAGAAAGAAAGAAAGAAAAAAGAAAGAAAAAAAAAAAAAAAAAAAGATGCTTTAAAAAATTATAATCAAATGCATTAGAAAATGAAAATAGCACATCTGTGCTTCTTAATAGAGGTTTTAGTGAAGGTTTGGTCAAATTCCCTTGAATTGTTTTGAAGTGACGACAACAATAACAACAAGGTAAACTCACAACAACAAAAAAACTAATAAATAAAATAAATGTAATAAATTACAGCGGGACCTCGGCATACGAATTTAATCCGTTCTGTAGTCGAGTTTGTAGTTGGAGAGCGAAACGGAAATAACGTACATGAAGACTATCTATTTCATCCACCTAACAAAAACGTTAGTAATATGACCTCCAACACTATCGTCATTTTTGCATTTAGAAATGATTTAGAGAAAACATGAACATTTGTGATTCCTCTTGGCACCGGCTGCCAAGAAAAAAACAAACAAAAAAAAAGCTGAAAGTGGCTCAGTTTTCTTCTTGCTACCGTCCTTGATGACTTTCGAGACTCATGTCTTCACTAAATCTTGCACAAAATGCAAAAAAGATTAAAAATGTTCTCTCTCACGTCGCTTGCTAGGTTTTGTTCCGCCTTCTGGACGTTCGTGCGAACAGAAGACGTTAAGACTTTGTCACATATACATTACAGCACGGCGAAATTCCATCTTGGTATATCCCAGCGTAACTGGGGTCAGAGCGCAGCGTCATCTATGATACAGCGCCCCTGGATCAGACAGGGTTAAGGGCCTCGATCAAAGGGCCCAACAGCAGCAGCAACCCGGTGGAGCTGGGGATCGAACCGCCGATCTTCCCATCAGTGTCTTCGTCCTCTGAGACACCACTGCTCCCTCATTAGCTTGGTCGCTCGTACGTAAATGCTTCACACGGCGAGGCTAATTTCTTGCATTTATTTTACTTTATACGGTGAAAATTCACAGTTTGTATGCCGAGGTGTCACTGTATCTTAAAATCCTTAATTTGTACATAATCTGAACTTGTTTCTTGTCTTTTGAGAAATGTATTTATATTAATATAATGTTCTCTAATAGTTACCACGGTTATGGCACAATATTTTGGATTTAATGATCTTTGTGAGTGTCCTTGCTTACTTAAGACTTAAAAAAAAAATTAAAAAAAAATAAAAAAAAGGGCAGTTTGAAAAACAAGAAATAAGAGTGAGGAAAAAAAAAAAAACAGTCTTAAAGTGAATTTTGTTCCAACCATTTTCTTTTGTATTTACCGTACCTTTTTTTAATTTTACATGCTTTTTCTTTCTTTCTGGAATAAAAATCCATGATTAGGCTACTACACTAATATTATTAACAATAAACAAACTCCTCTGGTCACACGCTGGACGCAAGTGTCACACGGGAGACAAGTTAAACGTCTTGTCCTCCGTTTAAAGCAGAGGGACCTGAGCATTATTTCGACCCCTGATTACAAAAAAAACACAAGATCGAACATAAAGGGGAAAAAAAAGAAGATAAGAAGATAAACATCTGCCTGGATCTGGCGACTCTTCACGGCAGCAGTTACCTTTGCTTCTTAAACATCTAGTCAGGGGTTGAAATACTCGGCCCGTTATTTCCTCATGTGCCCCTGAATGTTCAAACATAGAGATATGAAAGGAACAGAGTGGCCCCCTCGCCAAGGGCCACAGAGAAACACAGGAATAACAGAGGCAACAAGAGGAACCAGCTGAGGAGCTGCTCGCAGCTCAGCTGCTTTTATTTTATTTTTCTATTTTTTTTAAACACTACGCTTTGTGATATTCACATGCGCCCTTTTCACTTATTTATTTATACATTTCTGAGAGAACGTCCCACTTCAGCCCAGTCTAGAGCAGTTTTAGAAAGAAAGATAATTCTCTTAAAAAACAAAAACAACAACAAATAAATTAAATAAATTAATAAGCAAACAAAAAAATAAATGATAATAAATAAATAAAAACAACAGATTTCTGCTTTACACGTGACGCTGCAGCCTACCTGGACGTCAATAAGGACTGAGCTGAAGGGCTCCCAATCACAATCCCACAATCCCCTCACTACACACACTCCTAAACTCATTGTGTTGTTGTTTTCTTTTTCTCTCTCTCTCTCTCTCTCTCTCGACAACTTACCTGGTCATAAGCGTACGAGCGCTGCGGCTGGCCTTGTGGAGGACCAGGCTGAGGTGGTCTGTACGCTCCGTACTGCTGCCCCTGGCCTTGGGGGTAATTAGGGTACTGTCCAGGAGCACCTTGGGAAGGCCCTATGAGACAAGAAAAAGAAATTTTTAAAAAGTCAGGACGCATCCGAGACACGCATACGAGCCCACGTTTCTGGTTATTAAAAAAGTTACCAAGCAGCACGAGCTCCTTTTTTTCTCCCCCAAACGTTACATTTTGTACCTCTCTCTCTCTCTCTCTCTCTCTGTGTGCCGAAGTTCTGTATGAAAGGCCGGACGTTTGAGTGCCGAATCAAACGCGAGTAGGAGTAGGATGAAGGCCGTCTCCGGACTCGACAGCGTATAATAATGATGGCGGCGGACCCGCGAGAAGCGAGCTGCCCTGCTAATGTGGCCCGACATCAAGGAGTCCATAAAGCTCCGTTTAAAAAAAAAAAAAAAAGAAAAGAAAAAGAAACGGGCTCATTAAGAGTGACGTGGGCCGGCCGAGCGCTCGGCCATTACGCGGCGTGCTGGGCTCGCTCGGACTCCGTTAGCTCGAAACGAGCCCACGCAGGATCATTAGGTGCACCGGCCCATCTTAACCTTGTGGGCGCTTGAAAGAGTGTCTTCCAGATGGTGCCCACAGCTTTATGCGATGTGTGTGTGTGTGAGAGATTCTCCACCAGCTCATTATTAAGACGTGAGAAGCCTTGAGCCTAGGCAGAGCGTTCAGGAGGGATGAGCTGACAGGATATGAGGAGGGGAAAGTGGGCTGGGGGACGGACCAAGCGTTCCCAAAAATCTCACTCGTCTCTTTTTTTTTTTCTTTTTCTAATTATTCTTTTTTTAAAAACAGGAACCTGGTCACCTTTCCACAAACACATGAAGCTGCACACAAACTGTTAACACTCTGCTACAGCCAGACACGCTCACATTTCCATCCTGGCAAGTCTAGCAATCAAAAAAAAAAAAACTAAACTAAAATGTAAAACAGAAATGTACCGCGAATCTGAGAGGAATATCGGACAGATATTTTCAGACGTGACGTGATCACAATAAGAGTCCTTCCCCTTTTCTGGTTAATCTTTTTTTAACTTTGACATTTTTGGTGTGAACAAACCCAGAAAGTTTCAGGATCTCACCGTAGCCTTGCTGCTGGCCCGGGTAGCCCTGCTGTGCGGGGTACTGCTGCTGCGCGGGGTAACCCTGGGGCTGAGGGGGGCCTTGCTGATAGGCTTCCTGCTGCTGACCGTACTGAGAGTTTCCTACACATAAGAGAGAGAGATATGATTAGTGGAAAAAGCGTACACCTTAAATAATACATACCTTTAAAAAATACATAAGCGTCTTCAAGAATCCATCATCTGAGGATGTTCTAGTTAATCATTTTATATAATTATTTTTTAATGATCCATTAATAATTATTATCAGTATATGAACTTTTGAATTACATTTTATTTTATAAATCCGCATGTTCAAATGATCACATTATTACATGACTAACACATTACCAGTCGTGTCAGTTCTCTGAACGGCCACCAGATGGCACTCTCACATCATTACTCAGTCTATAAGCGAGCGTTTTAAAACTGTAGAATTATAAGTCTATAATTTATTATCATAAAAAGTGCATTAATACAACTTTAAGGGTGCGACATGAGCAACACCACAGAAATTACAGCATCTGGCACGAGCCAAAAGACGCTCAATACTCCTCAAGTCCAATAAGTCCTTCGGACTCGATCAAGCTATTTTCTATCTATTTAAGGAAAAAGGCACATTAAATTAAAAAATAATAATAACCTTGAAGCATAAGGAGAAACCAACGGACAAAAACATGACAGTAAATGACAAATCCAGGGGGGGCGTTTATGAGATACAGGTTCAGCTTGTCAGTCAGGAGGCGCCCGAGGAGGAGTAGAAAGATAAAAATAAAATAAAAAAACCCAATAAGACGTCCTTACCCTCAGGTGCCCCCTGGCCCCCGTGGCTGTACTGTTCACCATAGTAATCCTCCTGTCCGGGGTACTGCTGCGGCGGCCCTGGAAACACACACACACACACACACACACACACACACAAAAAAAAAAAAAATAAAAAAAAAAACATCTTTCACGTGCTCATCATATCCAATATCGGTAAAAAGTCAATAAAATGCGTGTCCGTGTATATAAACATTTCCTTAAATCGTTTTCCTTTCAGATTTAATTTCAATCTGAGACCTGACGACCCTAAACACGCCTCGGCTCCGTGCCAGCTCTAGTGTTAATTCACAAAAAGTGCTCTATAAATAACGATTATTATTATTATTATTATTATTAAGAAACAGTAGCCACGTCAGAAGCGAGTGAAGAAGCCGAACCCTGCTGCGGTGGTCTGTAAGGAGGCATGGGCCTCTGTCCGATCACATGGTTGCCCTGTCCCATCATGCCCATGGGGTTCTGCTGCCCCTGGTAGTGCTGCCCGCCGCCACCAGGGGGCATGTTGTACTGCTGTGATGGAGGCTGCTGGTGCATCATGGGACCTGAAGACAAAACGCAACGTTTCAGGCACTAAATTAACAAAGAGCAATTTTGACAAACGTAAAAACATAAAAAAAAAAAATTCCCGGTGGAAAGGAATAAAACCCATCAGAGGTCCAGGAATGATGTCTAGACTGTTTAAGATGTCTATGCGATTCCATCCAATATTACCTCATCATAATTATCTTTTAAACAGTCGCACACAAGACAATGTTTAGCGACGAAACCAAAGACATTCATTCTGGACTTCCAGGCGAGCAGCGCACCGCTACCTGATGTGCTACAGCTCATGAACTGATGATCTGTCCACCCTCGGAATAGTGAAACGATTAGTCACGGCAGTCTGGGTCAGAG
Source organism: Clariallabes teugelsi (assembly GCA_030014215.1). NCBI lineage: Eukaryota > Metazoa > Chordata > Actinopteri > Siluriformes > Clariidae > Clariallabes > Clariallabes teugelsi. Next base: position 7,637,701 of record JAQMYG010000001.1, on the reverse strand, counting down.
ATCGGTCGGTACCTTGGTTGGGCTGCATGTTCATGCTGGGTCTGGGGCCGTAGCTGGCCATCGGCTGGCCCTGGCTCATGTTCATCTGGGCCTGGCCGCTCAGGCCCTGGGAGGAGGGAACGGCGTGGTTGTAGGCGCCCATGGAGCCGTGGCTGCTCGGAGGCATGTTCATGGTGCCGCTTGGCATGCTGGGAGGCTGGTTGGGCCCTGGGCCCTGCATGGGCATGTGGTTCGGTCCTGGAAAGGAAACACACACCTTGTTAACTCGATGCTCTTTTGAGAGAGACCTGATTAAAAGCTTTAATCCGTCACGTCTCAACCCGTCGGCACGATATCCTGCAATTAAAGTCCTGGTTCAGAGTTCGCTGATTTTTCCCCTAATAATTGTTCATGGAAACCGCAGTAATTTATTTTTCCATGGCTTTTTTCGTGTTAGTATATGATTTTTTTTCATGCCTATTACGAACATCATCATTTACTAATTTTGCAACAAATGTTACCATAAGTTCAGGTAAATTTCCATATAAAATATAATACTGTATACGTTTTTTAGTACAGGTAGAGAAAAAGCACAAAGTGACCGTGGAGGGAAAAAACATGGCATGTGATGGTGAACTATTATTACTGTATTTATACCCTACAGAAATGAACAACAGCTCATATCCAAGAAAACGCATTTGCATGAATTACAGTAACATATAGAGAGGGGTAACATCGGGTATATTGTAGGTTCTAGCGCTGTGGGAGACACAGCAGTACAGTCCTGTACAGTATACGGGTTTACCTTCACACTTTAATTCACAAATGAAAGTGTTTTAAGAGCATATTTAGGGTTTAAACCATAAAAATAGGCATGTTTACACCCAAAACTCGCGGGTTTTCACAATTCGGTGGTGCTCTAGGGACGTAAACCCCCCTGTACATCGGGGAGGACCGTATTGCAAAGATTTGTGTCCGTAGTGTTATTTCTCTTACCAGGCATCTGGCCGTTCATCTGGTTCTGCATGTGTGGGCCAGAGGGCGGGCCGTCCGAGGGCATGGTGTGGCCGTGGGGGGCCTGTGGGGGCGCGCCGCTCTGATTCATGCCTCCTGACATGCCCATGTTCTGTGTAGGGGGCTGTGAAGAGCAAAGCAAAGTTAAACCTTAAACTCGCTCACTGCTATACACGGCCTGGTCTAAACCATCAACAGAAATTAAACACAGTTATCAGTTAACAGCTGAAAGTCATAATATTCTCGACACTTCATAAAAACAAAACTCAGCGAGGTGTCACGCAACTTTCCTATTGTCTTTCACTACACACCTATGGCAAATAAAAAGCATGAGCACGACAGACACCAGTTAATAGAATTTTCTCATAAATATAGTTAGTAATAACCCAGAGAAAGGACAGGTTTTGCACGTCTGAAATTAGGGAAAGACTTATAATGCTCACTCTGAAGATACACGGCAGTTTGGTATATACAAAGGGCCTCATTTTCAATAGTCAAAGTCGGCTCCAAAGTGTGTAACGGTTGGAGCGAAGAAGCCAAAGAGCCCCGACCTCAACCCGAACTGAGGTCACCTTTCGAGATCGACTCAAACTGGAGCCTCCTCGTCCTCCTTTAACATCGGTACCTGGTCTCACTAACGGACACGGATCTCCTTTAGCCGGGCTCGGAAAACCGACGTGGAGACTTAACGCAACAGCAAAGGAGATTGAGATCGTCCCAATGCGATGTTCAACAGGTACATACGGGTGTTCAGATACTTTTGGCAAAACGGTATAGTTCAGACAGCGTTGGGAAGACGTGCATTACAGACGATCTTAGAGTTCCTTGGGTTATACATGTAATGCACACTGGTATAATTTCTGTAAAAATAAATAAATTAAAATAATAAAAACACACTAGCGCGCGATACGTACCGCCGGGAGGAGAGACTGCATGTTCTGGTTGGAGTCTGCTATCGTGGCCAAGTAGACCAAATTTCTGTGAAGCATCTGCTGGTAACTGTAAGATAAACAGAACAAAGAGACATGAACTCAAACTGTGAGCAAGTGTGAAGAAAAGAATTCCTGAGTTATAGCTGCAAAAGGGGGCGGGGCCAACATCATAATAAACCCTATGGATTAAAAATCAGATGTTACTCAAGTTCACATGTTGTGAAGGCAGGCGAGCCAATACTTTTGGCCATATGTGGTGTACAGTATGTATATATATATATATATATATATATACACACACACACACACACACACACACTCTGCTGTGAGGTGACTGAAGGAACTTACTGTGAACATTCTGCTGTTTTCCCTTTGCTCTGGAAATCCATGATGCACTGAATCAGCTGATTGTTTTCATCCAGTAGCTGATAACGAGAGAACAAACACAAACACACATTATTCTCTTCAGCTCGAAACTCAGATTTAAATGAGGTTTTATAACACAGCGTTGCTGAATACGCCACACTGGGGTTTCAAACGATTACGACTGTAAGGCAAATTGTTGCTCTACAGAAAAGCTCCCGTTCTAATACATTATCGCTTCTGTAGAACCAACATTACGGTTAACACTCCAGACTCTTATATATATATTTTTTAATAGGATGAAATCATTTTCTCTGTGATAACACTGATTTAACTATTTTGTTTCTAAGTAGCAAGACAAAAGGAAATTAATTTGCTCCTAACCTGAAGACATCGAGCAGGTTAGCAGGTGTTTGATTTGTAATCAGAAGCTTCCTCTCGTCCGAGCTGCCGCTATCGGGTCATTAGGCAAAGTCCTTCACCATGACCTGCTCAGATACAATCTGGCAACCCGTCCCCATAAAGTGTGGGGAGTATTCGTTACCCAATGGAAAGATCCTTAACCCCCTTACCCTAATTTGAAGAGTACTTGACAAAAGCTGGTGAGGAACCGACGGTTAATAGACGCGATAACAGGAAACTGTTTTGTGAATACACCACACTATTAAAACTTTGGTAGAAAAAGGGGCGATGTTCAAGTCAGTTGTGAAGTTGTTGAATAAGGATAAAGGTTTAAAACTTTCGAGTTATGACAACTTTAAGGGATCAAGATCTGAAAATTGTAACAAAATAATTTTTTTTTAAATGTAATAAAAACACATTTTGTGTGATACAGACTCACGAAGTGAACAGAATCGGCAACGAGTTATCATTATGATTTCGTATCAGATGGTGATACGGTCAAGAATTTACACACCGTTCTCCAAAAGGTATAACTAGTCACATGACCAGGGCTCAATATAGTATTTGGATCAGAAACAGTTAAAAAGAAAAAGACACGGTAACAAGTTGTCCAACAAGAGACGTGAAGCGGAACACCAACGTTTATTCAAAGTACCTCACACACTGGACAGCAGTTTAAAGTGTTTTTCATGGCTTTTGCACTAATTTGCACAAATTACCTTAATCTTTGGCGTTACTTCCGGTTTCGTGTCGTAAATCAAGCTTGTTTTAAATCGGGGAAAAAGGCAATTTTTTAATGTTTGTGTCGCGTTTATTTCAGCATATTATGTGCCTTATTTCATAGACATTATTCTTTGTATGTTGTTAGTCTTTCGACTGCTCCCGCCAAGGGGTTGCCACAGCGTACCATCCGAACCTCACAAGAGCCTGGCACAGGTTTTTACACCGGATGCCCTTCCTGACGCAACCCTCCCATTCTATCCGGGTGGCTGGGTGTCTGGGCACTGGGGTAAGAATCGAACCTGGGCTTTCCTCATAGCAAGCAAGAAATCTACCACTGAGCCACCCATGCTCATGGCTCGTTTCATGTATTATATTGTTTAGGAATTAAAAATTATATTGTTTAGCAATGTCCGACAGGATGACGGTATATGTAATCCTAAACAGAAAAAAAAATATGACATACTAGATAAACTAAAAAAAGAGTTTGTAAAAATAGCTATAAGGTTAAAGCTAAAGATCAGCTTTAATGTATGATATTCAGTGATATTGTACATGTCTGTCTGTCTTTCTTTACGGCAGAACTGGCTGTCTAATTTTTTGATACAAAGAAATTAAATTTTGTAAGGTTGAGGATCTTACGACCTTGTTTACAAGTTGTTAAGTTGTACTTCCTTTATCATCAGCCAAATACACTTACTGTTCGGTAATCAGTGTGAGAATCACAGATGAGAAATCGAAAAAGTAGAACGGATTAAGACGAAGTTTTATCTTAAAACGACTCTGGCGCGTTAAAATTCACTTAGACCGTTTCAGAGGTGAAAAATATGAACTAATCCCAGTAAAAATATTCAGTTTAGCCTTTCTAATTAATATCTATTCGTGCAGGTGTTTGTTTACATTGAGGAAGAAGCAGCTTATAAGCATCTTATTTTACAGAGAGACAGACAGTTTTCTCTGAGATTCTTTTCGGGTCCTCCAATGTATTTATATTTTATATTGATAGAAAAGATTGTTTAACAAATGAAAAAAGTAAAACTGCTGGCAAATCTGTGTAATATAAAACAAAATCTAAAGAGAAAAGGAGTAAAAATCTAAAGAGAAAAGGAGTATTAGTAAAGTGAAATTAAGAATGTTTATTTAAATCTAAATAAAATTAATTTACATTTATC